>JANCMC010033613.1:44282576-44341678 GCA_024363005.1 Charaxes varanes
GTGAAAGCTCTAGGTGGTTTGGTTGGTCGTCTTGTGCTGGTGTTCAATTGCGACGAGGTAAGTAAAGATTTGCACAATACAGAATAACTCTTGGTATAATTTATGAAAGTTTAAAAAAAATTGTATTCTTCTTCCTAGCGTTTATCCGGTCTAGTCCCTGGGTCCACGTAAGTGGCAGAGGATGTGCTATGGGGTGAGTTAAGATGACAGACTACCCTCTGACGTCATCATCGGAGCTCCCCACAATCTCTACAACCTCACGACTAATATCACTCTGTGACTTTAGTCTCTGGCACTTACTCTTTTACGTGCCTTCCGAAACACGTAGAACGAAATTTTGTAATGACTACAAACATACCAATAATATTACAGGGAAAATCACGAATCAGTATGTCTTAAATTCGGGTATTCTTTATACTAGTACGCGTGTTTAGGAAGGTATGTAATATGGAGGGTCCAAGTTAAAGAGATTCCAGTCGCTAAAAGCTATTAATTGTGAGAGTGTGGGGGGTCCGGGATGATATCAGACGGCAGACGGACATCCAAACTCGCCCCACATCCACATCCTCTGCAATTTAAGCAGACCCTGGTAATAGACCAAGATAAGACTAAGAATAATCAAGTCCTTCTATATTATCTTCTAAGTCATTTAGAGAAATCTTGTTATTCGACTATGTAGGCGATGGATGGACAATGTATGGGTCGTCTCTTGAGCGGGGTGGCGTTGTGCGGTGCGTGGGGCTGCTTCGACGAGTTCAACCGACTGTCCACTGACGCGTTGGCCACCGTCGCCCACCAGTTCGCGTCGCTTCTGGCCGCCAATCACAAACGCACAACGCAAGCGGAACCCACGGCGCTTCTCAATGGAAAGCAGGTAATTGTCTGCTTGGTCCAATTTCAGGCTTATTATGTTACAAGACATTGCAGCAATCCATCATGATATTTTAAACTTTTATCTTGAGGTTAAACGCTTATTGTCTTTTGAATGATTAAACTTCTTGAATTATTCCATTACCTGTCGTGAATGAATAATTAACCCCCCTGAAAGATTGAATTACTTCTCCTCAATAGTTGAATTACCTATTTGTAATGATTTAATCACCTTACCTTATTGATTAAATTACCTCTCTTTAATGATTGAATTTCCTCTCCTGTATCATTGAATTACCTCTCCTGAATGATTAAAGTAAGTTTTTTCGTCGTCGTCGATCGTATTTTGGGCTTAAATAAGAAAGTACATCTCAGATCCGCGTATCTGAATGGTGCGGTGTGGCAGCGACGATGAACCCGGTAGGCCGCGGTTACGGCGGCAGGCGCGAGCTGCCGAGCGCTCTGGCCCAAGCGCTGCGGCCACTAGCGCTGCTACTTATGTATTAAAAATAATACTGACATTTGTGTATAGTCTATAACTGTTTGTGTATGAACTGTGAAATGAAGTTAACTTTTGTTTACAAAATACACAGTACAAGCAATAAAAACCTTAGGAAAAATAAATTTTAAATTGTGTAATTTATGGAAATAAAATGACTTCAGAAACCGAGAAGTTAACAGATCAAGAAGCAAGGGCTCAATTACGAGAATCATTTCTTACAGCAATAGTAGACTTAAAAGGTAATATTATCTTTCCCTTTTTGATTCGCACCTATTAATAAATATCGCCGAATGAGTGTTCAGCTCAATGATGACTTTACTAGTAGTAATACTGATATATATATTTTATTTAATACATAATGTAATAAATACGTAATAATTACAGTATATATTTAATACATACTGTATTTAATAAGTTTTGCTGTTGGGAAAAGAGAATAATATACTAGCTTTAAAAAGCAAAAATATCAAAAGAAGTTGATATTGTTTCTATTTATACATGTTATACCACTTTCTTCCTCTTAACTTCAAAATTGATTTGATTCTGGATTTATTAAGTGTGAAATTTATAAAGGCGCATAAAACAACCATCTATTCGACTTGCTAGTAGTGTTAAAGAACTTTCTTTCTTCTATCATTACGATGAATTCAATTTGTACATATACTCGTTTTAATCAAAAACTAGGTTTATTTAAAAAGGATCTAAACCACAAGTCGTTTATAAAAACTTAAAATCTTTCGGGTAAATGTCCACCAAATGTGAATTTCGGTGAGTGACCAGAAGTAATATATTTTTAAAGGATCGTTTCACGGGCGATGGAGCGAAACGTGAGTTTAGCTTCACGCCTATTGTTGTCGCGTTTCGTTCGGTTTGTGAGAATTCCCGGTGGCCTAAACTCGTCATTAAAGGCCGGCAACGCATCTGCTAGCCTTCTGGTCATGCAGATGTCCGTGGGCGTCGGTAGGCACTGCTCGCTTGCCCCTTGAAACATTAAAAAAAAAACTAGAGATAAACGGCTGGTCAAAATTCGCCCACAGACCTTTTTTTATTAAAATGAATATTAGGAATACTTTTTCGGTATGTCTAATATTCCCTTTTCCCCTCCTACTAAGCTTAAATTAAAAGCTTGTAACACTTGCACGACCAGGAGGCTAGCAGATGCGTTGCCAGCCCCTAATGACGAGTTTAGGCCACTGGGAAGTTTCACAAAGTGACAGAAACCTAAAAACAGTTTTAATTCTATAATTTAATTATAGATTTTTTTTTATTAATTACAAAATCGGTAGTCACTTATGTGAACCATATGCCCCTTCGCTCCTATACTTTAAATATGGGGATGTTTTGTCTGTGTAACTGTATCCCCCCCCCCAGGATTTATAACCTATTAGATGTAGACTAAGTGAATAAGGCAAGCTCTAACGTAAAAAGGAATGGTCACCTAAAACGAAATCTCGAAAGCTGCGGAACGTATAGTCGACCAAGAAATAAGTTTGTAACGCTAAGGTCGATTGTTGTTTGCACGTCATTTAGTTAAAAGGCTCATTTTTGCCTGTTATGCGTTACGTTAATTTTTAACAATAACCCTTATCAGAATTTTCTTTGAGTAGGAACTGTCATCCAAAATAATAAAGCACTTTCTTGGTCAACTATACTTTACCCTTTGCAAATCTTTAATTGCGTTTTAAAATTAATTTTGCATTTCAAAAGTACTCGCCTCTACTAATTACAAATCTAAAAATGGTTAATTTTAAATTGAATTAAGCTTACATACAGCGATACCCTATAACACAACTATAAGTTACCTGCCTTAGGAGCAGACGGCCGTATGTTTATAGTCCTGTTATTTATGTATATATGGAATTATTATGTTATTAGATATTTGGAAAGGCGTCGCGATAAAACAGACGTTAAATACGGCGAGATGGACGACGCAGTGGCCACCATTATGGAAACGCACGAAAAGATACGCAGCATGATTGACATCACGGTAACTCAAGCCACAAACAGTTTATCAATTGAAAATCAGTTTATAAAATAAGCGTACAATGTTGTTCACACAAGCAAATTTTTAAAAAAATTGCCAAGGTCGTCGAGCTCAAACAGTACTGTTGTCAATATTTCTAATATATTTTTTATATGAAGTTAAATTGTTTCACTTTTTAGCCCTGGGATTTTTATTTATACAGTAAAAGTAGGGCCGGTCACGCCTTAGGGCGAACGGAGCGATCGCTCCAAGCGCCGAGTCCCAGGCGAGCCTCAGCTAGGGGCGACTATTTTAGATATATTTGCACAAATGTTATGAACACTTCGTAAAGATTAAGCTGTGAGTTTAACTATTAAGCCTTTAAGTTTAATTGTTCCACTAATTATAATCCGGCATACTTGTAAGGGTATTTTTGAATAAATTCGGGTTAGCCAGCCACATTAGGGCAAATAAAAGATCTAATCTTTGATTTCTTGGTTCGCCGTCATCGAAATCCGGGTAAATAAAATTCACGACTATCTCTGATCTTATGATGATATTATAGCCCAGTCTTTTAAGTAGATAAAAGAGATGCGATTCTAAAGATGCGCCGACTTTTATGCTATAACTTGCTCATGCGCAGTTGACATATCCGGTACTGCGCAGGCGCTACCGGAAGCTACTCTAACAATATATTTTTTTTATTTATTTATTTATTTATAAGAAATTACACCGATGCGGTTTGTTCTAAATGTTAAGGTTGACATCTGCATAATTCAACTAGTCTAGTTAAAATTATGTATATAAAAAATGTAACAATTTACTTAATATACAGAATTCTAACTTAAAGGAGTTTCGCAAGCATGATTTAATTCAATCGGCAACGCATCTGCGAGCCCTCTGGTGTTGCAGTTGTCCATGGGCGTCGGTAGTCACTTAGGTGAACCGCCAGCCCCTTTGCTACTTGTTTTATTAAAAAAAAAAAGGAAAAAAACATATTTTAAAAACTTGTCTGTTTTTTCCCCGCTAATTTAACGCTGAACCGATTTTAATCAGTAGCACGAGTTCATATGACACATAATTGATAAATTCGTATAATTAAAACAAAGCAACCATTTTATTGACAAGACAGTTTCTTCTAAAAACAAAACGCATATATTACAATAATAATATAAGTTTATTTAATATTTTAAAAAATCCATACAAAAATATCGGAAACATCTAAATTTAACTATTGCAGTCTTCCAATTCAACACGAACACGAAAACACGAAAAGTCTTTAACTGAGTGCTAATTTTATAAGGAAAATGCAAAAATCAGAATCACCCTTAATTACTCTTTAATTTTCTTAATAGATGCTTCTTATTTTAGAATAGAATATTTGTAATTTATCAAAAAAGCCTACCGCTCTCGATTTTCAACTTTATAACAGTTCCTACCTGCCGTTGAGCTATCAAGGTTTTAATAAAGACTTAATAAGAATTATTTTTTTTAAAGGAAAATATTAAACTGACTTTTAGGCGCGTTTCTTTTTTTAAAAAGTTTATTTTAAGTATGCCTATTGAAGAATAAGAGAAGTACTTTCTAAGTGGTATTCTAGTGTTTTTATAAGGTACAGAGTAGTGGGTAGGTACAGAGATGCAATATCTCTAATTTCTGATCTTATTATCAAATTTCTCAGTTAGCATATTATTATCAAAATTCTCGGGTAGCATATTATTATCAAATTTCTCAGGTAGCATAATATTATAAAATTTCTCAGGTGGCATATAATGGGGCCGTAGAAGCCATATTGACTCTGCTGGGTGCAGTCGGTGCGTTCGCAGCTTCTTACTGCAGCCGCGCCCTGATGCCAGCTCCAGCGGCCGCTATACAAGGCGTGGCCATGTTTCTGGGCACATATATAACCAATATATTCGCGTCTTACGCGGGATACATCGTCGTGGGATTACTGTTCCATTATACTATCACACTGGCCAGGTACAAATATTTTTTAATTTTTGAAAAGAATATTAGGAATACTTTATAGGTATGACTAATATTCCCTTTTCCCCTCCTACTACGCTTAAATTAAGAGCTTGTATTAGGAGTGGGTGCGACAATACCCCAACGGCGGTGGGGTTTGAACCAGGTACCTTGCTGATTTCAGTCCATACCTTATACCGTTGAGCTATTGAGGCTCTATATATTATATATGTTATATCTGACATGCCATACCTGATTATCATATTATTGACGTGGACAACTGCACTAACAAAACGCTCGCAGATACCAGTTATGTAGCTTACTAGCTATTACCCGCGACTTGGTCCGCGTAAAATTAATAAGCCCTTACACCCCTTCATTTGTTCCTATTAAAAACCCCGCTCTTAGAGGTACTTCCTTGTCAAATTTTATAATTGTATGCCCCATGGTTTTCGAGATATCGTGCTAGGTGATCTCTCTCTTTTATGTACCAAATCAATATTATTATATAACGTATATATTATTGTATTATGCGCATTCGGCTGTACTAATACATAAAATATAATAAACGAGTAATGAAATGAAATAGTAATTGTACTAATACAAGCGCGTTGTACGAGAATAATCCTACAACGCAGAATAAACATACTGTGTTACAGGGGGAACTACAATAGATAAGCATTCCGAATTTAAAAAATATAGTATAGATATCAATCTTTTGTTAGACAAAAGATTGATATCTATACTATATACAAAAGAATTTACATTTATGAGCATCTACAATCTATATACCCAAATTTTATCATGCCTCGACCGTCATTTAATGTGTTGTTCAACTACTTACTATTTCTTTTACTTTTCTCAATATATTAGTTCATAAGATGGACTACCTAATTAATTATCCATTAATGTGTTCTATTTTAAGACACAGCAAGCTATAGTTTATGATCATTATCATTAAATGTACATTGCTTGTAAAATTCCATACAAGTGAGAATGAAAACTTATTAATGTAAAACTTTTTTTTGAACGGGATGTTAAAAAAATTATATAAAAAATAACATATAAGTCATAGTAATTGAAAAATTGAGGTTGTCTCTTCTCGATTTTTTATTTACTTTTTAATACAAAATATATACTAAAGTTTGCAATATATAGTAAAGTACTTAATTTTATAATACATCCAAATAACAATAGACACTGGATATGATTCATTGTTATCCTCGGCCTGATTCAGTCCAGTGCTGGATTCTTAACAAGCATACTGTATACTTCTGCTATTCACCAAGTGCATCCACTTCTTGGACATTATTATGAAATGTTAATTATTTAATATTAATTTTATAAAATTGTTACAGTGCCAAAATAGCTAGCCAACTAAGCGATGAAAGCTGCTTCGGCCTCATATTTGGAATCAACACTCTCATCGGCACTGGTCTTCAATCTCTTCTAACCCTTATCCTCATACAAACACTCAGGTTACCAATAGCAGCTCAGTATTTCACTATAAGTGGCCTTTTTCTGCTGCTGGCATCAGCTTGGCTGCTCGGATGGATAGTGCAGGTTTTCCGGCAAAAAGACAGTATTAATATGACCCATCAGTATTAATTAATAGGAAAATATCGACACCTTCACTGAATAAAATGGTAACCAGAAATCTCTAACTTTACAGGAAAGATTTTAAAAAATTCTTTAAGCTTCTTCTAAGCGTATTAAAGAAACAATAGTATTGTGATATATATCTAATGACAGGTTATTACTGGATGGTTAAGTTAGTTGCTGACTTCCTTGTTGTTATTGAGCTATAACAGGTTCATTTGTATATATTTTTTTTTAAAGAACTTTGTTACACACAACGAAAAAAATCTAATACATATAACTAAGTCTAATTGGAATATGCAATATATTTTTTTACAGTAAAGTTACTTTACCGTTGTGTATTCAGTGGGGGCATTGATATCACTTCTGAAAGCATACTGTATTTTTAGTTTCTTTTTGTTTACCCTGAGCATGCCATGTCTTGCTATACTTTTTAGGGTTCCGTAGTACTACAAGGAACCCTTATAATTATGCTCTGACCGTCCGTTCGTCTGTCTGCCCGTAAGATGGTCCCCCTAGCATTTCCAAAATATTACTTGACTTGAAATTTTCCATGTTGATAGAACACGCCAAAAACTAATTAGGAAAATTATTTTGAACGAAATCGGACAACAACTTTTGAAGTTATTTAACAAATACGTTTATAGCGTATCAGATCCCAGTGACCGGACCTTTTGTTTCTTATTACGGACTGGCCCACGCCTTCACTTGCGTTTAACGGTCATATCGTTTTATTCCAGCTGTCGGGAGTAGTTATTTAAACACTAGCTTCAAGCCGCGACTTTGTCTGCGTTGTTTTCTTTGACTTTCATACAAACTTTCAACCCTCATTTCACCCTTTTCAAATTTCATTTTCACGTTATAAACCAATTTACCTATATACCGAAATTCATCAAATATGGTTCAGTTTCAGTTCGGTTTAGGCGTGAAAACGTAACAGAATATTTGCGTACGTTTTATTCACATTAGTAGTTAAATGTTACTTAAAAAATAACTAAGACAATGAGTCTTTAATGCTCTGTAATAAAATTCGTAAAAATAAAATCTATTCCACATATAATGACTTTGGTTTCAGGTCAAAGAGCAGACTCAAATCCATTAGATATTCAGAAGTTTTCCATTATGTTTCGCTAATTTATTTATTTATTCATTTATTTATTCAATATTTTTGAACCACCCTGGGAGGGTATTACATAAATTTATAATTTACAGTCACGCAGGGAGATGGCAACTGCTCGTACGCGCCCTGCACCGTGCTGCGCTCAAGGTGACTCTATAAGCAAAATTCACTAACTTTTGCCTAAGTTATCCACCTGTCCACAGGTGCATCGATCGCGTATTCAATAGCGAAATTGGTTCCATAAATAGATTGACATGAATCTCTAAGCGTTTAAGTGTATTACGAATTTCGCTTTTTATTTTATAGGTATTCAAACTGTGATAGACTACCCTTTATTTAATTGTTATAATAGGCATATTTAATAAAGCTTATTTTAATATTTATATTGTGTACATCCATGACGATTTTCAGCATGTTTGATTTTAAAAATGACCAAAAGCGTATCAAGACACGCTTATATAGAAGGGTCCCCTATCTGATACGCTATAAATGTATTTATTAAATAACTTCAAGAGTCCGATGTCCGATTTCGTTCAAAATAATTTTTCTAATGACTTTTTAGCATGCTCTATCAACATGGAAAATTTCAAGTCTGTACGTCTACTAGTTTGAAAATGCTTGGGGGAGGATAAATTATAATTTTTAAATAATATAAATTTTAAAAATTTTAATTTTTGTAAAGTTTTCTTGCTAAATATGTAGTATTGAAGATTTAAAATGGTATATAATGTGCGCCATTTCTATGTTTTTTTTTCGAATACATTTAGTCGACTTTTATTTTCAGCCAGCCTTTTTGACCCAATGCATACATTTTATATGAAAATGAATGAGAGACATTAAACCTCTGTGGTAAATTTATATTAAATAAAAAACAGCGCAGTAATGAAAAACTGTGCAGTAATTAAATTTCATACAACATTACTGCCCTGTTTTGGTTCTAAGCAAAACAGACGTCCTTTCTTTCAAGTGAACGGGTGTGTGGTTTCAACTCCTTTGTGCCGGAGCTAGATATAGCTTCATTTCAATGAGCATATAGTGTGGCCTAGGACTCTGTGTAACCGTACAATGTGTTGGAGTACTTTGTGGACTTCAAGGACAAAAATGTACAAAGACTTTGAGCTATGTCGGTCTCCGGTATTGAAGATAGTTGACAGTCCAAACACACGTGTATTTTATCCATGGGGTTTCAAGTGAACGGGTGTGTGGTTACGCGGTCAATGTCTGACCGATCCAAGCCCCGTTTACCTTATGGACAATTCAAGGGAATTACGAAGAATTTGTTAAATCGAGGAAGTCGCTATATTGAGGTACGTTATATTAAGGTTGCAGTGTATTATGGTCATTAATTAAAATTGGTATCAGAAACTATTATTGATACAAAAATGAAAATTTTGAAAAAATTGTCAGACAAAGGTAAAGACGTGTTTAAACAAGAGGCAACTTGTTGAAACATGTCTTAAACCAGTGTATAAGTTATTTAAAATCCACAAACCTGTCAAATTTTTGTTTTCTCTATATGGTATATGTTGATTGTCCTTGAAGACTACAAAGTTCTACAAAACTTTGCGCAGCTACACAAAGTCCCCGGCCACATTACATGATCATTGAAATGATCATTCAAATGAAGCTATGTCTGGCTCCGGCATGACAAGTGTCCTAATTGAATTCGTGCGTTCACATCGTCTTTAATGAGAACACTTCTTAGAGCTCAATATGTTTGATCGCACGTTCGTACGAACTAGGTTCGCTCGCATCGCACATTCGCGTTCTATGAGGACGATGCCTTTGCTTCGTAATTACAAAAAAAACGAAACTAAAATAAAGTAAATATCCTTCCGAAGTATCAAAAGCGTTAAAACACGACTGTGAACAAGATATTTATCTTTATATGTGTGTATTTACATTTGTCAATAAAGATACAAGACACACACCTACAACGCTTTATGTTATGAGGCGTTCAAAATTAGACATATCTTATAAGTATTGCTAATATTCTTTTTTTTAAGAACACATAAAAATCTATGAATTAGAATCTTTGCGATGTGTATAAGATTTCACAGTTTATGTTTATATTACAAACTAACACAACAACAATGTTATTCCCTATCAAACTAATAATAACTCAAATTAAATTTATTTTAAATGCCCTCACCACCTCGACGTCCTGAAGTCCACAACTCTGCGCTTTCCTAGAAACTTTTTGCCTCGCACAATTTCTCTGTGGAATAAGTTGCCAGTTTCGGTATTTCCCAACGGATACGACTTAGGGACCTTCAAGAAAAGAGCATACTCATTTTTTAAACGCCGGTAACGCATCTGCGAGCCCCTAGTGTTGCAGTTGTCCATGGCGTCTGTAGTCACTTAAGTGAACCGCATGCCCGTTTGCCCCTTGTTTTATATATACATAAAAATCAGTATAATATGGTATTACTTTACACTCATGTAATGAATTTATCTATTATTTATTTATAAGAAAGAGATTACCATTTATAAAACAGTCGCGGGCTACAAAAGGGTCGCGAGCCATTTGTGGTCCGCGAGTCACACGTCGCCGACCGCTGCGTTAAGCGATAATATTTAAAAAAAAAAATAGCTTTATTCAGTATCTTAACTTCATAACAACATGTAGCAAGAGCGTGGCACTAGGCGCAAGCCCGTATTGCTGGGTGCCCCGCTCATCCACCAAGACATACAGTTAGTTAGACACTATATTAAAAACTTAAAACTAAATGGCAAATGGATTTTTTTTTATATAATTTGAACAAATCCAACAAATGTATATGTCGATATGTTCACAGCATAATAGGTAGGTATATATAGCATTAATATATTCATTCACGCAGACATTAGAGGTTTCAATCTCGAGGTGAGGAACAGGTTTAATCGCCTTGACGTTCCTATCACTGAGATTCATTTAAATAGTTTTGTAATTAGACACGACTAGCACTTATAGCTTTTTGATGTTTTTTTTATTGGCGTCCGATAAAAATGTTAGTAACTACACTGGTTTGGGAACTCAATTCTAAATTGAACATTTTGAAGCTTTTTGCATACTATATCTGTAAAATTTTTATAGTAGTGAAAAACATTCAGACATTGTGTGACAAGGGGTACGGGGGGAGGGGTCTAGTCTTGTGACGTCACATATAAAAATTTAAAACATTGTAATAAGAAAAATTATTTAATTATAAAAATTGAATTTGACGTTTTCTTTAAATCGTCACACCAAGGGCTTCGAAAGTGTGAAAAGGTGTGACCAGGACAAGGGAGGGGGGGTTTAAAAATAGTAAATTGGTGCGACGTAGTTTATGGAGGACCCCAAAGGTTTAATGCAGAGAAAAAAAAGGGGTCCCACGTAGGATGTTAGCATTCGTAAGTGTAGAGAGAGTCAGTGTACAAATATGGAATTCAACGTATGCAACTTTAGTCCATATTAGGAACGCTGTAAGTGGTAATTTGCTTTACGGTCATACTTGCGGCATTAAAGGCACAGTCACGTTTTCACATATTTTTTTAAATACAGCCAAATATAAAAAAAGAGGTGAAAAATTATCATAGGTACATATGAGGAAGTAATGGAAAGATATTTATTACAATTGCTTTTTTTGGTAAAACGTATACACCTTTGCTAATAAGATAACATATTTAACACCTGGTATACGGGTTTTGACCTTGAATACGTTCTTGATTCGTTAAGCCAAATAAACAAGTTTTTAAGCCAATTTTTTAAGCCATTTTCAACCTTAGGACGATGTAAAAAAGACTGCAATGTAGAAAAATAAAAGTCTTTTCAAACTATAATGCTGAAGGAATTTGACTCTTATTTACAGCACCTTATAAGGGTCACATCTCATTAGAAAGCATGAGAAATATGGATCCAGCATAGCAAATCTCTTCAGCTAATAGATAGAAAAAGACATTCTTCTTCTTAGCGTTATCGCTGTTAAGTACCGAGATCCGCTTAGACTGCAGAGGATGTGGCTGTGGGGCGAGTTAAGATGATCGATTGCCATCTGTCGTCATCCTCGAATCCCCACGATCTCTGCAACCTCACGACTAATATCACGAAGTGACATTAATCGGGTCCCACTGTTTTACGTGCCTTCCGAAACACGGAGGAGGTCGGATATTAGATATAAACCAGTGCAAGAATGGGTTACCCATCTATCACCTGGTCGCAGCAAGAGCATCTTTACCACTGATTAAGCCACGACTTCCTCATAATATAAAAAGACATTACTTTCAAATATTCAGTGAAAGCAGGAAATATTAGCTATAGCTTTTTTTAGTCATCCCTTCCACATACCTTCTACCGTTGAGCTGAGAGCTGAGAGGCTTTGCTACTTTATTAAACCTGCACCCAAAATTTGCATGCTGTATTATTAGAGCTATATCCATCAAACACAATGCCAATTTTATATTACACAGTCTTTGATTTCACCTACAAACCAAAGGCGAGGTATAAAAAATTGCGGTAGTTATCTAATATAATTTAAAATAATAGAATATAGTAGTCTGCTGCCTATTTGCTAGCCACTAATCTAGATAGCAGCGAAATCGTGGTACCACAAAAATTGTTGTTTAAATGACGAATCGTTTTCCAGACCGCAGTTGTACAGTACAATGTGTGGTGACCTTTGAACACACACTTAATTTGAAAAACAGCTGTTTTGCGTTGTATACTCGATTATTTGGCACTCAAATAAACGAATTCGCGAAGAAATTTTTATTTTTTATTAATCTTCAATTGTAATTAAACATTTGTAATTTTTCATTGTGACTTTGTTTTAAACTAGCTGACCAGGCAGGCAGTGTCTTGTCCAAATATTGGCTTTTATTTTGACCCCATTACCAATATTCTTTATATGCTTTTCCATAAAACGTGACAGTGGCCGAATGAAATACATATTCATCGTATTGTGTGTGGTGTGTGTGAGTGTGTGCCTGTAAGTGGGCATGTGTGCGTGCATGTGTCTCCCTCTTTCTATGTATGTGCATGTGTGCGTGCGTCTCTCTCTCTCTCTCTCTCTCTCTCCCTCTGTGTATGTGTATGTGTGTGCGTGTGCGTGTGTGCCTGTGTGTGTGCGTGTGTGTGCGTGCGTGCGCGTGTGTGTGTGTGTGTGTGTGTGTGTGTGTGTGTGTGCGCGTGTGTGTTGTGTTTGACGTTACCGTTACCAACACCTCAGACGATCCGTTGTCACTTTGGTTGCAACTCCCGGAGTGCCAGTATTGTTAAATAATATGTAATATTCTGTGTATAATATATTCAATTTAGAGCTAAGTTTTCGAGGGTTTCTCGCGTCATTGGCTTGAGGCAGGAAATTCCTGGAAAATAGCAAGTTTAAAAAGAAAACTTCTTATCAATCATATTATAGCAAATGACCCGGTCGGTTTTGTAAATGTAAACAAATGAAGGTCTGTGTTGAATTAGAAATATATGGGATGTATATTCAATAATGACGATTACATTATTGTATACAATATTATGTTAAAAAGTAACTGATATATTACAATTCAGTTATTTATAAATTTACTAACTCTACTGTAAAGCTGGGACTTTTTTTTTATTGGTTCATTAAACTGGTAACAGCTACAAAACCTATATTCTATATACAAAAAAAGTGCTCCGATATGGGGCTATTACCTGCTACAAATGAACACAGCATGCCTTAAAACTAAAAATTAATTTAGAAATTACATAACTTAATTTTAACTTAATTTAATTAAAAAATTTATAACAAAAATACAATTGAATGTCTGGACAGTTAGATATTTTCAATTAATTAACGTTTAATAAATGATGTCACAAATTATAAGCTATAAAGTAATATTACCGTGTATTTATGACTGTGTTTACCTTAACTTAGCTGGCCTCACTTGGTAGGAGGTCTGGGTGTCTTCTTCTTCCTAAACGCTATCCCAGTCAAGTACCAGAATCCGCTTAGATTGCAGAGGATTTGGCTATGGGGCGAGTTAAGATGACCGATTGCCATCTGACGTCATCCTCGGAACCATGAGAACTTTTGAAGTTATTTAACAAATACCTTTATCGTGTATCACATACGGAATCCCTCTATATAAGCGTATCTTGAATCGTTGTTAGCTAATTTATTTATAAGTATCTGGGTTAGACACAGTACTTAGGTAATAACTTATCTTAATTGGTAGCAACAAAAATACTTTCTTAGGCCCTGATGGTGGTATTTAATTATTTTCATTGATTTTTTTACAAAGAAGTGACGAATTTCAGCAAAATTGTAACATCTCAAACATACTCAATAACATGACCTTTTTGGTCATTATCTGATCCATTAGCTATTTATAGATTATAAACAATTGTAATTAAACCTTTTTACACTTTTTAAATATGTTTTACATATATATTTATATATATATATATGCGTGTGTATATTGTAACCGTTTTGTAAACAAGCATTATTATAATTCAATCCTTAACTTGTAATGCACAGATTTGGAAAACAAGTTCTCATGACATAAAACATATCCTGAATTCAACAGCGAAATTTATATTCTATTTTGATTTTGATGTAATTTTGAAGAAACTTGTAAAATAATTAAAGTAGCAGAAGCCGTGGGGATTAGCTCGCCCCACAGCCACAGACTCTGCAATCTGAGCGCACCCTGGTACTGGACCCGGATAACGCTAGTTAGAAGAAGAATTATATCAGGCTAGACTATTCTATCTAGGGAGGAATTATTTTTGGTGTGATAGCAATCTATAATTATATAATAGAGCTCTCTATAATAATAATAATAAAAATAATTATATAATCGAGCACTCTATAATAATAGAACCTCAATAGCTCAACGGTATAAAGTATGGACTGAAATCCGCAAGATACCCGGGTTTAAAATCGATAATCGATAAATCTACATGAATACTCATTTTTGTAGATTTCTTGTTGTGAGATTATTAAATTAACGGTACAATATTTATATTTACTATATGTTAGTTTAAAACAAGACGATGACAGTTATAATTTTTGAGGAGGTCGTGGCCTAATCAGTGGTCGGGATTTGAGTCGATCACTAAGTTAAGTTCCTCTGGCTGCAAGCGGGTGATAGATGGGTGATCCATTCTAGCACTGGTTTATATTTGATATCCGACCTCCTCCGTGTTTCGGAAGGCACGATAAATTATAAAGATATTGTGTGAAAGGTCTAAAACATAACGATATCAAGTAACTAGGGGAAATATCTGCACTCTGCGAGCTATTCTGGTGTGCTCTGCAAAAACCATTAGAAGTACACTTATATAGCGTATGAAGAAAATTTTTATCATAAATAGTTCTACAAAAAGCCCGCGATAGCATATATCTATTTTTCATGTTTAAGCCATTGATGCCAAAATAGTAAACCATTATGGAACGGAAACAAAACGGGAATGGGAACAATATTACAGCATGATAGAATGTAGGAGATTGAAAGACTGATTATATAATATCAAATACCTTACTTAGAAAAAACAATGTATGAAAGTCATATTTATTAATGACATATTATTTGCATGAATGCATTATAACAATCTTAAGCAAGACGAAATGAGACAAAGCTCTTCCACATCAGAAACTCGATTTTTGATAAAGGTCCAACATTATTTAATAGTGGAAAGGGCCAAATAGTCATCACTATGTTACGTATTGGCCACACTAAAATAACACATATACACCTAATTACCAAAACTGACAGGAATAAGTGGAAGGCTAATCTCAGGAACTACTGGTCCGATTTGAAAAAAAATTTCAGTGTTAGACAGCCCATTTATGGAGGAAGGCTATAATTGAATCTATTTTTTTACCTAATTTTACGTGGACAAAGTCGCGGGCACTACAAGTAAAATAAATAACTATAGGAACTGATTCACACACGGACGTCTGTTCCTAAGGTAGACAACTTAATGCCTGCGTTATAGGTAACTAAAGGCTGGTACTGAACCCGCAATCCCTGGAGTGGTGGGTCAAAGCCGACAGCACCAATTGGCCACCCATAAAAAAAAACTTTAAATTTAAAGTTAAAATTATTAATTAAACTTGATAGAAATGCGCTTCTATTCGTGACCATAATAAGCACTTTGTGCAGGTCAGATAATCTTAGGCATACCTAATTATTTTTTAAGACAGAAGTTATTGTTCAGTTATAAATCCATATAAAATAATATGTAATGAATTGAATCTAGCTGTAACCGCGACTTCGCCCGCTTAAAATTTGGTAACGAAAATGGATTCAATTTATAATATATAGCCTATAGCCTTCCTCGATAAATCGGCTTTCTAACACTGCAAGAATTATTCAAATCAGACCAGTAGTTCCTGAGATTAGCGCTTTTAAGCAAACAAACAAACAAACTCTACAGCTCTCAAACTATATGTTAGTATAGATTCGCATTAATTGTGAGTTTGTTTTTTACACTTTCAAGTCTTAGTATTATTTTTTCTTTGATTTATTGGACACCATAATATAGGTAAAACTATTACAACATCACTTTTCTACCATAAAAATATAGCAGAATTAAGATTGCTTAGGTTTATAAAGTTAATCTTTTTTGAAGCCAAGTTTTTTAATGTTAAAATAAAGGCAATACGATAGGTATTGATTTTACGGTTGGCTATCCATAAAATATTTAAAGTGGCTGGCTTCGATCCTTTCTGGAATTGAATAGCCATCCATGAGAATACGGTCTCGACATATTTACATACATTCGGTCCAGGTGCATAAATATATAAAATTTTTGTAGAAATATCTTAACCTTTTTGTTGATAACTGCTCTCGGGTACTAGAAGGTCGAGTAATAAGAAATGAAGAGTGAAAGAAAAGAAAGAATGATATAATTCTTTAAAAATAGCACGGCGTTTAGCCTGTGGTGAAAATTGATTAAAATTAATTAATTAATTCACTACAAAAAAAAAAGAAACTGCTCTCGGGTAGGTTTTTAGTGCAACACTTTATTTTTAGTGTACTGAGTTAAGAACAAAAATTTGTAGAAGAAAATGATGTATAAATTCCTCCGCTTCCAACTGTCAAGAGGATTCAGCTTTGAAGTCTGCTATTTGCGAAGGGTTTTCGACATTCTCTTCTGGCAAATTCAAGAAGGCGAAATTCAAAATAACCTTTATTAATCACTGGCCCTTACATCTTTTAGAAATGATTGTTTATGTACGCAACGTACACCTCCGTTGATGGCTATGCAAACCAATCCTAGATGGGTAGGATTGACAATAACCAGAGCAGACGCATTTCGCAGGAGAACTTAATTGAGGGTTGCTGCTGTCGTGCAGTTTAGTCCTAACCGTGAGCCTATGAAACCATACTTTGTCATTTATGTACGCCATGTACATCTCCATTGTTGGCTGTGCAAACCAATACTAGATGGGTAGGATCGACAACAACCAGAGCAGACGCATTTCGCAGGAGAACTTAATTGAGGGTTGCTACTGTCGTTCAATTTAGTTCTTCTAACCGCAGCCTATCAAACCATACTTTGTTATAGTGCTGGACACCATGAGAAATGTTGTGCTTCCACCGATCCCTGTCATCCACGAGACTCTACCAGTATCGATATCAAATATAGACAGGTCACGCTTTATGCACTCTTTAATACGGAGCATCGGCCCCCAACACTAGGTTTAGCATCCGCTATAGCACTCTGCATAACCTGTCTTGGTTAGTCTAGAAGATTCTGTGCGTTGCGCATGCCTTAGCCACCCAAGCCTATTAATATAGCCTGCTTTATGTTTTGTTCATGATATGTGTCACAGAAGAATTATACGGAATCCGATAAATTAGAGGTAGCGTGAAGCTTGTAGCCGAATTTGGCCGGCGCGTCCAGCTACCAGTACCTGTTTCTAACATGAGATCGGCGTTAAGTGGCGGCAATGCTGTCACGTCAAGTTATGGTATTGTTGTCGCATTTCGTTCAATTTGCGACACTTCCCGATGGCCTAAACTCGTCACCGCATCTAGCCTTCTGGTCGTGCAGATGTCCATTGTCTTCGTTAGGTACTTGGCTGCCTGATCTCTCCTCATTTGCCTGAAAACATTAAAAAAAATAATGAGCATGTATCAATGCAGATTTTGTTTTACTTTTAAGCGAAATATGAAGAACGAAAATATCACTAATGTAGCAATATTTTTAATAGTTACTGCGTCCTCGTACTATTACAGCGTCAACAATAAACAATAACCTGCGACCTTAGAGCACAATGTATTTCCGTTGTTTTGTTCATGTATTTAGAGTGCAATTTTGTACACACATACTAACCACTAGGGAGGTACTCATTAACTAACGTTAAAAAATTAAACATTACTTTTAGGTATAAGACATCAGCTGAGCTGAAAGCCTACAAAAAACTCAGTTTGGTACTTTTTAAAGGTACATTTTTTTATCTGTACTCGTTCCTCGCACAAAAATCTCTGCCCTTAAATATCGTCGATTGAAGGAATTACATGTCGCTAAACTATGTATATTAAAAAATGACAACCTTCAATACAGAAAAAAATTCAGAATCCAAAAATTCACTACGTCAAAGTTACGTAAGCTGGTTGTGGTATTAACAACTCAAAACATTCACCGTGCGTACATTTTTGAGTGAAAATGGGAGTTTTATAAAGGGCCGCATTGATTCGTCTGCTGGAAAGATCAATAAAGGGGATGATAGTAACATTCGAGACTGTACACATAAAAGATACAAAAATCTATATATTAATACGTGGAACGAAAAATTTCGGTACCAGTTTACAAAACTTGCGCGCACGGAGCAACATGAAGCCTTCCACAATTATAGTTTGTATAGAGGTAATCTGTCAATGCTAATATTAACAAAAACTGCATAGGAATACATTATTTTATTAAAACAAAAAGTTACGGTGGCCTTTGGTGGGAATCCATATAGTCGCTACCAGGTAGGCCGAGGAAGAGGTGGCGCGACGACTTGGACGCCTTTGCGGGAAAGGAGTGGATTGGGTTAGCTCTGGATAGAGGAGAGTGGTCTAAGAGTGGGGAGGCCTTTGCCCAGCAGTGGAACATTATAGGCTAATTAAAAAAAAAATGACTCTATCAAAAAATCCTTTTTTAGCTTAGCTAGGAAGTTCTTCCATTCTTAGGATGTCTCTCTTCTTCTTCCTTGCGTTATCCCGGTGTAGCAGTGCCAGGGTCCGCTTAGATTGCAAAAGATTTGGCTGTGGGCCGAGTGAAGATGACCGACTGCCATCTGAAGTCATCCTTGGAACCCCCACGATCTCTACAACCTTACGATTAATATCACAAAGTGACATAACCGGGTCCCACTGTTTTACGTGCCTTCCGAAACACGGAGGAGGTCGGATATCAAATCTCAATATAGGAGGTTCTCAATAGCTTCGCGTGGAGTGTCGCTAGCTAGGTACCTAGGTACCTAGGAGCTACCTAGCTCAGTACGTGTCTAGCCCATCGTATGTAAGTACCTATTATTTAGCGCTTTTTAGCACATTGGTGCGTTTTAAAAGCGGTTTTTTTATTACTTTTACGTTACTAGGGGCAAACAAGCAGGCAACTAAGTGCCTACTGACACTCATGGACATCTGCACGACCAGGTTGCAAGCAGATGCGTTGCCCGCCTTTAATGACGAGTTTAAGCCAATTCAAGCAGACCCTGTTACTAGACTGAAATAAATCTAGGTAGAAGAAAAAAAATCATATTTTGATGGAATACCGTATCATCTTTACGTACACACTCATTGGATTTATAAAGACATGTCTACAAATTTATATCCATATCTTTTTTTTGACATCTTTTGAAACTTCAGTTATTATTCATATACGAGCAATAAAATTTCATAGAGTAAGCGCCTATTCGCACGAGAGTTGAAAAAGCGTTGCGTTAAATAACGGCGTTAGCGTTTTTTCAACGTCGTCGATATGGAATTTCTTTCGTGTTGATATCAGAAACGGGGGATGCCATTTCGATAGAACTTTCACAGGCTGTAGCCAAAGTTACAAGGTAGAATATAGGCTACTTAACTTTTATAAAAGTAATTAGACTTCCCTACAAAAGAGTTAGAAAGAATTCAGTGGCTTTGCTAAATTGAGTGTCAGTAACCAAGTGCGTTTTTATGTGAAAAACCTAATGTGGTAATAAATTCCATTTTATAATTATCTTGATTTTTTATTTTTAAATTCCCTTCACCATTTAGAATCATAAGGATATACGACTTTTACAAGCTCTTTTGAATCGTCAAATATTTTAAAAGCTACCACTGATTCGGAAGAGTCGAGCCGCGAGAAGAGTATACGACTTTTATTTTATTTGATTCAGGTACCAAACAAGCAACTTTTATGGCGAGCTCTAATACTTTTTTGGGATTTCAACCGGGTATCTAATGGATAGGACATTATTTCTGCTGTTGAGCGATTTTGTGGGTAGGTTTGTCCATCCGACTGTCTGTTAAGATGCATTTTCTCAGGAACATGTAGTATATAAAGGTAAAATTATACACCCAAAAGATATAATTTGAAGAAATACAGGCAGATATATATATATTCAAATGCAATTTGTAAATAGATTAATTTCAACGATACAAACAGGCATTTTAATTTTACTTATGTATTAATAAAAATTGCATAAATTGTACAGCTGTTGCTACGTCTTATTTTACTTTTTTTAAAAATCATGCGTATAGTTAGTTAAATAAAAATACAGGGTATAAAAGACATCGTACCGGACACGCATCCCATGGGTTCAGTATATGGTTCTAGACTCCTCAGTGGTGAAATTTTTCGTTAGGGAAAATACCAGTATTTAGAGAAAGATTAATAATAGAGAGCGGGATACATAATTCTTTAGCACAGAATTTGATGAAAAATGGTGGAATATCCTCTTTAGTGAAATATTACTTAATGTGTAACTATGTTTGATATTTCGTACCGAATCTCAACTAACAGTGGAACTGGTCGTATTATACACTGTACTAAAATATTTAGAAAATAATTCACACGTTTCTTTACTATTTTGCGACACAGTGTTACCATATTTTACACTACTTCTGACAGAAGCTTTTAATTTAATTAATCAAACTTAAAACATTAAGTAACATAAATCACCGCCTCCTGTCTGATGTACCTTTATACCAGTAAGCAAATATAGTTTTGAGGTTAACCTCAAAACTATATTTTTTAAGAAAGACTTAGTAAATGTTTTAAAGTAAATATAAGGAATGGATAATGAGGCAGCAGCAACGTTAACTGAACTGAAATGCTGAGTAAAAAAAAATTAAAATCAGATTGTATTGTCAAAAAGTGTTTATATTCATAGTAAGTGACTTAATTTCTTTTTTCATTATTAGGGTTCCAATACGAGAGTCATACGTTACAATGGGAATAAAGTATTTTACATTCTTATTTCCATGACGGACGTATGGTGAAAGATGATGTTGTTACAAAAAATAATAAAAATACCGTAAACGTGAAGATAGCCGAACTCATAATTTTAATATTAAATTCTGCTTTTTGTTATTCGCCACACTTATTATGAGAAATTTCTTATTTAGTTTTATTTTTAAAAGAAGCATACAAAGTAATTAACGTTAAATTGTTCATTAGAGTGATAATTGGCATCTGAATATTACCTGCGAATATTATTTTGAGGAAAAGTTACCCAAACTGCATAATTACCAAATAAATGTACGCGTAAAATTTTGGATCTGAATTTTAAACGAATTCATATATCCACGAAATATAAAATTATTGACCATAAATACTCACTCATTTATACTATTATTTTTGCCTTTTTTAATGTCTTCGAGAAGGATATATGACCGGTCTTCGCGAAACCAAATAACTGCTATAATCCAAAAAAATATTATTTGAAAATCAGACATTCTGCGGGTAGTTTAATTCAAGCAAAATAGGTATGTATCGCGTAAAATTTTTGTTGATATTGTTACCTTCGACCACTCGCTCCTATCACTTGTGCTAGCAATCTATATATATAAAAATGAAACTCTATTGTCCTTGGTCATCGCATCAGGCGGAAATGGCTTTTTTAGTTTTGGTTGTGATTTACATTTTAAAGCTTCTTAACCTTATGGCTTTTGACACAACATTGACCGAATGCCGTATGGAAATATCGTTAGAGGGGATATGTGGGATGTTTTCGAAAATATTGGGAACGGGAATGGATCGGGAATGGAAAGGGAAGGAACAGGAACTGGTACAGGAATAGGAATAGGATCGAGAACGGAACCGAAACGGGAATAAATATTATAGGATAGGAACGGGAGGAAATATTATAGGATAATCGAATAACAGTAAGTAACCCAACGTTCGGGCAAAACAGTATCTGCCGGGTTCGCTAGTAATAAATAACTCTTAATATAATTTGTTCAATGAGCACAATTCAATGAACGGTTTTAAGGAATTCATTCAACACTATTCCTCATGTTGACGCTTTAAGAACTCACTTCAGTGTATTACAACAGACAAACAAAAAATCAAACAAACAACATACTCTGAAGGTACTTCACTTACAGGACCTAACATTACAATTTTTTTCATTTTACAGAACAATTTTTTAACTTCACTATATTTATAAATAATAAAGGGGGTTTTTCATTTTTTTCAAACCACTTCAACGTCTTGTTTCAATTAATTACAAGTACCTTAGAACACCCTGAAGTTCAGAAAGTATTAACGAATCCAAATATGCAGTTTGACGTCATTATAGCTGATTGGATGTTCTCTGATGTTTATACTGGGTAAGGATTATAAATTATATTCTTAATAAAGAGAAACTAAGTAGGCTTTATACTGACAACTTCAATTTAGGCAGTAAATAAGCATAAGCATTTCGTGAAACCATTAATAGTTATATATAACCATTAATAGCTATATATGCATGTAGCACATCATCTTCATCATGACTAGATGGCGCTGTACGGATAGGTCGACAGACGCGGTACAAACACTGTCGCGTACCATACAAAATCCAACTCACGCTGACGAACTTTCTACGCACGATCACTATATATAGACCTTCCGACGAATAACTGGTGAGGCGCGACCGCCCTGGGTAACTCCACCTAGCAAAGACTGAAAATCCACCTACGCTCTCATCCCCTCATTCCTCGTCGAACACTTTCCACATTGGTGAGCCTTTCACATGTCATTTAAATGATTAGATGATTGTGCTTCTGCAGATTCCTCAAAAACAAAATGCACTTTGTTCCGTTAAGTAGCGAGTTCTAAAAATACCACCACCCATATCGATTAATAAAATTAAATCTGTGACGTGACTGTAATAAGGAGAATTAACTCTAAAGAAACAGCTATGTTATAATTGAGAAGTTACCTATCTTCTAATGTAATACATGTTGGAGATGATGATATTGATGATGATGATGATGATGAGGCTACAGTTGTAGGAGAATAATCCATTTTCGTACACAATGATCATCTTAAAGCAGCACTAAAACTACATATATCTAATTGATCAATTTAAACAGACTCGCGGCCTTATACCAGTGTCCATTCATCTGGCTATCAACAGTGGAGCCACATTGGAGGATACTGAAGTTGATAGACGACGTGCCAAATCCGGCATACACCTCTGACAACCTGTCCGGCAACAATCCACCATTTACTTTTAAACAAAGGATCCAAGAACTGCTATCGCAAATCATTGGTCTGACAATGGAATTTTTGTAAGTTACCAAAAATATTATTTTACGAACAGGGTTTGCAGAGTCTATTTCCTGATGATCGTTTTGAACTTAACCAATTTCTACCGTTTCTTTAGGCAAATCAAAGCCAATGTCATTCCATATATGAATGTTCACGCTAAAAGAAATTCCACCTTTTTAAAGTCGCTTCGAAACAAGGATTACAAACATTCTTACGAAAATCTAACTATCAAACGATTATTTATTAAAATGTTATGAGAAAGTTTGAGGTAAATCAGAGTATGTTTTTGAAATATACGTTATTAATAGCTTCTTACTTGTTTTTAAGTTGGACATACGATCAAGAAGAAATATATTATGCGAAAATTCTAGCACCTCTAATTCGCAGCCGTGGTTTACCCGTACCACCATATAAACAGCTGAAATATAATGCGTCTCTGGTCCTGGGAAATTCACACGTGTCTATGGGCAAAGCAATCCGCTTACCTCAGAACTATAAAGAAGTCGGGGGATATCACATAAAGAAAGTAGTTAAACCTTTGCCTGTGGTAAGTTTTTTTATGAATATCTTAAAAATAAAAGAAGGCATATTGAAGGATCTTTAGATCGGTCCTGTGTCGCTTGTTACAGAACTTACAGAAACTTTTGGATAACTCAAAGCACGGTGTTATATACTTCAGTATGGGTTCGAATCTTAAAAGCAAACACTTACCAGATGCGATGAAACGTGATCTACTGAAAATATTTGGTGACTTGAAGCAAACTGTTCTATGGAAATTTGAGGACAATCTACCAAATCGACCAGAAAACGTACATATTCTACAATGGGCACCGCAAACCAGTATTTTAGGTAATTTTGTATCTACACGAAATCATATTCATTAAGAAGTTTTTATGAGAGAAATATTATTTGCAGTATTCCAGTCGTTTGAATGATCCCATGTTCTAATTTCTTTTTAATTTTTTCCAGCGCACCCTAACTGTATCTTATTCATCACTCACGGTGGACTTTTGTCAGTTACTGAATCTATTTACTTTGGTAAACCGATTGTAGCCATACCAGTATTTGCGGACCAATTTACCAACGCTAATAGAGCAGTGGCAAAAGGCTTTGGTGAAAAAGTTGACCTTTCCTACACCATGGCAAATGATATTAAGATTGCTGTAGAAAAAATCTTAAAGGATCCAACGTAAGTTGATTATACGTTATAAATTCCAAAATTACAATAGATAGCCGATTACTTAAAATAACAGTGGCCCCAAAATATTACCTTGAAGAACTCCATATTTATCCATATTTAAGTTTTGTAGTACTTTGTAGACTTCAAGGTCAAAAATGTACAAACACTTTGAGCTATGTCTGGCTCCGGTATAAGAGGTGAAGAGAGGAAATCATGTTTAGACATGTTCAGACAGGATCAGTTAGGAGGAAAAATATTTAAAAAGCAGCAATGAAGAATGTTTCAAAATCCAGGGTTCTTTTCCGCATTTGTGAGCTTCCGCTGCGTGCGCTGCGTAAATGGTTAAGGTTTCGCAAAAGTCATGTATGACAAAATTGTTCCCCTTTAAAAGTTCTAAATAAAAGACTAGTTTGGCCATCTGGGTCACCACCGTCGTATGTCTTTTCAGCGCTTTCCTCAGCTTCTTCATAACCTCCCAGGGGCAGGTAATTTCATTGTATTACATCTTCTTCCTAGCGTTATCACGGCTAAATACCAGGATCCGCTTAGATTGTAGAAGATGGCTGTGGGGCGAGTTAAGATGACCGATTGCCATCTGACGTCATCCTCTGAACCACGATCTCCACAACCTTACGACTAATATCACAAAGTGACATTAATCGGGTCCCACTGTTTTACGTGCCTTCCGATAGATGTCCATTCTAATAATGAACTTATGATAGTTATTGACAGGCCAAGGTTTTTTAGTAGGTTGTACAGGGATTTTAGCAAAGCTTACTTAGTCTAAGGTGGTAAGAGTTATGTATAATATAATTGAATTTATTTTGTTGAAGTCTTGTTTATTCATTTACAAAAATATAGTTTGATGTCTATTAGCAATATGCAGTCATCGAAGTAGTCAACAAATGGGTATAAATTATGTCATTTTAGTAAATATCCAACATTATATTTAAATATGTTTGTTAAGAACTACTAGTAATAGTGTCAGGAATAGAGTTCCAGAGTCGAGATGCAGTAACAGCAAAAGAGTTTGCGAAAAAGATAGTATTATAGTGAGGTAAAGTCAGAGATTTCACCGTGACACAAGATCTCAGAGGTCTGATGCGTGGACGAGCTACCTGAAATCGTTCACGTAAATAATATGGGGAAGAGTTTTGTAAGATTTTGAATAAGAGTGTGAGGACGTGCAGATTCCGGCGAAGTCGAATAGGGAGCCACTTCAATTGACGTCGGAAATCGGATATATGGTCAAATTTGCGGACTACATATTAAAAAAAAACATTTTTTCCCTTCACTTACAATTTCACATTTCATTTATATACGCTTCGGTGCCTGCTGCCTGCTCGTCTGCCCTCTTGTAACATAAAAAAAATCTAAATAAATAGATACAGAACTATATGAGACACGGACGTCTGTTCCTAAGGTAGACAACTTAATGCGTTTAATTTTTTTTTATAGAAACATATTAATACATACATATAGGTAATACATCCACACTCGAGGCGAGAATCGAACCCCGGCGCCTACTTTATTTTTATATATCCTAAAAATATATATAATTATTTTTAAACACTATTGCTCCAATTATTTGGTAGTTTTGTAGAGATAAGTGTAAATTTTGATGTGCTCTTTCCCAATTTTAACTTTGCTTATCTCTTTTTTTACATCAGCGCAGATAGACTATACAATCAAATTAATCAAATAGTGTCGATCTATCCTCTTACCAAAAAGAAGTGTAAAACTAAGGTTAAAGAGTGGCTTAAAACTCAATCATATGCCCAGATAGAGGCGTTGCTGGAAATTTCTCTATGATTCCCGTTCAATATGTATAAACTCGTCATTAAGGGCCGGCAGCGCATCTGCTGGCCTTCTGGTCGTGCAGATGTCCATGGGCATCGGTAGGCACGTAGGTGCCTACTGCCAGTTGCTCGTCTGCCGGTTGCTCAGATGATCGTTTGCTCGTTTGCCCCTTTTAAAATAATCCTTAATAATTCCTCTCTCTCTTATCTACATGAGCGTTTCCAGTTTTCTGCTCCTAGGAGTAGACCTGTACGCTCGTGTGTTTCTTTAAAATCATTAGAAGTGCCCTATTCTAATACAATGTTTTATGACAAAAAGCTGAAGAGTTTGTTTGTTTGCTTGAACGTGCTAATCTCAGGAACTACTGGTCCGATTTGAAAAATTCTTTCAGTTTTAGATAGTCCAGTTATCGAGGATGACTATATATAATCACCCTAAAATTTTTCACCTAATTTTACGCGGACAAAGTCGCGGTTAACAACTAGTGAAATATACAAAAGAAGCACAGTTGTATAGGTTTCAACTCGCCGTAAATTTAAAGCGTAAATATCTTATCATACAACAACGAACGCTTTGTAATGTGGAAATAGAAAATTTCACAAATACTCATGTACAAGAAGGTAGTTATCCAACCCATCTTAAATCAATTTATTTTCTATTACAATATTAAAACGTAAAGGATTGTTGAAGGTGAGAAAGCTTCGGAATTTTACCGTCTCTATCTGTGCCTTTATTAATGTAAAATCGCGATTACAAAAATAACACCCGATTAAGTTTTTCGTGTGCTATAAAATTCATACTGCCTTTATCGATACTTAGAGGAGCACCAGCTGATTAGTGACCGCCAGTACGGCTTTCGTCGGGGTCGCTCAGCTGGTGATCTTGTGACGGGTATGTATAATTCAAGTGCTCTGGAAAAATGTAAATCTATACTTATACACTTTTTCGCAAACTTTGATTTCATGTGCGTGTGACACATCAAATCTAAACTATGTTACAAAATTATAATGTAGTAAGCTCTTTATGTTTTAATTTACTAATGTATTAATTCATTTTACACTCTACAAGAATATTTTAATGTAACTTGGCTAAGTAGAAGCATCGGTCTCCCTGCGTGACTGTAAATTATAAATTGATGTAATACCCTCCCAGGGTGGTTCAAAAATATTGGTTGAGCATATCGACCTTCGCTCCCACATTTCATTCCTCGCCGAAAGCCTCCCACCTTGGTGTGCCTTTCCCACAAGTTTATACAAGAGAATTTAAAATGAACGTAACTTAGTGGGTTATCGGAGCAATTCTTCTTCTTCCTAGCGTCATCCCGGTCTAGTGCCAGGGTCCGCTTAAATTGCAGAGGATGGGGCTATAAAAGTTAAGGTGACCGACTGCCGTCTGACGTCAATCCCGAAACCTCCACAATCTCTAAAACCTCTCCACTAATATCACTCAGTGACAATAAAAAAACACACTGTTTTTAGTGTCTTCCGAAACTTGATACTTGAAAACCAGTGTTCCCATCCAACAACCAACCCATCCATCACCCGCGGTATAAACTGCTTAAAGCTGATCGCTTTAAGCAGTCAAATGCCAAATTAAGCCACGACTTCCTCAGTAGGTTATCGGAACAATGAGAAGGAGTAGCCCTTAGGTTAAACTGTTTATTGCTTTCTGTTTGAGCGTATCTCGGGCGCGACAAGTGGGAAACGCTGGGATACTTTTTAATTAAAATCTTAAAAAGTTTGTACATCGTGCAAGTTTGGCATCAGTCATGACAATCGATTCTACATATATATAATATTACATAAATATGTTTTTCTTTGTCACTGTACATCCTTCCAATCCTACTTTCCAGTACAGTAACACTATACTTTGAACTCTCTCAATCCTTGTCTTTGACCATTGAACAAAAGTCCGCCCTCGGCGTTTGCCATCGAGCTACGAATCTTTGCATTCTCGTTGTAAAGTTCCCAGACGGAGTAAAAAACACAACACTACGACCCGAAACACAATTCGCGGGTTTGGCTCTAAAAGCTATTAAGCTAAAGTACGATTGGGCTGGACATGTCTGCCGCATGTCAAATGATCTTTGGGCCTAAATCTCCGCTTTTATGGATCATAGATCGGAAACCACCTCGCGGCAGACCAAGAATAAGATGGAGGAATGACTCGGATCTTTATAATAGAGATTGGCAACGTACAGCCCTAGGGAGAACTATATTGAAAGAGGATAAGGAGGCCTTTTCCCTGCAGTACGACCAAATAGGCACTTAATAAATAAAAATTAACTGTATTAACAATTGCCTTGTTGGTTAACTATATAAATAAATAAGTGCAAATATTGCAAAATATAAATCTTGTAATTTTAAATTTGGATTACCATGAGTTAACCAAATTATCTTAAAGTTATGAATGCGCGTGAACCTTAAAGACACTAAAGTACAAGTAATAGCGTCAGCGATGTCAGAATGTGCTTTTAAATATAAACTTTTTTTTTAATATTGAACGTACTGGTACTCGTATTTTAAGTGTTATATAAATAAAGTTTTAAATGTGTTACTAATTTCTATATTTTTCTTCCAGGTGCTCGCGTTATCAGCATACTGCAAAGCGAAGTTTTCGAACATGCTCACACACACACACACCCATACATAAATACACACACACAAAAATGTATAAACTACATGACAAAATTGCCTCGATGTACAAAGATCTATCTTTCGTCCTAATAAGTCTGTACAAATTCCTACTAAACACTCATGTCTTACATTAAAATATTGTAATCTCTTAAATGGAAATAAACAAGCCTATTTTTTTTAGAAAGGTAAATCTGTAGAATAGACATATCTGTTACAAGTGACAAGTGCCAGGGCAGCGTACTGAATAAACTTATTTTTAGCGTTTCTTTGGCAGGCCCTTTATTCTCGCAGCCCAGAACATAACCACATCTACTGCCGTATCGGAAGCAGCCGTCAAATCCTCCTGCATACAGATGTTAGGCATGCAGGGCACGATAAAAGATGAGACATCATTGAATAAACTGTACTGTACGCACTCTGACGAGTGCGTTCAGTCTAGAAATGCACGCCCCTCAAAAGTATTCTCTACGTGCACAATTGTGTGTAGACGCAAAATCGCAAACTCTTCAATAGCATTGGCTTGCAGTGTGTAGTTGAGTTTGAATTTAGAATAAAAACGCTCCTCAAACTAAAACAAAAATTGCAATTAGTTAATGGAGGGGCGTGCATTATTAGATTGGAACATCTATCCTACTATACAACAGTGTTTTTCAATCTTTTTGGATACGCAACCCCTTAACAGGTTGAAAAAATTTCGACCTCCTTCCGCCATGTTTGGAAACCTCTGGCGACCCCCTTGGGCCATGGTTAAAACATTCTATCAATCATAGGCAAAATGGTGGCAATTCAAAAGACTAGTAACTTGAAATTTAAACTTTATGATTATCTGTATATAGGTATTTGCTTGGTTACATTTTTACTTTGGACGGCAACCCTCCAAGTGAAGCTTCGCGATCCCCCTAAGGGTCGCGACCCACACCTGTGGGTCGCGACAGTGTTTTTCAATCTTGAAAAAGACTGTTAAACGATAAACTGTTTTAAGTGTCGTTAAATCAACAAAGCCATCAATATTCATACATATTAATACAAGTTAAGTTTAACAAAAACGAGTTTACATATTTAAATGCAAATTTCATTAAGAAAATAGGTTACATAACTAGGAATAGGACCTTCGAAAAGGAATTTCCATACAAAGGATTCGGTGAACTGTCTCTACTTTCGTTATTTCTTGGCATGGACTCAAGCACTAGTCCCAAGTCCATTGTAAAATCCCATTAAAAAAAAGGCTTTTTACCTACTTTTAAAACAAGAGGAAGTTCTAAATTATGATTATTTTATTATACACTTTAAATACCCTGTGTCTCTGTGCATACAAAAGCAAGGTCAAAGCCCTTGTATATTTACAATATACAAGGTATACGAGTAATAGCAGCGGTCAGCTTCTCTGCAGACCGTGCAACCGGAATTTCAAAACCAAGTTTGGTTATGCTATCACATTCGGTGCACATTCTATAAATTTATATTATTCATAATTGGAATGTACTTTTTTTTATGTTACAAGGGGGCAGACGTGCAGGCAGCAGGCACCGAAGTGCCTACCGGCACCCACTTATTTCATTTAATTCTATAAATATTGTAATATCTATTTTATAAGCGACCTCCTTGTTTCGAAAGGTACGTAAAACAGTGGGACCCGATTAATGTCACTGAGTGATATTAGTCGTGAGATTCCAGAGATCGTAGGGGTTCTGGAGATGACGTCAGACAGCAATCGGTCAACTTAACTTGCCCGACAGCCACATCCTCTTCAACCTAAGCGGACCCTGGTACTTGCCCGGGATAACGCTAGAAAGAAGAAGAATATCAACATTTTGAAGTGTGTGATAGGTCTTATACTAAATAAAAAACAAACCTTTAGAATTGAAAGGATTAATGGTCGGACATTGGCTCAGTGATTTAAGTATATTACATTTACTTGAATTGTGATCCATTGAACAGTACTAAAAGTCGCTCATTATTCTGCGCAAATACGAATGTTTTTAAAAGAACATTTTCATGTTAAAAAAAAGAATTACAGCCTTTTGTTGCTGGCTGATTTTTTTTTGTGTATGTAAGTAGTTGCTAACATACGTGCAAGCCACCCCTTCACAGCAATCTTATTTGGCACTGATAGATACTTCACAATAATCGAGCAGAGCTTCAGCTTAACTTGTTATGCAAGAAGGTAGGGTCACAGCACACTGCGCTGCTGCTGCTACTTCCCGTTATCATCAGATACTGTGCTTATGATCTGTTCCATCACTTTAGTTATCACCACTTCCATACAGAAGAATTTGCTTTTGTGTTTGTCTATATTTATATACTACACTAGTCGTTACCCGCGACTTCATCGTATGTATATGTAAGATTCGGTGAACCGTTTTAGCGTGATGATATATAGTCTATAGCCTTCCTCGATAAATGGGCTATCTAACACTGAAAGACTTTTCAAATCGGACCAGTAGTTGGGTCTTTAACGTTTATAGAAGTGTAAAAAGAATTCTTCACATTCTTAATGTGACGCAGTTTTCTATACTCGATACAAAATATCTCATTGTTTTATCACAAGTCGATATCTTTTTATCTAAACATAGGCTGCGTAAAAATAAGTCTCTTTTTTTACGCACTTTAGAACTACTAGGATTGGTATCTAATTTTAAATATATTTTGAATTTAATAATGAAATTGTTTTATATTATCCTACGGTTAAAAATATTAAATTTTAATTCAACAGCTTTTCAAAAGTGTCTAGCAAATTTAAAATCCAAGGGACTTAAATACGTAATAAATCTTAGTGTTAAGTAAAAAGCAGCAATCTGTAGTGGAAAACTTAAAGTGGTCTAGGGAAAAAGACCTTGCTTATGGTGTAATAGCATGGAATTCAGTTTTCTAGTTGTGTAATAGTCCATGATCGTTGGTTGTCTCTTAATACAAATCATCAATCCGTTTGCCTTCAACCATTTAAAACCCTGCCAAAAGCCAAGTTTAAAGTTGTTCTGCGCAGAAAGCATCTCTTTAAAAATTCGCTCGAGACTTTAGACGGATCTATCATAATTAATTGAAATGTCATAATTAATTTAATTATCATAAGCAAAGGTTTTTCAAAACGAGTGTCATTAAAATAATCGCTATTTTGTTAATAAGATGATATATTAATATATATAAAAATAAATAAATAGATAGGACTATATGACACACGGACGTCTGTTCCTAAGGTAGACAACTTAATGTTATAGGTAACAGACGTCTGTTATACACAAATATATATTTTTTGTAAATATATAAATACATACATATGGATAATACACCCAGACTCGAGGCGGCGACGGTAGGCACTTCGGTGCCTACTGCCTGCTCGTCTGCTCCCTTGTAACATAAAAAAAAAAAAAAAAAAAAAAGCTATTGTGACTGAGTTTAGTCACAAGGTGTGAAGCTTAAATTAATCGTGTAACACGTCCGTTACCGGAATGGGTGAAAGTTTTCATAGCTCAAATTTGACAGTGAAATATCTATACCAAGCTATACTAACATATAAAGCTGAAGAGTTTGTTTGTTTGCTTAAACGCGCTAATCTCAGGAACTACTGGTCCGATTTGAAAAATTATTAGTTTATGTTATCAATAAATTTACAAATAGACGTTGTATGTAAACTTGTATATTAAGCTGTTATAATTTTGTATTAAAAGAAAAACGTTAATTTAATTGAAAATCTAAACATTACGTTTATATTTTTACAAATAACAACCTCACTACGCCTTAACTCCATCCTATTTTAAGTGTTTATTAAAAATATTACCCTTGGTATTTTATCGAGCACATTTGAAAATCGTGTTCTACATTTTAGCTGTATGTATCTAAATAACACTACCGCACGTATTTTGTTTCCAATGAAGTAAATATAACATAAATATGGTGTCTTAATACAGAAAGTAGTTCTATTATTTATTTATTTATTAACAGTTATTTTTGTGGGCCATTACGTCAATGTATGAGATTACTTTTTGTTCGTGTGTGTGTGTGTGTGTGTGTGTGTGTGTGTGTGTGTGTGTGTGTGTGTGCGTGTGAGCGAGTGTTTGTGCGTGTAATTACTAAGTTTTGATATCTTGTATTCTTTTTAATTTTCTTTTAAATGCTGCTTTACTTGTATTGAAAATATCTATATCCGAGTAAGAATTAGTAGATGCGCTGCCGGCCCTTAATGAATTTAGGCCACCGGGAAGTCTCACAAACCGAACGAAACGCGACAACAACACCATCACACACAAAATGTACACATGTGTGTGTAAATCATTTGGCATTGGTGTGCGTGTAATTTATTTTAGTAACTTAATATATTTATAATGCATATTTTATAGAAATATGTATTAGCATTTGCACACCCAGTTCTATATCGACCATAATTTAGTCAAATTTAATTTTGACTGGCCCGTTGGCTGGAGTGGACAATGACCCTGCCTTCCGCACTGACGTCCACTGCTGGACAAATGCCTTCTCCATAGACTTCCACAGAGATCGTGTCTGCGCGTCGTCGTCGTCCACCAGTACAAGGACGCCATTCCAGAACTTTTACTCCCCATCGGAGACCAGTTCTTTGGGCTATATGGCCTGCCCATTGCCACTTCAATTTGCTAATTTTGAGGACAATGTCGGTGACCCTAGTTCGTCTGCGGAACTCCTCATTACAGATAATGATTTAAACATTAATAACAATCATTGTAAACGCGACGTTTATAAGTACTGTAAAGTCTGTTATAAACAAAACAAATTTCACTTCGACTTTGAAGACGCGTGCCAAAGCTAGTAAATACATAAACACTACTCTCACTAATTAATTAGTGTAAAACAGTCAGCTGTAAATTGAATATCACTATCCGTTTCGAGGAAACTAGAGGTAGAAATGTGGCGTGAGAAATCAAGCAATAATTAACTTAATCGTACACTAATAATTAGTTAACTTCCATTTGCAATAAACATAAGATGTCAATAATATGACTGGCCCGTTGGCGCAGTGGGCAGTGACCCTGCCTTCTGCAGGTCGTGGGTTCGAGTCTGGGTGTATTATCCATATGTATTTACATATTAACAAAAAAAATATTTGTGTATAACAGGCGGCTGTTACCTGTAACAGGGGCATTAAGTTGTCTACATAAAATACAATATTGTCATATTTAAGGACATTGAGGAAAAAATTGAGTAAGACATATTTTGATGATATTACATCGTAAATAAATTATTTAATTTAAATTTTAGGTTAAATGTTATTTTAATGTCTCAAGAAGACTTAAATTATTACTACGTGTGAATAGATATTAATGGGTTATAATGTTTTTTTTTTTAATCATTAAGTTAATTTGTTGTACCAATTGTCTCTGTAATAAAAAAAATATGATAACGTTTCCTACTTGAAAAAAAACTGCTTCAAGTTGACAGAACTAGACCACGGAACGCACCAGCTTTCAAATAAAAAAGGACTATCAAAATCGATTCACCCAGTCGAAAGTTCTGAGGCAAAAATAGTAAACAAACATACAGACGAATTGAGAACATCCTCTTTTGAAGTCAGTTCAAAATATGAATAACTACCATAGAGTAAGTAAAATATATAACTTAGGTAATATCCATAGACAATTGGAAGGCTTCGCATAGTCAATATTGCGTGTAGTGAAAATTAAACGGTGATTGATTTTCAGGAAGAAGTGTTCCCCGTATAATTGGATAGTAAGTAAAGGTTCACGACCAATATACAACATCCACTATTTACCTTGACTATAATGTGTTGAAACCCAAAAAAAAATACTTTCTTGATTTACGTCAGACAGAAATGTTGCAAAAAAAATGTCTGTTAATGTAGTGCAATGTATTTCATGGATGATGATGGCCCTGCTGGGTTTCAGTGGGTATTCTAGCAGAGCTAGCGAGTCCCACTTACCTGTTCGCAAATATTCTTAGATCATGGGATTATTTGCGAACGGGGTAGTGCGAAAAAGTATTTCCCAGTGAAAAAAAAAAGCAGACGGTGAGTTTGCATATTAATAAACTTATCGAAACGGGCCCGGTAGATCAATGGTATTTTACATTATACTTTAAAAATACAAGTTAGACAATTGTTGTTTCTGCCGAGGCCTACATAGCTTTTCTCAAAAAAAAAAATGCAAAGAAATAAATCAAAGGTCTATAGGAAAACTATATATAGTTTAATTATTACTTAAAGTTATATTATGTTTTTTCGGTTTGCATAGAAGACGAACGTGCTCATATTTACTACTACTTTTTTATATTACCTATAAGCTGTAAAAGAGAAAGAGTGCCGCCATTTTCTGAATCAATTTTTTTTTCAGATAAGTCGTGTCTCCTGTTCGAATTTTAAAAACACGATAATAATGAAAGAGAATATGCAGATAAATTTAAATTTCGTACTTCAAAAATGTTCAGTAAGTTATAAAGAATTTTTACCAAACTTCACACTTGGTAGTGTACAGTTTAGTGAACTAACTTCTGAACATATATCTAACACAATTGCCAACGGATTTAAAAAATTCTGTCGAATTTTTTTGTGATATAATATTTTTTGTTTGCTTTTTATTTAACTATGCAGTGAGGTGTGCGATGACCCTAAGTTGGTAGGGGGAAAGTGTCGATGTTGCCGCTTACAGTCGATTGCCCTCAGAGTTCGCGTTCTATACTGCACACTACCTCACTAACTTTTGAACGTATACCCTACATATTTGCCAATGGATTTGGAAAAATTATTTCGATATTGTTTGTGATATCATTTTTTCCTTTTTTTTTTTAATTTAGGTTATCATGCTGTAAAGTTTGCGATGGCTTTGGCAGTGTTGAGTTATTGCCAGTGAATGGCGACTAGGGTTTTCAGAGATTTTTGGAGTGGAGAGCTTAGTGATTGTCATGTGGGTATCACCAAAATTTGACATTGTGTGACAACGGGCAGGGGAGTCAAACGCTTTATGTCTCGTAACAAAAGGAAAAAAATGCAAAAAAGAATGAAATTACTGTTTTCTTTTCGTTAAATTATTTTTAATATTTGCATAAAATTTCAAAATATGTGTTGCCACATCAAGGGGTGAGGGGGTTCGAAAGTGTGACAAGCTTTGAAAAGGATGGGTGGGAAATAAAAAATCGTAAAATATGTATGACGGAATTTACATATGATCCGCTTATTAGTTCCTCTCTTGCAGAACATATTAAAAATACTTTGAAGGTATAAAAGAAAGAAAGAAAAAGTATTTATCAAATTACCATCATAACTAACTAAGCTTTAAATGTTGGTCTATAAGTCTCTACTTCCTAGCGTTATCCCGGTTAAGTACCAGGGTCCACTTAGATTGCAAAGGATTTCGCTGTAGGGCGAGTTAAAGAGACCGATTGCCACCTGACGTCACCCTCGGAACCCCCACGATCTCTACAACCTTGCGACTGATACCACAAAGTGACATTAATGGGGTCCCACTGTTTTACGTGCCTTCCGAAACACGGAGGAGGTCGGATATCAAATATAAAGTGTAAATATTTGATATACGAATAAAATATTATCTTTTTGTTGGAATTGTCTCGTAAAAATATAATGGTTTCTCTTTTATTATGGATTTTCAAACGGAATACGCAATTATATTATTTTTTCTTATCTATCTATTATCTATTGGAAATTGAAGATCTGGTTAAGGAACCCAACATAATGGGACAGAGCAAAGCCCAAAGACTCCGCTAAATCGGCCACTTAGAGAGGATGGGTGAGGATCGACAAGTGAAGAAGGCTTATCTTGGAACTCCGATCGGCCGCCGCCCTTAGTAGTGTTATTAACCAGCTAGTCGGTTAATAAAGAGTTATTAACCAGCTAGTCGGTTAATAAAGTGTTATTAACCAGCTAGTCGGTTAGTAAAGCGTTATTAAGCAGCTAGTCGGTTAATAAAGTGTTATGTATTTAGTTGGTTAATAGCAATAAAGTACTATTAACCAACTAGCTCGCTAGGTCAAATTAGCTTGTCCAATTTCGATGCTTTTATATAGATTTTTCAGCGTAGAATAATAAATACAAATTACGCACAAAACAGTGTTCTGTATCAAATAAGAAAGTGTATATCCACTTTATATTGTCTCTTATCTTTAACAAAGAGGAACAGAGCTAATTTTAAAAATATATACTTTCCCTAAAAGATATACAAAATATATATATTTTATAAGAAGAGAGGGTATACCCTCTCTTCTTTTCTCTTCTTAATATAAACGATATTATAATAACAATCATTGTTGTGTTAGTTATATAGTAAAGAGTTTATTACTCGCTGTTCGTTAGTCTCGCTGAAACTAGCTAAACCGCGGGCCCGTTCTTAATTTTCTTTTCTTTTTTTTTTTAAATATTTGAAATGATTATTCCAGTGGTAAAAAATCCTAACCGACGGAAATACATGCGCACACGTACAGGTTTATACCGAACGGTGTGTCGAAATAAATGAATTTCAATATCACACAGTCTCCGATCTACCTATAGCGAGGATGTCAGCCTTAAGTGATGATGCGTCTCACGCAAACTTAGCACGCTTCAAACTGAGCTGTACACCCTTCTCACGAGGTAGTGCAGACAGTTTAGTTAAGTTAGTAAGTAGTGTAGATTTTAAGTTAGTAAGTATTGTTAGTTTATTGACATTTCGGGGTCCATGTGTGAAACGAAATGTATTTGAATTCGAAACAAAACTGTTTCGTAAGTCGTAATATTATTAATATCACGTTTCAGTTCCTATTAAGCGGTTTTGAAGCTTTTATTAGAATTTGGCACAGCGATGGTACTCGTACAGCGAGGTCGAGTTTATAAACCATTTTTTTTTTTAAAGACTATTAGGAATACTTTTTAGGTATGTCTAATATTCCCTTTTTCCCCTCCTACTAAGCTTAAATTAAAAGCTTGTATCAGGAGTGGGTGCGACAATTCCTTGTTATATCAACATCTCTATCGGAATCAGTCGCAAAACATACTTAAGGGCCAGCAACGCATCTGCAGACGTTCTGGTAGCGCTGTTTTCCACTAACGCATTGTTAAAGTTGGTACAAAGCCAAGTAGGTTTCCCGCTAAACACACACGTAATTTTTTTTCTATAAAAATAATATAGAGGAAAGATTTTATTGTTTGTTTGCATGGAAACTACTGGATCGATTTGACAAATTCTTTCATCATTAGAACCTACATTATCCCTGATGAATATAGGCGATAGAATCTTGGAGTCGCACCACAGCACATAGTTCCTCTCCCAGCCTTTCGTCTGCTACTCCCACCACCTGATTATAAGATATGTTTATGAATGAGATAGGTAGACAGATTTTTTTCTTTTCCAAATTATAATATAGATGTTATATTAGGTCTTATGTATACTATATTTGATCTATAAAGGCTTATATTCTTCCTAGCGTTAACCCGGATAAATACCAGGGTCCGCTTAGATTGTAGAGGATGTGGCTGTGGGGCGAGTTAAGATAATCGATTGCCATCTGACATCATACTCAGAAAGAGGTACTGGTACCCGGACGCGCCGGCCCAATTCGGCTACAAGCATGGCGCTACCTCTAATTAATATTATAATATATAAGTTATTCCGAATAGAAGTTTTTGAACGCCCTGTCCTTTAAAAAAATAACTTACGCCACGTAAGCGGGGCCTGTCCGGATGATACATAATTGTAAACCATTAGTGATTGATCCACGGGTGCTTCATCGTGGTTTACAGGGTAATCTTTAGCAGTCTTCCAAGCAGCAGCGATGCAGCCGTTCACAACCATGTCCCCGGGGACTTTTGATAAAAGTTATTCAAACTACTACCAGGAATTCAAATTTAAAACTACAAACGTTTCTTACAAGTGAGAAGGTTGCAGTTTAATCTATGACCGGTATTTGAGTCGACCGCTAGGTTAAGTTTTTACCGCGGCCGGGTAATAAATGGGTGATCCATTCTAATACTTGTTTCCAATATATCCAACCTCCTTTCGGAAGACATGTAAAGCAGTGGGGCCTGATTAATGTCACAGTAATATTAGCCGGATGTATTAGTGAATCAAGATACCCCGAGTAAGATTAGACACAAAATATAATTCGTCATATACTTTTTAAAGTTTAATCATAAAGCCCGGTTTCTTGAATAAGAAATGGAACCTTATAGATTAGTCTGTCTGGCCCTTGAAGCTATAAAAAAATCAGCTCTCTAAGTATACGCAATCAGAATTGGTTCTTTATCTGACGTTTCCCATACGTTCATAAAAGGAAGCAAAACCTAAAGGGGACTTCCCTTTGATCTAGAATTATGAAAGCCAAGAAAAAGTACAAGTGTGGGAAAATATTCGAAAACCTGTAAATTTGTAGTGACGTGTTCTGAAACAAAAACATCTCTTTTCGCACCCCCGTAACCTATGTGATGTGAGTTTAGCTTATTTTCCTTGTTTGCCTTGTTAAATTTCAATACCGATGCTAAAATTTCATCACGTACTCGCGAACTTCTTAATCTTACAATAACTGACCGAGGGTGAGGACACGTCCGTTACAAAAATATTACGTATTTAAATTATTTATTTATTTGAAATGTTAAACCAACAAAGTAAACACTCATACAATATATCATAAAAACTAGCAAAAATAATCATGTTAAAGTGTCACCTCAATAATAGGTATAAACTACTAAGTTAAAAACAAACTTACATAGACAACATAATAAAAGTTAACTTATAAATGATAGAGCAAATTAAAGCTAAAGAAAGTACAAATTTATGATAAGACAACTGCAATACCAGAGGGACCGCAGATGCGTTGCCGGTATTATACAAAATTAAAGGTTATTATACTTAAAGAAGTGATTAATTATATTTAAATATAATTTTTAAGACATTTTATTATTTTTCTTTAAAATGACAAAAATAGCAGTATCTCCGAGTTGGATGGAGATATCGAAATGATTTTTAGATTGGCTAATAGAGGACGCTGAAACGATGCTGCCTGTATCATTATCTCAGTTTAGACCTAAAACATAATCAGTCAGTTAGGCATGCAACCATACCCGTTTTTTTTTAATGATTTTCCCGTACTAATCGTCTATTGACGCTCCTGTTAAACGTTGAAAATGACGTTATTTTGATTGATGTAAACAATTCTATGGCTAGCATACTGGATTACGGTCCCCGGAGTGGCCAACCTGTAGAGACATACCTGTGCTAAGATTTTTGGATAGGACCAGATTAAAGAAGTCCAAAGGCTCTCACAAATTTATGTGGAAGCTATCGCGGGAAGCAGCTAATGTAAGATACATAAAAAAATCTCATCTCTGGTTTTTTTTTTGATAGCCAAGTACTTAAAATATGTAAAACAATTCCATACCGAACTCAAAAGTTCGCATGAGTGTCACAGAGCGTTAACCGTGTCTTGTCTTTTACACGCCCAAGTTTAAACATCTGGTGTTACATGCGAGCAACTTTGAGAATTACCCAGTACGAGTCAGGTTTGTTTATATAAATTGCCAAACTTAAGTACCTACACAATTTAGTAGTATATTAAATTCAATACTCCGTTCTATTTTTTGAGTCGTAATTCGGGTTATGATATTGCAGGTTTCTTTGTCATGCTCCATTTCAGTCCTTTATTGGCGGTTTTAGTTAAAGCAGCGTTTTTCAAACGTTTTTTTTTCAAGGCCCAGTTATTTTTTGTGCGACCCACCACATTTCTTCCTGACCCACAATTTTTTTTAAGTATTTACTAGTCTATGGAAAACCCTGTACTAGCCTGCTAGGTGAAATAAAACAAAAAGAGGCCTGGAGGTTTGATTGAAAATAACCTTACTATGCATACTTTAATATATAAAGAGTTAGATTTTTAGTTAAATCGTAGTACGAGTAAATAATACTCATTTATTATTCAAAAATAAATGAGTATTATTTACGAAAATAATAATTTAATTTCTAATACAGCGATTACTTTAGCAGTTTACTTTTCATCAGGACTACCTAGCGCACAATTCCCTACCGGTCTGCTAACATTTCAGTATAGATTTTAATCAACTCCAGTCTTTACAGAGCGACCGCTGGGGAATAGAAAGCCCAGGTTTTGTGGTGTAAGCTTCGCCTTCAATAATACTGTGGCTAGTACAGTTTTATATTTACTCATAAAAGTTCCATGTAGTTGAATATATGAAGCATATATAGATATATGAAGCATAAAAAACAGTATAACTTTGTACAATAAAATAAAATTCGAAATTTAAAAAACCCTCACTACTCCAATCGTATGTTCGCTCAATTCAGTAAATTCATCCCCTACGCCATTAGCCCCTCCCCCTCTTCAAATACCCAAATCAAACCTTTTCTTCTGATACCCTTCTCGTATATATTCGCTTCCTATCTTTCATTTGAGTTCCCCACTTTCACCCCCCACTACTTTCAAACGGCGCAACCTATTTTTATCAAAAGTGTCTAAGAACACTTTACATAAGTCACTTTTAATACAAAAAAACTAAATTGAGGTCACTTCATCCCTTCTGGACACACACATACACACTTGCACGCACACACACACGCACGCACACTCGCGCGCACACACACACAGACGGACAACCACGTCAAATTAATAACACCCCTCTTTTTGCGGCGGGGGTTAAAAAATACTTACAATAAAGTAACCAAGATCGTGTCAAGTCACGCTATTTAAAAGGGTTCCGTATCTAATACGCAGTAAACGTATTTGTTAAAAAACTTCTGAGATTGTCCGATTTCGTTCAAAATATTTTAATAATTTCCTAATGAGTTTTAGTATGTTCTAGCAACATGGAAAATTTCAAGTCAATAGTTTAACAGCTTCATTTCGATAGTTTATAATAAGGAAGTCGTGACCTATACAGTGGCCGGCATTTGAGTTGATCACTAGGTTAAGTTGCTCTGGCTGCGACTGGGTGATAGATGGGTTACCCATTCTAGCACTGGTTTATATTTGATATCCGACCTCCTCCGTGTTTCGGAAGACACGTCCAACAGTGGGACCCGTTTAATGTCACTTTGTGATAGTAGTCGTAAGGTTGTAGAGATCGTGGGGGTTCCGAGGATGACGTCAGGTGGCAATCGGGATAACGCTAGGAAGAAGAAGAACACTTCAATAGTTTATACTCGATCGAAAAATATTACACATAATTGTAAGCAGTATATTCAATTTACAATCTGTCGACAGCTTACAATCTCGCGAGATAGATTACACTCTAACATTTTTACAATATAAGGGTATCATATTATAATGACTAGTTTCTGCGAGAGGATTTTAGGCTTAAGTAGGAAACAGTTAAGATACGTGGTAGCAGTTTTTACTGGTCACTACGGAACGAGGGCGACTCTGTTTCGATTGGCTTTAAGCGACATTGCTTTTTGCAGGGCCTGTCATGAAGAAACAGAAACGGGTAATGGGTATATTAGGCATAGCTGAAGTATTCCTGGAATTCTGTAAACTATAAAGTGGACAGGAGCATGTCAAAACACGTTTATATAGAAGGGAAATTCTGTATCTGTTTCGCAATAGGGGTATTTGTTAAATAACTTAAAACGTTCTCCGATCCTGGTCAAAACATTTTTCTGAGTTTTTAGCATGTTCTATCGACATGGAAAATCTCTACATGTAATAGTTTGGAAATCCCAGAGAGGGGGGGGGGGGAGGGCACCTTGCGGGCGGACGGTGCGAAACGCCTAGACCGGGATAGTGCTAGGTAGAAGATTCTGGGCTAGACTTTTAAAACTTTTAAAAAAGTCGCACTTGGCTGACATATAAAAGACCGTCCTATAAAGTCAGGTACGCCGTTGTCGGATACGACATGAACGAAATCACTGCAGCATAGGCAAACGAAGGTTATTTAAAAACGGGCCCTGATTGGCTGACTAGTTGTCGCCATAGTGCTGATTGGTTTCCATCATTGTCCTACATGGTTCCCACCATTTCGCTACATAGTTTCCACCACTGCGCTACATGGATTCCTCGTGCAGCAGGAGAATTACAAGGGTAAGTTTTCTATAGAGATTCGACTGTATAAGGTCTTACATTGATTATTTAAGGAATAGTTTAATTAATTATCATATTTGTTTAAAACCGGGTATCTATTGTGAGAGATATTAAATGATACAAAGTTATTGGTCTCAAGGACCTCAGTGAATAAGCATGGATATATTTAATGCATTGATTTTATAGGCACCAACAACTCCCAATCTCATTGCCACCATGGCTGGCCCGTTGGCGCAGTGGGCAGTGACCCTGTCTTCTGCATGGGAGCGACACGTCAAGTCATCGGTCCAAGTAATTTTATCTTCAAAAATCTGGTAAAACTTACTTGCAGCTTGAAAAAGAGATTTTTGTGACCTTTGACCTTGAATAAAATTGTTTTCCATACAGGGGAAAGGTGAGGAACTTTCATATTTTATTTATAATTATATTTTGAACGATTTCACTAATTTTCAGCTTGTTGTAAATCGATGTAGCTTCACGTGTTTAAATTGACTGGCATATGTTGCTTGATTTTCTAGGAATGATGAGATAAATTTCAGGCCAAGTGCCTTGAGCCCGTGGAGTATACCACGACAATAAAAAAATAGAAGGTCGTAGCATAATCAGGGAGGGTTGTCGGTGCTAGTCGTTGGCTAGTTTAAGCAATACGGCCATTCTACTGGTTCACAAATATCAGAACTCCTTCGTGTTTCGGAGGCAAGTAAGTCAGTGAGTGACGATTAAGACATTAAAAGATATTAGTCGTGAGATTGTAGAGATTGTGGGGGTTACAGGGATGAAGGCATTTTAACGCAGCCCACAGCCACATCCTCTAGAATTTAAGCGAACTCGGTTCCATTCCCACCTCGAGTCTGGTAGTATTATCTATATGTATGTATTTATATATTTAAAAAATATATATCTGTGAATAACAGGCGTTTGTTACCTATAACACAGGCGTTAAGTTGTCTACCTTAGGAACTGACGTCCGTGTGTCATATATTCCTGTATATATTCATTTATTTATTTTATAAGGATGTAAGGGTGATAGTAATTCACTTCACATATCCCTGTTGAGAGGGTCCTAATGGTCTTATAGTGGATCTGTTAAACCCGGAAGCATATTGTCATAGTATAAAATCTGCTTTTTTGAGTTAGGTCAGTTTATTATTATGCGTGCGACATTATACCACTCTATTTATTGGTGAAAACCGCATTCAGATCCGTTGCGTAGAGATATACTTCTATGCATTCAAGACCAGGAAGCGAAGTTGTTTTATACTATGCAAAGTTATACAGACATAGCCTTCTAAAGTTCTAATAGTAAAGATAGATAAAGATAATAAAACATTAGGGTACAAGTGTGTAATGTTGGTGATTACCGCTGAGGTATCATTGAGACCCGAGCCGTCAGGCGTGGGTATTTATTTAATTATGGAAGTGACGAAATTGAGTGCCGTGGCTTAATCAGTGGCCAGCATTTGAGTCGATCGCTACGGTGGCGTCTCGGTCATGAAGGGCTCTAAGCTATTCAATAGACAAAAACAATATCCCATAGCTCCAGTACAGTTGTGAGTCTTGAACAATCTAAATAGTAAAGAGAAATTCCCTCCAATCATAAAAAATAAACGCAGTAAACAAAAGGTACATCATAACAAACCATCAATATACACAAACAACGCCATCAAATCTCTGAATATCCATCGCATGGATGTGGGAAAAAAGTCAGCAAAGCTCAAGTGGGAACGGGCTGGGCATATGGCACGAATGGACCCGCAAAGGTGGGCCAATGTTGCGACTTTATGGATTCCTACTAATGGCCACCGTAGACCAGGTAGGCCGAGGAAGAGGTGGCGCGACGACGTGGACGCCTTTGCGGGAAAGGAGTGGATTGGTTTAGCTCTAGATAGAGGAGACTGGTCTAAGAGTGGGGAGGCCTTTGCCCAGCAGTGGGACATTATGGGCTATTAAAAAAGAATTCTAAAAGCAAAGTTGCATGACGAGTGTATTCCCGATCTAGACGAGGATCCGGAATCATGACCACCTAATACAAGTAACAGTATTTAATACATTATTAAATGTTATTTCAGGGGTTTTTTGCCAAATCAATGGTCAGCACCCCCCCATATTTTTTTCCAAACTATTAGAAGTATAGACTACTATATTTAAAATTTCCATGTTGATAGAACATGCTATAAACTCATAAGTAATTTTCAACATCATCGGACAACAACTTATGACTTATGAAGTTTTTTAACAAATATGTTTATCGCATAGGTCGCAGCCAGAGCAACTTAACTTAGCGATCGACTCAAATGCCGACCACTGATTAGGCCACGACCTCCTCAAACTTGGTAATGTGTCAAAATTTAGTTTTTATTTCAGCCTTCACCGATCTTGCTTCTTTGTTTCGTCCTCAAGTATCGTATCATTGGCGGCATAATGTATGCCCAGTTGTCATAGGGCCAAAAATTGAGAATTGAATTGAACTACTAATATATGTTTTTAATTACCGGGTAGGCCGAGGAAGAGGTGGCGAGACGGCTGGAACGCCTTTGCGGGAAAAAATGGATACAAATGGGTCAGGAAAGGAAGGTGTGGTTGGAAAAGGGCCTTTGCCCAGCTGTGGGACAGTATAGGCTATTTAAAAAAATATATTCGGTGAATGAAAATAATTATAAAACTTTAGTTTCAGAGGAGCCTTCCTTAAATTTGTATTGAATTAAGCATGACGTCCATTAAAATCAGACACCCCTTTCCGTGAGTCTACAACTGCAGAATGACTGATAAAGAATTGAAATGTAGTAACTGCCAACGGAATACGAAATCGAAGGAATTTGGTACATCCCCTAGTCCCGCTTCACAGGACGGAAATTCTTTTCAAAGATTGACAACAGATAGGAGAGTTCAAAAGGATATGGGTAAGGTCACAGTGCACAGGAAAAGAATATAATTCTGTAGTGATTTTTTTTTTTAAATCATTTGGTGTTGCCGTACCAATAGACAAAGTATTTGGAATCAACTAATCAAAAGATATAATATATACTATAGCTGGCGTATTTGACAGGCCTCTTGGCACAATAGCAGTGACTGTCTTCAGTTTGATTCCCGTCTCCAGTCTGGGTGTATTATCTATATGTACATCTTCATATATTTATACAAAAAAGAAAAACATAAGTGTATGTCAGGCGTTTGTTACCTATAACACAGACATTAAATTGTCTACCTTAAAAACAAACGTCCGTGTGTCATATAATCCATATATATTTGTTTATCTCATGGAACTGAAAGTACAAGTTTTCAATATTTAGTCACCAGAGACTCGTTAGTGCATTCTGCTTTGCTAACTCTTTTGTTTTTTTTTTTAGTAGCCTATACTGACCCACAGCTGGGCAAAGGCCTTCCCGTAAGTTTCCCGTTTATTTATTATTAATAAATGTGAAGTTTACTAAGATAAAATCACTTTTATTTACACTTTTAGCTACTAGAACACAGCCATTTTAGCTACTAGACAATGTTGCTTTACTGTGTCTTCCATCACTCTCTTTGCTTACAGAAGGCCCCTTAATTACACTCTTACTTATTTCAGCCATTAATCTTCTTTCTGAAATTCCGACTCAAGTATCAGGGTCTGCTTAGATTGCAAAGGATGTGACTGTGGGGCGATTTAAAATGAACAATTGCCATCTGACGTCATCCTCGGAACCCCTACGAATACAACCTTACGACTAATATCACAAAGTGATATTCATCGAGTCCCATTCTTTTACATGCCTTCCAAACCACGGAGGAAGTTGGACATCAAATATAAATCAGTGCTAGAATGGGTCACCGATCTATCACCCGGTTGCAACAAGAGCTACTTGACCTAGCGATAGACTCAAATGCCAACCACTGATTAGGCCACAACCTCTTCATTTAAGCCATTAATCATAATTCTCAAAAAACTTTACTAATTATCGGTTTTTGAGTATTGATGTTAAAAATACATACATACAAAGTTGTGATTCTTGTACTAATTTCCATGTGAGGTATCAGTGAGTGTCAAAAATAAAGTTGATACACCAATTGCCACACACAAGCTGTCAGAAATTCGGTAGGTATCAAAAGTCACCGCTCCGCCTATCACTATGGTATCTGGTCGCTATACTCGTATGAAGCAAGATTTTATCATGCAGTCATACATACTGGCAGGCCGCCCGAACTTAGTGGGTCGTCGCAAATATTATGTAAGCGTTATTATAATGTACCTCATTAATATTTCTTCCACTCTGAAAATTGGAATACTTATGCTTAATTAAGAACGAAATTTTAATTTCTGAGTACTTAACTACAGTATACCTTTTTAAGAATCGAGACTATTTTGATAATGAAGTTAACAACGTTGTTGTTATGTAATTAATAAAAATAAATAAATACACAACAGACACAATTTACTGATTGCCTACGAAACACTAAGAAGAAGAATACGAGAAGAAAAGTTTCGGTACCATTTCGCGAAAATTGTGCGGACGGAGACGTATTGTATTTGGCACAAGTATAGTTTATACATAGAGAATAATGGAGTGCGAAAGCTAATATTTTTTGTATAAAAAATGCTTTATTAATGAAATTATTGAAGTAAAACCTTACGCACACCAGTGCGACACGATTTATACACACATATAAAGATTTTACAATTATAATGTGTCAAAGTGTAGTCGCGATCGAATGTATGTATATTAATCGTCAAATATAACAATGTGGTTGTACGAAGAACAAAAATTTTGTTTATTTCTTTATCATACATATATTATTATTAAATATATTACATATTATAATACAGATTTCGACTAACCGGCGATCTCTACTCCGATAGAGTTTCAAAATATGTACCGAATTAAGTACGCACAAGTTTATTAATTTATTTTATACCAACGCAGCCGATTATGCATACTTAACGGCCAAGTTCAAATGAGAAGTAACGACAACGGGACCTCGAGAACAATTTACATTAATTATTCTAAAAGGGTATCGTATTGGGCAGATTAGAACATAATACGCTTCCATTATGACTCAGGAAGTACCGGCAACGTTTGTAGGTTGTACTAATTTTATACCTAGTTATTAATATTATGTTATAACTATCGTCTAATTTAAATTAATCTTGGTAGATTATTTACTGAGCATAGAATATTATATCTGACGTCTAAAAAAATTGCGGCATATGGTTTTTTACCCTTACTTCTTATTCTTTATCTTTTTATTAAAGGTAGCGCTTGTTGTCGACTTGGGCCGGCGCGTCCGGGTACCAATACCTCTTTCTCACATGAGATCGGCGTGAAGTGGCGGCAGACCTACGACGCCTGGGTCATGACTGGCCCGAGGTGAGTTGTAGATATATGACGGAGGTCTCTGTGCTGGTGTCTTGCATCGAGAACGGCGGCTTCCCCAACCAGACCCAAGATGCCTGGGTCATGACTGGCCCGAGGTGAGTTGTAGAGATATGACAGAGGTCTCTGTGATGTTGTCTTGCATCGAGAACGGCGGCTTCCCCGACCAGACCTACGACGCCTGGGTCATGACTGGCCCGAGGTGAGTTGTAGATATATGACGGAGGTCTCTGTGCTGGTGTCTTGGAAATTATAAGGGTTCCTTGTAGTACTACGGTACCCTAAACATCGACATTACAATGCTTTTTTACGCTACCCCTCCAAAACCGCTGGACCGACATGAATAAAATTGGTTGTATATTCTAATGGGTTCGTAGATAGTTTAAAAAGACAATAGGACCCAGTAGGCGACGTTGCTGTCGGTATATAGCCTAAATTAGGGATATTTCTCGCTGTAAGCCAAAAATGACTGGATCTTTTACAGCATGTGTCATAGGAAGTGCTCCGACGAGTTTTTCGAACTAATACCGGGTGCATTGCTTTGGTAACTGTTTCCACGGTGTAGAATTCAAATAACAACATACCTTAGATTCTTGTTTTGTCCATTAAGTAACTTCCCTCAATTATTGGTAAAAATTACAACATAAAAGTTTATAAGTTATGTATATAAATATATATTTTCCTGAATTTATTTTTATCTATATTAGAATTGATGTGGCAGGAGGTGGCTGGTTGAGATTGGCAAAGGATAGAGGTTGAATTATCTATTGTAAACCATTATTTTGTATTTTGCAAACGAATAGTATTTGCAATATTTAGATTAATTAACACTTTGGAGAAAACTGATCAACCATTTTATTTATAACTCACATTATACCAAAAATAATAATAATTCAGATTAGTTATTTAAAATATGTCTGGCCCGTTGGCGCAGTGGGCAGTGACCCTGCCTTCCGCTCCGGGGGTCGTGGATTCGTCTAATGCCTCGAGCCTAGATGTATTATCTATATGTATTTCTTTATAGATTTCCACTATCTATATATATATACATAGCTTTTATTTCGTTTTAGTTTGAAGTTCCTACTTTTAATTTAGATATGTCAGGATGGAGCAGGATGGAGCAGGATGGAACAGAATGGAACAGAATGGAACAGAATGGAACAGAATGGAACAGAATAGAACAGAATAGAATAGAATAGAAATCCTTTATTCACTTATGATTTACACAGCACACACGTAAATAAAGCTAAAACAAATTTAAGATAATTGCAGGCCAGGTGTGTATGCGTCAAGCTGTGTGCACCTACTGTGAAAGGACAGAACAGCTCAGCATTATGAAGTAGACCCAATTATTATCAGACATGCTGCGCTGATTTTCAGCTGGCGGGTAGGATAATTCAGGAGCTGTAGCGGTTCTGAAGATTTTAATTTGATTTTTTTCTTTGTCCAAAGCGACATGAATTAAACACACTAAGAATCGTGTACTAAGTGGCGTGAAGAAGGCAGCAAGGGTTTTATATGCGGTTAATAGACTAAGAGACTAGAGAATAGATTAAGAGAGAATATTTCGGTTACGTCATGAGAATCCCTAAATACTAGCTGCTCCAGATTGCCATTTAAGGCAAGCGCAGTGTGGGTAGGTGAAGAACATCGTGGCTCAAAAATCGATGCGTTTGCGAGGATGACGATAGATAGCTGACCCACTGGTCATCTTAGTTCACCCCACAGCCCCATCCTCTACGATCTTAACGGTCCAGAGCCTCTCTTCTTGAAAATCCCTAAGTCGCATCTATTCGGACATACCGAAGCTGGTAATTGATTCCACAGGGGAATTGTGCGAGGTAAAAAGTTTCTTGAGAATCGCACGGTTGTGGATTTCAGGACATCAAGGTGGTGATGGTGAAATATCAAGTTCTGGCGAGATGTCCTGTGGTGGAATATAGATGCCGGTATTAGGCCGGCCACCGCGGCGCTATTCCTAGCCGCGCTTGCTGCTCTCCCTTGCAAAGGTAACATTTTCTTCTAGGGTCTAGACAATGGCATAACTATACGGTGGCAAGACGGCAAAATGCCACGGTCCCCAGCTGACAGGGGCCCCCGTTTAGAATCATAAGCAAAGGAGGATATCTTATATTTATTATTAAAGCTTTTAATTCTTCTTCTTCTTCTCGTTTACTGTGTGTCCCACATGATGGTGGGGTCAGCCTTTCGAATTTTCTTCCGCCACTTCGCCCTATCTTTGGAGCAGAAGGCAGGGTCACTGCCCACTGCGCCAACGGGCCAGCCAAAGTTTTACATTTCTGCACATATCGATACTTCCTATGTAAACGGTTGTATCATATAGTCCTGTATATATTTATTATTTAAATTGTTGTAATCCCAAATTTCCAACCTCACAGTAGTGCAATAAAAACATGTAAAGGGATATAAAAACCTCATCTATACTAATATATAAAACTGAAGAGTTTGTTTGTTTGAACTCGCTAATCTCCATAACTACTGGTCCGATTTGAAAATTCTTTCAACAAGGCTCATCAGTGGGCGTACTTCAATAATACTGGTTTGACTCATTTGTCATCTTCCATAACTTGGTTAATTCACACAGCACCTGAAGTTGAAATCTAAAGAGATGGATTTATTAGTAATGCTTCATGAATTAACCGTTCGGGTATCGAGTCCATCGTATTGCAGAGGAAGGAGCAAATAGCTGGGACTTGTGAACCAAGTGTAGGTTTGAAGGATCCCTTTAAAGTGTACACGAATACTCACCTATATTGCTGGTGTTGCCTTCCCTACCCAACCAGTTCCGCTATGCTTTATTGCTAGGAATGATATAGAGACGACATAACATAATAAATTTATACGCAAATAGATCTACTATTTCGTCTTTAAAGCGACAGTAACATACGCTAAAGCCTTCCTAGTACAAGAAATACTTGTATAGCATTTATATTTAATAATGTAAACCATTAATTTTAAAATAGCTTTTATTTAAATGTACTTAAAAGAATAAATAATAAACTTTTCCATTAAAACTTTTGCTATAAACTTATAACGATAATTTATATGATAGAAAAGCTTGTGGCGATATTTAAGTATTCGTATTTACTCAATTTGAAAGATTAAAAAATTGAAATCAGTCAAATATGGTTCAAAACAGTTATATTGTTTTATAGTGGAGTTTAGTTTCGTTATAATTCCATTATCAGATCAGCTTGATGTCATAATAATATCGCATTGTCTTCTGATATACATATGTGTGCAAAATTTCAGCTGTCATCCAAAATGGTATAGCACTTTCTTGGACAACTATACATACAAAGCAAGTGTATTAGCATTTACTGATTTCTTCATCATGAATATGAACATGGTTTCACAAAGTTTAAAATATTTTAATAGTTTCGACTCCATGTATTTTCTGTGCGGGATTGGCATAGTACAGATTGTAGTCGTCGCCTTGAACAGATCTATCGTTTGCCTTTCTTCACTGATATTCCATACATCTGAATCTTCTGAGAGAATCTAATATCCTTTTTAATACCGTACCCTACCCGTATCTTACCTTACCCTACCCTTTAACTTTAAAAGATATGCGTTCTCCGGTGTCTTCAAATGTCGTATGCCTCTAAGAAAAGGCCATTTTTATATTCATACGAAAATAGGGCAGGTCTTGACTTTAATCGTTATAAATATAAGATATATTTCCAGTCTACTATGGTTGTCGATTTTCGGCCATCAAAATGGTGTACTTTTTTCTAGTATTTGATTTCCTTAGTACTAGCGGAAAGAAGCTACAGGTAAAAGCTAGGTTATGGCATTTGTAACGCCAAAAAACCACCGTGACACGCCAAACCTTGGCTCGCCAAATCGAATAAGATCTGTAATAGGTTTTTTATTTCGCGTGCCGTGAATTCTCTCACGAAGTTCAATACGCGAGAAGGATGTGTCCGTATCTAATAATTATATCTTTTCGTGTTAAATAATGTTTTTTGCATAAAAAAAAAAACACTAAATGACTTTCACACTTTAACGCGATTTATTTGTTGAAAAGCATTGAGATATTTACTTGTCAAAGAATATAAGCAAAACTTTGAGGTAGGCTTTGCTACCCCTACTGTTATTTTCAACCGGCTTCAAAAAAGGAGGAGTTCCACAATTCGATTGTATGTTTTATGTCTGTTACCTCAAATTTTTTAACTGGGTAAACCGATTTTGATAATTCTTTTTTATTTGAAAGATGGTGCTTCCCGTGTAATCTCATTTAAATTTTGTTCAATTCTGTCAATTAGAATTCGATTTTTTTTGTTGAAATTTTTATTTAAAAGCTTGTTTAAGGAGTAAACGCCTAATATTCCAGCCCATTGTCGGCCTTCAAACCGAGTCCCTTGTATATTATTACTGGCCCTCAACCTCTGAGCTATCGAAGCATCAATAAGAACCTTATTACACCATATATGTACATCAGTGCTCAATATAAACAATTCCTCTAGCAATTTGCTCACAAATGTCTATAAATAAGCGATCTGTCACTCCGTCTGTCCATCACGTACAGGAGCTACGAGCATGTCAGTATCTACAACGCACGTCGCTGATTGATGTTTTAATATTCGTTTTTGATTATATTGGGATACTAGTTTTTGTTCGTAACTTCGTTTACATTTATTTCTCTCTAAAACCTCTATTCAAGGTAAAATACTCTTACAGCCTAATATGTTCTGCTCCGGGGGTCGTGGGTTCGATTCCCACCTCGAGTCTGGGTGTATTATTCATATATATGTATTTGTATATGTCTAAAAAAATAATATTTGTGTATAACAAGCGGCTGTTACCTATAACACAGGCATTAAGTTGTCTAACTTTAGGAACAGACGTCCGTGTGTCATACAATCCTATATATTTATTTATTTATTTTATTTATAATACCCGTCAGGGGCGGACCGCTAGTTGTTTATACTTACGTGAACTTAAAATCTAAACTAACTGAATATGGCAATACTAATTTATTTGTTTCACGCAACACTTCAAACCATTAGAAAAAGGAGGTCAATCGTAAACCATGAGATGAATATGAGTTTTACCTGCAGTAAACAGTGCGTGACTAAGTGGTACTATATTTTGACTTATGCGCATCGTATTTTACTACAAAACTATGTTACAAGTGACCATATACATAATATATCAATAGGATATACAGATGGCATTATGACAGATACATAATATAACATTATTTTGTATAAAACATTTATGCACTTTAGTTGTAGGTTAATTTTCATCGTATCGTTTTATATTATAATTTCACGCGTCTGTGTGGCAGCACTGGTAGTCAGGCGGTGACTGAAAAGCAGCTCCTAGAGCTAAGTCCTACTGCCTTTTCTTTAGCATGTATAATTTTCTAGTTTATATGTCGTACTAAAGATTTTTTGTTTTGTTTCGTTGCACGCTACCGAATAAAACATTTTTATTTATTTTATTTGTATGATAGATGGCATCCCTTCAGTCTCGATACTTTACGTCGAGAGAAACGACATATGAAGCGCTTCGTTTTTGATAATTTATATATTAATACGTGAAGTGAAAACTTTAGGTGCCATTTTGCACAAATTGCGCGGATCGAAGAGTGTGTAATTTGGCACCATCGTAGTTCATATAGAGGAAGGTGTGCGAATGCTTATTTTTATACATAAGATAAATATAAATGTTCTTCTTCTTCCTAGCGTTATCCAGGTCTCTTATATCAGGATCCGCTTAGATTGCAGAGATTGTGGCTGTGGAGCGAGTTAAGATGACCGATTGCCATCTGACGTCATCCCCGGAACCCCCACGATCTCTACAAACTTACGACACTAATGTCACTGGGTAACATTAATCGGGCAAAGGCCTCCCCACTCTTAGACCACTCTCCTCTATCTAGAGCTAAACCAATTAGGATTGCTTTATATACAACTAAAAGTGGCCTATTTATTCATGACAGTGTAAGCATAGATTAGTGTGTATATATAATATTATGTGTGTGTTTACGTTTGTGTGTGTATGTACTGGTGTGTGTGTGTTCAAAGTCCAAATATGTGCAATAAATTTTCAGTATCTAAGTAATTTATTTCTAGTAACGCACTACTCTAGTAAAGTCACTTGTTTGCATCGATAACAGGTTAGATTTGCACACTAATGGGAATAATTTCGCACTTTCTGTCCGTCTGCTAGGCCCCCCCCCCCCCCCTAGGGTTTCCAAAATATTAGATGTAGAGACTTAAAATTTGATGATTAGGACATGCTAAATACTCATTAGTAAAATCCTTTTTAGTGAAATCGGACAAAAACTTTAGTAGTTATTTAACAAACACCTCTAACGCGTATCAGATACGGAACCCTTTTACATAAGTATCGGGTCAGTGACGCAAAGTGTAATTTAAGTTCTAGAGGAGGCGAGAATTGTAAGCAGGTCGGCATTTGAGTCGATCGGTAGATTAAGTTGCTCTGGCTGCGACCGGGTGATAGATGGGTGAGCCATTTTAGCACGGGTTTATATTTGATATACGACCTTCTCCGTGTTTCGGAAGGCGCGTAAAACACTGGGACCCGATTAAAGTCACTTTGTGGTATTAGTCGTAAAGTTGTAGAGATCGTGGGGGTTCCGAGAATGACGTCAGATGGCAATCGGTCATCTTAACTCGCTTCTCAGCCACATCCTCTGCAAATTAAACGGATCCTAGCACTAGATCGGGGAAATAGAAACTGTCACAACAGTAGATAGAAACGTGTAAAGGAATATCCCGTGGACATAAGAAAGACGTAAAATAAAGTGGCCAAGACCGTGTCAAGACACTCTTATATAGAAGGGTTCCGTATTTGATACGTGATAACTAATTGCATTCCTAAAAAATTCCTCAAGGGCATTCAGCTAATAATATCTCAGGCAATAATAGAATTGACAAAATAGAAACTGTCACAACAGTAGATAGAAACGTGTAAAGGAATATCCCGTGGACATAAGAAAGACGTAAAATAAAGATCTGCTCAGTTTTAATGCCGAAAGGTAGGCGTGGACAGCCGTAAACAGATTCCGTGCCAAATACGGAGAATCGAATCGCCACCTTTACAAATGGGGACAAATGTATTCACCACAATGTGACAGCGGAGCACCAGATCAAACCCCGTCTCATGTGGTGAACGAGTGCAAACTCCGGCTCTTCCCTGGCGGCATATCTGACACTTTTTCACTAATAGCAGTGGCTTGGTTGAGGGATCTGGATTTGAAATTGTGATCCATGGGAGGTGCAAGTATAGTACACATATTCCTTGGATAGTCAGGATGTCTACTAACTACTCAGGGTGTAAAAGACATCGAACTGCAAACTTTGTGATAAGGCTAAATTTAAGGTGCTGAATAAAATCACAAAAATCATTCATCTCGGAAATGAGAGGTTACAGATATTGTCATCTTCATCCCATTCATGAGCGCGCAATGTATCGTGAACGTTGGGAAGCTATCGTCAACAAAATGTTGACTCGCAAAAGAAGTCAACGAGCCGCGCCGCGCTGCCCCTGTTACGTAATTTTACGTTTTATTTACATTGCGGTTTTTAACGAGACATATTACAATAATTCTGATCAAATAGCACGGTGAAACCACCGAGATTTGTCTCCATGCTATGGGAGATGTCAGCAACGAGTCACATACTGTAACGGACACGTTGGTGTCTTTTCCGACTTTTATTGACGAGGATCAATAAAACACCAACTTGACCTAAACTTCTCGTAGACTGTATTACTAAGCACTTTTATTTACACGGATAATCACGAAGTAATGAGAACGTGCCGTTAAACAATTTGGCATAAGCTTATCTACTAAATGGGGGCTGACACCCCTGTCTGCACCTGTAAGGGTTCCACTAAGGGGGCTATAGAAGGAGCGCCCACGCAGATTTATACGCGGATGAGCGTGCGCGCACTTTCCCTATATGTTGTCTGCAAGGGTTTCATTAACTAAGGGAGAATAGAAAGAAGCGCCTGCGCACGTTTATACGCGAATGAGGGTGCGAGCACTTTCCCTGTCTGCACCTGTAAGGGTTCCACTAAAGGAGCTATAGAAGGAGCGCCCACGCAGATTTATACGCGAATGAGAGTGCGAACACTTTCCCTGTCTGCAACAAAAGCCAGCAACGTATCTGCGAGCCTTCTGGTGGTGCAGATGTCCATCGGCTCCAGCATCGGTAGTATTAGCCCCTTGTAACATAAAAAAAGATATATTCATTTATTTCTTCGTTTCGATATTGCGACCTAGTTGCATGGTAGTCAATACTCGCGTACCCTGTCAATGATCACTTATCACAAAACAAACAATTACCGCTGTATGTCAGAGGAATAGGTAGTTTTAACAAGGAGATGTCGTTAAGCTGTACAGCTGTTGGCGTCGAAGTGTCGAACGTAGGGTGAGTATACCTATTGCTCCTACATCTACCGCGTATAAGCTGGTTTTGTAACCGTTTTCGGTGAGCTCATTGGTTAGGTCAAAGTACTTGTGCCTTTCTATATACAGTATAATTTACAGAATTTCGATGTACTTTCCAGCTGTAAGACTTTGTATAATCCAAATTCGCAATAAAAATTTCATAAATATTCCTTTACTGTGCAGGCAATCAAGTTTTGGAATGCGTTACCTGATCGTATCAAACGTTCAAAATCTTTGGTCTCCTTTAAAAAAGCAGTAAATATATTAGCAATTACGCGATACGTTATTTGTCCGCGATGAACTGCTAAACTACATGACCGATTTTAATGAAATTTGCACACCGTAGGCAGTTTAATAACTTGAAAGATAGGATAGCTTACATCTCAATTTATAGTCGCAAATAAAAATTGAAAAGAGAACAGGAAACGGGAATGGGGACAGTATTACAGAATGTAGTACGTAGTAAGTACCCCAACGTTCGAGCAGAATGACTTCTGCCGGGTCCGCTAGTTTAGAAAATATTTGTAGAATAGAGTAGTAGGAAGTGTCCCAAACAAACGATGCATCAATAAAATTCATCAATCGAAAATATATCGTGAGGCAATGTCAAATATTTGCTCATTAGTCAGTCTGTATTGAACAGGGACAACTTTCGCAAAATCAATTTGAGCGATGCGTTGTGGATATATTAAACTGGCAACCCGACTCGTCTTTGTACAGGCAGTACCTATAAAACAATTTTAACCCAATCATATAATAACTAGTGATAATAAATATTATATCAATGGATTTCTCATCACGAAATAGAGTTACTTCTAAAGCTTGTCAACTGATAGGAAAGGTTTCAAATTAAGTAATTTCCAAAAGGTCTAAAAATTAATCTTCATTAAAATATCTTTAAAATGGTATGACGATTATCTTGATCATAAAATTGATCTTGATTGATAAAATTAATTCATTAGCATACTCAAATTATAGTTGAATGCACCATATTTGTACCATATTCTTGCAACTAAAGATGTTTTAAGATTGTTATAAATTCAACTCTCACGCCCGGATACATAATAAATAAATATAAACAGCTTAAGAGAATATTAATAAACTTACTTAAATACATAAAATTAATAAACTTAAATATATGCTACATAGATACATAACTGTACCGGGCGGAAGATTCACCCCGGCAGTGAGCTCAAACTGCCCAACGGCGACAGGTGTAGAAATCATTTTATTATAAATTCAACTCTCGCGCCCGGATACATAATAATAAATATATATAAACAGTCAAAGATTATTATTATTATTAATTCCCTAATTTAAAAATGACATAAAACTAACTTTTTATGTGTATTTAATGATTAAGTAAGGTTTAGCTGAAAACATACACGTTTGCTCAAATTAGGCTCGTGCTCAAAACGTACACGTTTACACAAAGCGATATAAGGTTTGCTCAAAATTACTCACTAAAACTCCCGAATAAATCGATGGAGCTATCAATAAAATACCACGAGGCAATTCAAAATATTTGAGCTCTCATTAATCAGTCTGTATTGTACGCGGGTAACATTTACAAAATCAATTTGCACGCTGCGCTGTGGATACGGCGTTCATATTAAATTTGTATTTTATGCACGTGAATATTACGGAGTTTAATATTAATTTAAAGCTGAAATATAGTAAGAAAGACTAAAACTTTATCAAGGGTATGTGCATAAACTCGCCATAAAAATACAAACATAATATAATGTGAAGGATTATTTCTAAGACGTAAAGTTTAGGAATAAAGAGAGTGTGATAGCAAAATAAGATACGTTTACGATTTAAATTACTGAACAGTAATATTATCTTCTACATAATACGAGTATTGTAATGCTAGTTTCCTGATTTATTAACGCCGTTAGATTTATCCAAGAAAAAGTAATAAGAAAACGTTAATAATATTTCCACATCGCGTAAATCTCCATCTTTGGCAGATAAATTAATGATCCCGCGCTC
>JANCMC010033613.1:44341778-44397029 GCA_024363005.1 Charaxes varanes
TAATAAGAAAACGTTAATAATATTTCCACATCGCGTAAATCTCCATCTTTGGCAGATAAATTAATGATCCCGCGCTCGCGTACTATTCCTTAACGTCTAAGCACTAATTAGTACAAAGTTAGATACTAACTAGACGCCATCTGATCCGGAATTGATTAACTGAGCGAAGAGCAAAGTGAAATACATAACACAGACTTAGTACTGCTAACGTCTGTAGTTTCATATCTTATTTCTATTGGATATCAATGAATTCTTAGTTTTAATAGCATATAAATCTGATTTATATGATGACAAAGTTTATTCATATGCCCATGATTCTATGTATAAAGAGAATAGCTGTAAATATTTCTCCGTCACTGGTTTTGAAGTTGAGTTCAAAAATTTTGTATCAAATTCGAAATTAGCGGTGCCTTAATAGCTCTAAGGTACGAATAAAATTCACAAAATTAAGGTGATACCTCAAATCTTACACGAGCTGTATTTTAGTTGAGAAAGAAATGGGAATTTGGACATGTTTTCAGTATTTTTGAGTAAATAAAATACGAATTCAGTTTAAATTGAAAATTGATCTATAAAACCACTTTATTAAAATTTCTTTGAAAGTCCCATAGTAGAGTAAGCAAACTAGAGAAACAGTCAGACTAGTATTTATAGACTTAATACGTTGAAAGTAGAAAATTTTAATTAAAGACTGCTAGCTGTCTTTGAAGGACTCCAATTAAAACTAGATCCACGCCAGTTAATGGGCGTCTAAAAAATTGATTGGTCGAGGTAAAACGGTGGATAATTGCTTGCTAACTTCACAAATTATTCCGTCTAGTGTCTTGTCAAACTCATTATCAGTTTCAATTCAGCTTTTATAAATTTTTGCCCGTACCTGCAATCGATTGCTCTATTATTGAGGATACTCAAAGGACATTTGGATACCTCCCACGTAAATTGTTGTAATCGCAAATTCCTGACTTCTTAGTAGAGCGTTACAAGCATGTGAATTGAAATAAAACCGTCATTATATACATTTGTGTATACAATTATATATTCGTTACTGACGATTAATTTATTTTATACAACAATATATTAAAAAGTGACTGTTATATTAAAATTTAGTTGTTTGTAACGCTCTACTGTAAAGCTGGGAATTTGATTTTTACAACAACTTTCGTGGGATTTATCGATTTTTGTGTCTAATGTTCTCTTCAATTTTATAGTTAACATTGCAGTCCTATCTGTACGAAAAGAAATGTCACACAATGTCACATTTTGGTGATAACTATACCCCTCCAACCCCATTACAAACATTGCCTATTTACATTGCACCGCTACGAATGAAACAAATTCATGTCTCATATTGGGCTCTAAATGCTATCTTTTGGTATCATTTGGGCTTTGCGGGAACTGTTGGTTGAGGCTGCGCTCTTAAGCTAAAATATAGCCAGGATAGGAGTTTGATTGATATGCACATGTTTTGAAAGAAAATTAAAGAAAAATGAACGCATTATAGAAAAGTTCTCATTTGGTGGCTTCGTGCGCGGAACTATTGATCGGCACACGCCCGGTGACAAATGCCGCTAATCCTAATACTATCTCATCCCTACCCTGCCTGAACTGCATCCATTTTTTTTAATACTATGTTTTATACATAGTATGGATGCAATTCCCGTTTTGTACGAATCGAATTTGAATTTCGAATTTGTACGAATCGAATCATATAACTTTTAAATTACGCAACGGATTTTAATGCAGTTTCATATTAAACAGAGTGAATCAATAGTCTATATACTATGACTGTCCCGTTGGCGTATAAGTTATAAGAAAAGTATGTTAGCTTTGTGGGCGTAACGGAAACTTATATGCTATGAGCTGAGAAGTATTCCGGACTAAATGGACGAAGACCATCACGCGTGTTAGCTATGATCCTTACTAATGAGGGAACGACTCAAGAAGACGAAAATATACCAAAGGGCATATCATTAATTTATGTATAGCAAACTATAGAGAGACGAAACGAATTTCTTAGCATGACGTGGGTTCACCGTGCGGGTGCCGGGTCTGTCACGTTGTAGAGGAAGGAACTATAGCAGTGCCGTAGTCACTTAGGTGTTCCGCCTTAACCGTTTGCCCATCTTAACTCGCCCCACAGCCACATCCTCTGCAATCTAAACGGTCCCAGGTACTAGACCGGGATAACGCTAGGAAGAAGAAGAAGTGTCAATATAAAAACCTGCCAATTAATCTGTCCCGTATCACATTTATTACCTTTTATATGCTATTCTTTTATGCTCATGACTGGTACAAAATAATTTCGACCTTTTACATCTAGCATGTCTTCCAAGACACCTTAATTTTTATCACTTGCCCTTTATGCCGGAGGGGATCGCAGATGCGTTGCCGGCCTTTGAGAAATGAGTATGCTCTTTTCTTGAAGGTCCCTCAGTCGCATCCGCTAGTATATGTTAGTTGTATCTGGGATGATTTTACTTAAGTCCTTGAGACCAATAAAGAAAGTGTAACCACATCTTTTTATATTATTTATCACCAACACTAACTAGAACTCTAGTTTAAAATGTTAGCTAGTATTAATTTTATTACAAGGCAAACATTTTAAATTAGATAACCAAGTATAGTCAGAATAAAAGGCAACTGTTGCAAGATTGGAAATAAAATTATTAATACAATATTATATATATCAAGGGGCAAATAGGTTTACGGTTTACTTCAGCGATTATTAGGCAACGTCTTTAGATACGACCAGAAAGCCTGCCGGCCTTTGAGAAGAAAGTGTGCTCTGAAATAAGTAATGCCTTTTTTATAATACAAGGGGGCTGAGGGGCACACAGTTCACGTAAGCGATTACAGAAGTCTATGGACAGCTGCAGGAGGCATGCAGATGCCGGCCTTTAAGGAGGTTGGGGCTATTAGGAACTCCCACAAACCGAACGAGCATTACGTTGTTTACCTTAGGGACAGACGTCCGTGTATTAAAAAATGCATCTAAATACATCTAAACCTCAGTTCGTACCGATGTCAGGGATGCGAAATATGAATGCGGTATGTCGTCATAGACGGTGTCCGATGCACGCCAATCATATTAAATGTAAGAATACTTTACTCAACCATATAAATTTTAATCATGAGGAAACGTAAAGAGCGGGCATTAAACCACGTTTCTTTCATTGTTTTGAAACAGGGGGGGGGGGGATAACGGGGCTGGGGCCATGACAGCGCAGAAGCTAGTATTTTTTGTTATTAGCAAGAAAAATGATACGAATGTTCGTGGCCGGTCATAATGACGGCATTATAGACATATCGTGATAGTAGAGCTACCTTGATTGATAACAGTCTGAAGAATTTCCAGTAGTGGTTCCTATGGCGAAAATAAAGCGGAAGGGAGTTCCTGTAAAACGAATAAGTTTAATACAACCTTACTCCTTAGGTCATTGACATTTATAAAGACAAACTTCAACCAAGTACTAACATGGCAAGATTAACATTAAAAATATATCCAAAGATGGTACCAGGACGCGTCGGCCCATTTCGGCTGCAAACGTGGCGCTACCTGCAATTAATTGGTTAATTGGACCGATTCTGATGAAACTTCCAATGGCAGATAGGCGATGTTACAAAGCATAACATACGCTATATTAGTATTAGAATGTTTTTCTAATACTTATATCTGGCTATTATAGACTGGCCCGTTGGCGCAGTGGGCAGTGACCCAGGCACCCTCCAGGGGTCGTGGGTTCGGTTCCCGCCTCGAGTCTGGGGGTATTATCTATATGTATGTATTTACATATTATCGGACCACCTCTGAAGTCTGCAATGCCATATACGGTGTTCTGGATGCACTGTCATATAAGATGGCTTCTTCAGGTATAGAGCATCTAATTACAATGGAACCGACCAATTATGTAGTGCAGTGATTATGTCTTCCTGGTATTTAGTGTTCAGATATTTAAATTAAGTATTGTAAATATCTAAAAACTAAGTTATAATGTATCAATGCAGACAGGATGTGACATAAAGCCCGAGCACCGAGGCGTTAAATTAAACAGCTTGCACGAAGTTGTTTATCCTTGGACTTTTGAAAGCTGGTGCTTCCCGTATGGTTCCATTTCAATTAAATCCAGTTGTGATAATTTAAAGTCAGTTTTTTAATGTTATATATTTTTTAATGTAATAGTTGGTCTACCTTATCAAGATTACTAAGCACAGGGCTTATATGTGCTATTGTGATAGTGACGCACAAACTATTTATGCCCTCAATGTTTTCAAAATTATAGACGAATAAATAAAATAAATAGGATAAACAGCTCTACTTATAGAGTTGAGAATTAATAGAGTGGATATCTATTCTATATATGTCGTAACTCTATATAAAATTATAGTGTTAACAAATAGATAGAATTGGCAGCCCTACTAATAATTCGACAATAGAAGCCGATTCGGCGTGCAAGTGCAAGGCGCTAGGCTCGGTGGTCTATTTCGGTCTAGTTTATTTCTGTGCGCACTCTGCGAGTTTGTCTGCTGTGATTTGTGCAATTTATTACCTGTTTGTTGCATTATTAGCGTTCACAATGCGTTCCGTGTGTAGTGAGGTATGCTTTTCTATTAGTGAAAGTAAAAAAAAAATAACTCTGACGTATACACAGAATTCTTAAATTAGATCGTTTATTGGCTGATACAGGTACAACTTTCATATTAATTTTTTTATTATAATTAAAAGAGCTTAACTGTATCACACCAGTGTGATAGCAAATATATATTAAAAATTACAAATTATGAAATTACGTTATAAGTCCTTTAAATACAGCTACTTATTATTATATATAGGTTATTCTGTTAAATATTACTAGATTGATAAAAATAAATAAAATATTTTAATTAATTAAATAAACATAGAGTTAGTATAAATTTAAATATTGTTTATCAGGTACCAGGTCTGACTGTCTTATGGCATAGGAATTAGTGAAAATATATATAATAGATGTGCTCGTAAATTTTATGGAACGCGTATTTGTTATTTTATTTAATACTTTCATACACTAAGGTTTTTTTACTACGTGCAATAAAGGATTTATCTTTTATAGGCATGAGATATAGCATTATGTATGCTCTAATAGTATCGCTAAGTGGGCGTTCCGTGTTCGCTAAATGCACTTCTTCCTATTTGTTGGGATTTATTTTGGTTGAGCCAGTTGTAGGGTGTTGTGATAAATTATACACTAGACTGGCAACACTGAACTTACATAATAAAAACTAATGAGGACTTATTGTAAATTGGGCAAGGACTAAAGTACTCATTTATACATATAAACTAGCGGATCCGGCAGACGTTGTCCTGCTCGAAAGTAAAAATCGTTGAAAAGATAACTTTGATACCGACTGCAGCGCCATCAGCCGGGCTGATTTGTGAATCTAAACCACCCAGGGCGTCACAGAAACGCTGTATGCGTTAAAATATTCATTCAAATCGGTCCAGACCTTTAGGAGGATTTTAGTGACATACATACGTACAGTAGAATTATATATATACAGATGAAATTGAAGTGTCTGTTTGTAACGTCGAAATTATCTTTTTATCAATTGAAAATCGCTATGCTATATTACCGTATAATTATAAAGTTATTTTATATTTATACGATATCTATAAACAAAAAAGCAATTTAAAACATTTTGTCTGTCTATCTATTTGTTTCGGTTAATCTGTTAATCTCCGAAACGGCTGGATCGATTTCAACGGCATTTTCATTGGTAGATACCTACTGTTATAAGAAGTGACAAAGGACCTATACCAAAGGAACTACCTTGCTTTTAGAAAAATAATTAGGGTTCCGCACAAAAAATTAAGACCCTCAAAATTTAATAAAATCACTTTCATCACGCGAACGAAGTCACGGGGTAGAGCTACTATACAATATGAGACTTTCTTAGCATTCCCTTGATTTACCGTGCGGCTGACAGTTCCATCACGTTGCAGATAGTTTATGATAGTTTATTCTTTGCATTTATCACATTCGGTGATTAGCTTAAAAGCCAAGTAACATCTGGATATAGACAGCTCAAAGGTTATTTGTAAAGTCATTTCATTCGTTTGATACATCTTTCACAATCAATAAACGACAATGGTGGACAAAACTAATTGTAGAATATGTAATATGTTAAAGCAGAACGTGGGAGTACTGCATAGAAGTATAAAACATTCAAAGCAAAGCCTTAATGAATTGGAAGGCGTTATAATTAACTTGATTAACAGCCTGTGAGAGGCGGAAAGCTCTGATCGTACCTGAAAATGTATAAGTATACCTAGACCATCATACCATTCACAGTGTTGTACACTGATTTTACGTTTGTTTTATATAATTTTCAAACATTTATTGCATTACAATAGTCTCACACGTTTAAATAACATAGTGAAAAAAATGCAAACTAAGAAAGTTGTTAAAACGAGATAGTGATTCTCTTTTGGTAAGTTGTTTGTTATTTCTTAAATACTTGATGTTAGTATTCTTTATTGATAATTTGTACACTTCATACTTATAATTTGTATGTCAATCTAGTGGAATGCACTTTTGCCTGTAACACAGTTTTTTTTAACTAGCGCAGGAATTAGGGTTTTAACTCAATTGTACCAAATGTAACAGTTCCGTTTAAAAATAAATAATAAAGGACAGATGAGTAGGTGATCAACATGGACCACTGCGCTGCCAGCCATGACTGCATTTTGCTAGCTGTTTTTAATTTGCAATGTTATAATTTATCACAAATCTATTAATATTATTTCAGTTTAAGTTATTTAATTCAAAAAGAATATGACCTACTCAAGTTACCTTGCTTTTGCTCTTGTCTCTGCTCTTGCTATTTTGCTTTTGCTCATGCCCTTTTGTCATGACGTCGAATTCTTCGTCATCTTTTAGATTTGCTAACAAACTCATTTATAGTTCTAACGGAAAATGCTGCTTTGGGATAAAATTTTCAACCGTCTTCTTAAGTCTGTATCCTTAAATCAACTGAAATCGCTTGATAGAGTCAAGTCGTAAAGTGTAAAATTTACCAGAGGAAATCTAACAAAATATTCAGTCTTAAATTGCAGCGTTTAATCTCCTTGAAGAGATAATTATTTCGCTGTGATTGCAATCCTTTTTGAATTAAACAAGACTTTTGCGCGCCTCGACAATGTTACACGGGGCAAACGAGCAGGCAGCAGGTAGCTAATTGCCTACTGACGCCCATGGGCATCTGTACGACCAGAAGGCAAGCAGATGCATTGCCGGCCTTTAATAATAAGTTAAGGCCACCGGGAAGTCTAACAAACCGAACGAAACGCGACTACAATACCATCACTTGACGTGACAGCACTGCCGCCACTTCACGCCGATCTTATGTAAGAAAGAGGTACTGGTGCACGGACGCGCCGAGCTAATAGAAACCTGTCCTTTCTTTTAAAAGAGTTATCCAATGATACCCCATACTTGAATGTAAAAGAAAATTCAGCTCGACAACTCATGTATGGGATGGAAGCTAACCCTAAAATATAAAATGAATATTATTTTAAGATGCCAAAAAAATCTATATACAACATACAAATGTGCCAAATTTCATGCATTTATGTTTATAATTGTAGAAGTTAGTTAGGGCACACAGACGGACGGACGGACGGATGGATTCATGAGTGGATGGATGGATGGATGGATTGATGAATAGACGGGTTTTAACGCGCGGTTAAAAAGCTCTCGTGGCAATGAGGGCAAACTGCAACATCTCTATGAAGTTTATACCTGGTAGCGTGTAGGAACATTCGATGCGGTGCATTGTCGACGGCATTGCTATATGTGTAATCGCCAAGTATTGTGTGTCCAATAGCCTTACAATGGACCCTTAATTGATGACGACGCCCTATAATAGAGATTAAAGGAGATTAGTTACATTTTTTTTAAATAAATAAAGTCTAGTCATGAACTATTATAAGTTTACTAGACATCTAAAGCCGCACTTAGCTGCTATTGTCACTCGTATACCGTCCGTGACAGTATCCGCATCCACGTTTTACTCCATCCCTTTCCCGTGCTCCTTTCTAATTAGAGGTGGCGCCATGCTTGTAGTCCAATTGGGCCGGCGTATCCGGGTACCAGTACCTCTTGCTTACATAAGATCGGCGTGAAGTGACGGCAACGCTGTCACGTCAAGTGATGGTATTGTCGTCGCGTTTCGTTCGGTTTATGAGACTCCCGGTGGCCTAAACTAATTAAGGCCGGCAATCCATTTGCTTGCCTCCTGGAATATACCCATACGAAATATGGTGGGTTTTTTGACTATGGGATCCAACCACAGAAATAAAGAAATTGATGCATGAAATACTAAACTACTTTGCTTTAATCCGCGAATGAATATGAGGGAAAATCGGTGCAATGCTGCAACTCGAAAGCTACACCACTGAATCCGCCACCAAAGCATAGCACTACACTGACTTTCCGATGTGTCTCAACGCACGTTTCGCTTCGACACCAAAGTATCATCAGGAGATAGATAGATAGATAAAGGTCATTCAGAAAATGAGACCTTTGCAACACTATAAGAATACAAGTAGGTTACTAGATGTAGTAAGGTTTCTGGATCCTATCTACTCGTATGAGTTTAAGACTTGCGCCTATGCTCAAAATTTGAAATTGGAATTCCTAACTAAAGAGGAAATATTTGAGATCAAAGTGGCCTACTGGACAAAACGCCAATTACATATATAGGGGCAAAATGGGGCACTTAAAGTTTGAAGGTCAATGCAACATGACCGGTATTATAAACGTCAGTAATTGTCGTAATTAAACTGTAGATTAAGTGATTTTTTTCTTGTTCACCATATTTCTGTTGGACCAGTTATCAGTGGGTATAGCACGAACATTTTCATCGTAAATCGACGAGTGGTGAAAAATGTTCGTGCTAGGCCCAAAGGAGGCAAGTCTTAATCGTGTCACGCTTTCGCTGAGAAGGGTCCGCTTGTGGGTCTAGCTAGAACATTTTAATTTTCATTCTAGGCCCACAGCTCCGGTATTTCAATGCTTAGGGATCTCTGAGAAAAAACGTATTCATTATTAAAAGGCAAGGCAGTCCTGCTGGTCTGCAACCGAATTTGGCCGACGAAAATTTATTAGACCTCTTTTAGAGCCATGCTTCTAACTCAACACGCCCTACCTCTACAACTTCACGGACTCAGTACTTTAGTCAAAATATGTGGTTAATTTAGTATAGATTAGGTAGTTTAATTAGTAAAATTCATTATTTTATAACAACCATTTTTTTTTGGCTATAAGCCGTGTCCTGACTGAACGAATAGCCTCGCGAGGCAGCCCCGCGTAAATTCCTCGGTCAGTCAGGACGTGCCTCGCCCGAGGAAAATGCACGTGCTCCAAACGAAAAACTTTGCGCCTAATCGCTTGGTTAAGTAGCTCTTGCTGCGGTTGATAGATAGGTGACCCATTCTAACACTGGTTTTTATTTGATATCCGACCTCCTCCGTATTTCGCAAGGCACGTAAAACAGTGGGACCCCTCAACGAATTAAATTTAAATCTCCAACTAATTCTATTTTAAAGTTGGTCGTAAACGATCGAATATTTTATGTTTGTGTTGTAGACATCTGTCAAAGTCAAAATTTTAGAACTCTTTGTTTCATTCGACGGTAAGGCGTTTAGGCCTAACGATTTATCACGTGACTATTGTCCCGCGGCCGGCGACTGTTTTGTATATGATAATCTAATTTATATACTAACACGTGAAGCGAAAACTTTTTGAGGAGGTCGTGGCCTAATCAGTGGTCGGCATTTGAGTCGATCACTAAGTTAAGTTGCTCTGGCTGCGATCGGGTGATAGATGGGTGACCCATTCTGGCACTGGTTTATATTTGATATTCGACCTCCTCCCCCCCCTTAATAGAACAAATTATTTTTTTTCATGATCATTCTTTAATTATTTTAATTATTATTACTATTTTAGTATAATTATTGTACCGGACATATTATACCGGTACACGGCGTCGTTTATAAATATTTATTGTAAATTATTGAAAGAATTCAGCCACTAGGGCACCTACTTTAATTATAGTTTTGTATTTTATGTTTTAGGGTTCCATACAAATGTCAATAACCTCATCTGACAATAATTATGATGCCACGCTTAGCGGATGAAAAGGAGATTATAACTACAGAAAGCATAGCACGACCTTTTCGAACCGAAGTAAGTCGACGAGTTGACTCTACTGAGGATGAAAATATTCGTACCCTCATAAGACAAGTCTTAATCGTGTCACGCTATTATGATAATGGAACCTTAGAAGGGTCCGCTGTGGGCCTAGCACGAACATTACCATCCTAAATAAAGTCAACTCGTCCAATTACTTCGGCTCGAAAAGGTCGTGCTAGGCCCTCAGATGTATTTACTGGAAGTTCCTCAGTTATCTTTTGCGGCATGCGAGAAATGAGAGAGCGAGGGAGAGAGATAGATTTTTTAGCAGCAGTTCGTTTGGCATCCGACTTTAATATAATACTATTATTATGAAGTAGCGAATGTTAAATTTTATATATTGTAGTGTAGAGATGTAAAGATACGTGCACATAAGAGAGATAACAGAGGTAAATTTGATTTGGTGCTAATGCCACTCATATCGCGATCCGTGTCACGCTAAGGATCTCCTATTTGCATACAACCCACTTTTAAACTGTGAGGTATTGAATCTGGATTGAGTAGGGTTATTAGAGCCAATTCACAAGAGCGAGATAAGACACGTACAGAGGGCACAATCAATCTTAGGTAACGCTGAATTAATAAGCGTAGAGTCGCGCATCTGGAACACCTTATAATTTCACACAACGTTCACATTTTTTACAATTCTGAAGGCTATGTCAGATGTCATAACCGCTAAGGTCGGCCGTTTATTCATGGAAAAGTAATGCTTATAAGGCCGGAGCCAGACATACTTAGCGCATCTACACAAAGTCCACGGCCACACTACATGATCATTCAAATGAAGCTATGTCTGTATTTTTAAATGAGAAAAAGTTTGTTCACATCTAACGAATGGAATGAATCAAAGACCTAAAAAGTTCGTAAAGATTGTGTAAACAAATATTTATTTTAAAATTATTTGCGCAGAGTTCAGGTTGATATATTCTGTGAATTTGGACTTGCTGTCTTTACTCAATAAAAAGTTTAGACATTTTTTATATATGTAGACAAAAAAAAAATATTTTTGTCTTTATTAGATATGTATGTTCATAATAAAAGTAAGAAATTCTTTAACAAGCAAGTCAGGGACAGGAATGCGAGATAAAAGCAGTAGGAGCGGACAGCCGATCGCAAATACCGATCGATCGAATTCCAGTTGTGGAATTTAATTTTCAAAATCTAAGAACACAGACAGCTTTGTTATAAACAAACTGAGGATATCTTTATATAGACGATGTTTTAAAAATCTATATAAACATATACTATGTATATAGCGACACACACACTTTTCTATATATATATATATATATATATATATATATATTGAGAGGTGAGTGTATAACGCCGAAATTATTATTTATGCTTATGACACTATATAGGGATGGGATATTTATTTTGTTCCGAGTTATCTCCGAAACAGCTGGACCGAATTGGTCGGGACATTCACTGGTAAATAGCTAATGTTACAAGGAATAATATACGTCACTTTGTTTTTAGTTACTTACTTAGGGTTCCGCACAAAAACATAAAAACCCACAAAATTTAAAACAATCACCGATTTCCAGCGGGCGAAGTAGCGGGTTACAGCTTTAAAGGTTACCTGAATCGTGCATTTCGAATATTAGTCACAGAACCTTTTCTACGTGTAGTTTTCGATGGAGTAATTTAAATTTTTAACCGTGTAAATTATTAAATTGAGTGTCAGGCCAAGTTAGCAGACTTAAATAAAATTTAAAAATGGGGCCATTTGGAAAGTGAAAAATCTATTGGGCTATATGTCGATACTAAAAAAATAACAGTATTAAATATACTGTATTTTTTCTCTGTCGGGATTCCCGGTAGGTTGAGGACTGAGGCCGGTTTCCGTTTGCCCTTGCGATTAAAACAGCACACCAGATCGTCACAGCATAAATCGAAACGAAAACAAGATCAGTATCGTAGCTTCACGCTTTTATCTGTTTCCGATACGCCTCTCAATACCGACACCTGGCGCGCTCCAGATTGTTGTGCAATGCAGTCTGACATTTACAAAATGTATGTGATACGTTACACGTTATGATATATTGGATCACACGTTGTATTAAAGCTTTCAAAGATCAATTTACCAATTATTATAGGTAGACCTTCGCGATGCTTTATATAAGTAGAGTTAATTCATTTATTTTCACTTAACTTTACATTTGCGTATATGCTTCTTTAAAGCTATATAAAAACTTTCAATTCTATGTACAACAATTAGAAATAATAATAAATCTTTTTATTTCAATCCAATGGATCATTGTGTTAGTAATTACAAGAAACTTAACTAATTGCTAGTAACAACAAGATAATTGATGAATCTAGAATACTTTTACCGTCATTATAACTACGCTTTGACACAATCTCGCAGTTAACTGTATACATGCGTTTGTGTGTGTAAATCATTTGGCATTGGTGTGCGTGGGTTTTATATATAATATAATATGAATGCACAATTTATAAAAATAATGGTATTCATACACTCTCCTCTATATAAACTATATGTGTGCCAAAATTCATACTCGTCCGTAAGCGTAGTTTTCGTAAAATGGTACCGTCATTTTTGGCTTCACATATTAATATATAGAGAAGATATATGTTTTACACTACATGTTGACTAAACGTGACGCGTGTTAATTTCCAATCACAACGTAACTTTACTAAACATATACCTACTAGTTTCTGATGTAACCGCTATAAGAATAAATATACCACCTTTTTAGGGATCCGTAGTACCTCTGTGGTAGAAATCTACGCTTATATATAAAGCTGCAGAGTTTGTTTATTTGTTTGAACGCGGTAATCTCCGGAACCTAAAGTGCATTTCGATATCTCCCGCGTAAGTTATTGTACCCCCAAATTCTCAGATTTACAGTAGAGCGTTACAAACAACAATATTGTATTATAACAGTCACATTTTAATATATTATTGTATACAATAATGTAATTGTCATTATTGAACCAAGTAGATGACTTGCCGGCCCTTAATGACGAGTTCCGGTCACCGGGAAGTCTCACAAACCGAACGAAACGCGACATCAATACCATCACTTGACGTGACAGTATTGCCGCCAATTCACGCCGATCTTATGTTAGAAGGACATCTCACTGATTTCTCTCGAGCCGGTAACGCATGTCATCCATACATTACGTCACACGTCAAAGAAGGGTATCACTAAAATGTGACATTGTCTGACGAGACGTCAAAATCTTTATAACGTCACGTATCAAAGTTTAACGTTTTTGTCTTTTATTAACATAAAATAATTAAAAGAAACAGTTTTTAGCTGTTTTGCTTGATTACGTGATGTCACATCAAGGGGGAGGGGGATTCTAAAACGTGACAACCTGTATACGGGGGGGTGGGTTTAAAAAATCGTAAAGTATCTCTTTTTCACATGAGATAGGCGTGAAGTGGTGGCAATGCTGTCACGTCTAGTGATGGTGTTGTAGTCGCGTTTCGTTCAGTTTGTGAGACTTCCCGGTGATCTAAACTCGTCATTAAGGGTCGGCAGCACATCTGCTGGCCTTCTGGTCGTGATGATGTCCATGGGCGCCGATAGTTACTTCGGTGTCTGCTGCCTCCTCGTTTGCCCCCTTGTAACATAAAAATAAAATTCACCCGCTTTCCTAGGAGCTTTTCATTTCCTAGATGAGCTTATTTAGAGGGGTCTAGTTTCGCGTGACCCTACCGGTTATCCATCCTTCGGGCTATGTGACCTGCCCATTGCCACTTCAACTTGAGAATTTTGAGAACAACGTCGGCAATTTTAATTCATCTGCAGATCTCCTCATTTCGGATTTTGTCACGCAGCGAAACGCCCAACATTGCTCTCTCCATTGCCCGATGAGTGACTCTGAGCCAGTGTAAAAGGCCAAGAGTTAGGGGCCATGTCTCAGTTCGTATTTCAACACTGGCAACACACACTGGTCAAAAACTTTGGTCTTGAGGGATACACAATAAAAAGTTTGAATAAAAATATCTGTTCTTAGCTCCTCTATATTTGTCTATGGATCGATCAGCCTTAATATTTTGACATGACGTAATGGCGCGCAACAGTCATTCTTAAACGTTTTTTTTTTCAGCAGAACGCAAACGCCAGATGTTATAAGAAGTAATCCACAGATTAACATCACCCCAAGCACCATAACTCTTGCGCGCTACCAACACGTAATCCCCATAATCTTTGGTTGTGTTGCACAAAAACTAATATATCGCCACTTCCGTTAAAATACTGATAGGCAGAAAATAATAATATATATTATTACGTGAAGCGGACGAAAATTGCGCCGAAGAAGGAATATGACATTTGGTACCATTGTAGTTCATATAGAGAAGGGTGTGCGATTGCTAATATTTTTTATAATATGCAATATTAATATACTAAATTGTAAAAATAAAACCACATGCTTACCAACGCTAGACGATTTACATACACTTGTATTGGATGATGCAAAAGCGTAATTCTCATCAGAAAAATCATAATAATAAATTATAATAATAATAAATCAAGCTTATATAGGTACCAGGGACCGCTTAGATTGCAGAGGTTGTGGCTGCATATTTATATAGTATTTAAAAATATAATATAGTTATACTATGATCCCCCTATCGTAGAGCGCGCTTGTACGGCCCCGAATGTTCACAATATAATATTTTATACATATATTATAGAATATTATTAACGTGCTAAAAGAGAACCGTGTTGTATGGGGGATTGTAGTAATATAATATAGTATTTACTGCCCTACGGGGCAAGGCAATTATTAGATATTCTGATTACCTTTAATTATACTAAATTACAGTTACTTGGACCCCTCTTTAAAGGCCGGCATTGCATCGTCAAACCTTCTGATGGTGCAGATGTTCATGGACAGCGATAGTTACTTAGGTGAATCGTCAGCCCTTTTGTCTCCTATAATACAAAAAATATATAAATAAAGATACGTAGATGTCATGACGTAGATGACAGCTTTTACAGAACGAGGGCGACTCAGAGTCTGCTTCATTTCCTCTGCTTATTCCTATAGGGAGTTGCTACATGGTTGTGTAGGGTCAGGAACTATTGACCCGATTTGAGAAATTATTTCAGTTCACACGTTAAAGGGGAGATCACCAAGGTGTGACATCGTTTGATAACGGGCAGTGGGATGAATTCAGAAGTTGTGTGACGTCACATGTTACAATTTATAACTTTTGTCTTTTATGAACATAATACATCAAAGAATTAAAAGAAAGTGATGTTTTCTTGTTTATGTGACGTCATACCTTGGGAGAGGGAACTTATAGGCGATGAAAACCTTGTGATTTTATTTAATTAGGGGTCATACGTAAATTACGTCACACGAATTTTACGATTTTTTAACTCCTTCCTGTGCAGGCAGCAGGCAGCTAACTGCCTACTAACGCCCATGGACATCTGCACGACCAAGAGGCAACCAAATGCGTTTCCGGCCGTTAATCATGACTTTAGCCCATCGGGAAGTCTCACAAACCTAACGAAACGCGACAACAATACAATCACTTGACGTGACAGCATTGCCGCCACTTCACGTCGATCTTATGAGAGAAAGAGCTACTGGTACTATCTCCGTGGGACCTGCAATCATAGATGATGGTCCAATCTCAGTTGGACCCGCAATAATTGATGACAGCCCAATCTGTACCGTGTTTATAAGGTAACTTACACAAAATATATGTAGGTCGCACATGCAATTTTCCCTACAGTAACCGTTCTTCTTCTTCTTCTTCCTAGCGTTATCCCGGTCTAATACCAGGATCCGCTTAGATTACAGAGGTTGTGGCTGTGGGGCGAGTTAAGATGACCGATTGCCATCTGACGTCATCTTCTGAATGCTCAGGATCGCTACAACCGTACGACTAATATCACTCGTGACATTAATCGGGTTCCACTGTTTTAGGGTTCAAAATCGTAAAATTCGTGTGAATGTGAAAATTATTATAGAATAGAACAAACTTAAAGAGATAATATATTTCTTGTCTCGGTCGTTCCCGTGAAAAATTATTCGTGATACACACGGGTTGCACAAAGTAAAACCACCTCAAAGGACGTCAAATGAAAACATTTTATTTAGAGCTATACCCGTGAATTTATTACTTGTATCTGTTTTGCATAAAGTATAGTTTATTAAGCCAAAAACCCCAGTCACCCCGGTTATGAAAAGCAAAGTTAAACCACAAAACACAGAAAGCCGGGGTGTTGCAATTAGAACACGAACTCTACAACCTTACGACTAGTATTACTATATACTTACTACGCAGTTATATACAATGCGTTATACAGTTCTACTCATTAACCAGATTTATTCGTACTAAATCAATTGCTTTATTTACAAACTTTATACGATCACTGTAGGCATTGGCATTGGGAGTCGGGTAATGTCGGAAACTCCCTAAGTTTACAAGGGTTCCGGCGCGCCCTGCATTGAGAAGAACCCGCAACAAACTCAGTCAGGTAATATTCTTGTTATCACCATTCCACAATAATTCAGACACGGGGGGGGGGGGGGTGAGAGGAGACAAAGCGCTAGGGCCGGCTAGGGACCTACGCGCGAGGGGGCTGAAGTTAATTTTTTATATAAAACCTTAATATTTACACTAGATTGAATTAGATAAGCAACGAGGTATAGAGCCATAGAGAGTAGACCTATACAGGGGTCATCCATATAATTTATGGTTGGCCCCTATATAAGTACACTGTCTATTCTACTATCCACTCTAGGTATGACGTAATCGTGACACGAATCTTACGATTTTTGAACTCCTTCCCTGTCCTTGCCACTTTCATCATTGTGCGTCCCGCGGTTTTCGATATTTCCTCTCAGGCCATCTATCACCCGGTCGCAGCCAGAGCAACTTTACTTAGCGATCGATTCAAATGTTGACCCCTGATTAGGCTATGACCTTATTATTATTTTTCAAAATTCTTTCCCTCATTCATTACTCTTGCTACATGAATGAAAATGGAAGGTAGCGCCACTCTTGAAGTCAACAGCCGACTTGGGCCGGCGGTTCAGGCTACCAGTACCACTTTCTCACATAAAATCGGTGTGAAGTGGCGGCAATGCTATCCGATTTGAAAAATTCTTTCAGTGGTAGACAGTCTATTTATCGCGCTACATGTTGGATGATCTTTGGACAAAAATCTCCACTTTATGGACCCCAGATCGGAAACGACATCGTGGCATCCAAGAATGAGATGGAGGAATGACTTGCATCGTTATAATAGAGATTGGCAACGCATAGCCTAAGACAGGACCTTATGGAAAGAGCGTAGGGAGACCTTTGGCCTGCAGTGGGGCCAACATGGGCTCTAAATAAATAATAATAATAAACGGACCCTACTAAACAAGCTCACGTTAAGCTGCCAATAGGAGCAGATGGAAGTTTCTCTCTAAAACCGCGGTGCATCTTCATACTGTTCCATGACCACGACCACTCTGTTTCCTTTAAATAGGTTTAAATGGGCTAGGAGTGGATGTAGTCGAATCATTTGGTAGTTTTGCCTAGCAAGTTTTCCGGGAGTTTTAAAATGGGCAAGTTTATAGATTTTGATGTGCTCCGAATTTTAACGATGCCAGTAAAAGGTAGTTATGTAATGCCCTCGCGCTTCGCTTGCCTCGTCGCGGTGGTCACTTCTGGTTCTGGTAATTGAATTCACTGAGAAATTTTGCGATGCGAGAAGTTTCTAGAAAATCTCAGGGTAGGGACAGGGTACTATAGAATGTAGGTCATCGAGGTGATGAGGGTGAAATTTCAAGGTCCAGCAAGATGTCTTGCGGTGAAATTCAGCTGTCAGTGTAATTCCACAAAATTCCTCGGTACACTCCCCTTGTATATATGCGGTAGAAGATCCAGAGTGAACCCACATCTCCATCCTTTTGGAAACAGTAATTAATCATTTGACATCCACAGCCAATGCTCTTTTACTGCATGTATCATGGAAGTGTTCCGAGGAATTGATCGAACTAATACTAGCAGCTGCATTTCACCGCAGGACATCTCGTCAATATTTGAATTTCCACCCTCATGACCTCGATGTTCTGAAGTCCACAACCGTGCGATTATTTAGAAACTTCATACCTCGCACAATTCCTGTGGAATAGATTTCCAGCTTAGGTATTTCCGAAGGGATACGACTTCGGGACCTTCAAGAAAAGCATACTTATTTCTCAAAGGCCGCCAACACATCTGCGAGCTCTCTGGTAAGACGGGCGCGTAGTGAATCTATGGTTGCGTTCGGTAACGCACCGGTAACATACCTCGCGTTCTACGACGGACTCTGGTTACACACAATAATATATTTAATTAGGAACATTTTGCTGGCAAGTCTCTTAATAATTTTAAGAATTATGTTTTGTTGCTATAATTAGACAAGAAGTAAAGAACATTTCTTTAATTTAGTTGCTGTTGCAGTTAATAAAATGCATTAGAATTGCCTGTTGAGAGGAATGAAAACAAAAAGTATTTGCTGACAAATAGACGCGTCCAATGTGTTTATCTTGTATGTGTAGTGTTTTTTATAAATCAGTGTGAAATTGTGTAAATGGATATAAGGATTTTGTAACAAAATCGCGTAATATTATAAAAACATATAAGTAAAGAGTACATATTAAACGGGAATCATAGAGAAATATCCAGCAACGCCTCTATCTGGGCATATGATCGAGTTTTAAGACACTCCTTAACCTTAGTTTACACTTCTTTTTGGTGAGAGGATAGATCGACACTATTTGATTAATTTGATTGTATAATCTATTTGCGCTGATGTAAAATTGACGATTAGCGAGTTTAGATTTATGTTGCTCAACTCTACAGATATGTACAACTGACGTACGGATAAAACTTTGCAATTTTTATAAAGTTCTTCCGCAGGATATCTGAAATGCTTGAAAGTCATTACTTTCAGTATCGATCTTTGAGCTATTTCAAGTGGTAACAGAGTTGTTTTGGAAGTTCCAACCCATACAGAAATGCAGTATGAAAGAACTGACCGCACTAACGGGTAATAAACTGTCAGAAGGGTTGAAGAGTCCGCAGAAATCCTTAGCTTTGTAAATGTATATATTAGCTTCCTAATTTTGACGGTAATATTGGTAATGTGATGTTTCCATGATAATGCATTATCAATTTGTAGACCTAGATACTTAGTACGAGTAACGTGCTTCAGTGGGAGACATTGGCAATTTCTATTTAAATTAGATTTATTACAGTTGTGACATATGTAGTTTTACTAATATTAAGGCTTAGTAGATTTGAAGCTAATCATTTGAACACTAAATTGAGAGCAGATTCAGCATTATAAAAAAAGTTCAGCCCACGAGGTCCCTGTTACAACTAAAACAGTATCATCCGCATATGCAATGATATTACAATTTTTAATATGTAGTTTGCAAAGATCATTAAGATAAATCAAAAACAACGTGGGCCCCAAAATACTCCCTTGGGGTACCCCAAATGTTAAATATCTCTCCTCACTTCAGAAATTACTTATTTTTACGCGCTGCCTACGATTACGCAAATAGTTCGAAAAAAATGTCAAAAGCCAATCCTCTTATTCCCACATCATCAAGTTTGCAAAGCAAGATCGGTACAGACACAGTGTCAAAAGCCTTAGAACACTTAAGGCATATTATATTAGTTTTAGCAACTAATTTAATTTATGCCATAATGTTTAACTGATATTACCAAAATGTTTATAGAATTAAGAATAAATATCTTTCTGTCTTAAATTCTGATTACGATTTGATATTATGTCTTACAGAAACTAATTTTAGATGATTCCTTTTTTAATGAAGAGCTATTTGATACGCGCTATACATTAATAAGACGTGATAGGAATCAGTTTTCCGGCCATAAAAAGTCAGGGAGGAGGAATTCTAATCGCCATCATAAAACACATAGTGTTCGTTCGTGTAAAAGAAAGATAAAGCACTGCGGAAGATTTATGGATTTCACTAAATTTAAAAAAAATATTCTTATACATATGTCTTGTATGTCTCCCTCCTGACTCAAAAGCTGATTTATTGGATTGTTGTTTTAAGAAGTTGAAGGATAATTTAATTAGCTTAGGACCTTCAGATTACATAATAATTTTAGGCGACTTTAATGTTCGTCGATCAGATTGGTATCGCAATAGTAATTTTTTGACAATTCATTTTTTCAGAGTCTCGACTAAGATCTCACTAGATCTAAGTGCTTCCTGGGTACAACCAGTCTTGGTGACATTTCATAACTGCTACACAATTGCTACTAGAAAAAAAGGTACCAAATAGAATTTTAAAAAATGCAACATTAATAAATGTAAAGACGATTTACAATGTGTGTAAATGCTGAAAATATTGATGAAATGGTCAGTAAATTTTATAATCTTCTTAATAAGGTGATATCTAATAATACTCCGAGAAAAAAAATGGAAACTCTAATTATCCGTTATGGTACAGCGAGCCGGTTAAACGATGCATTGAAGAAAAGTTAAAGTATCATACCCGGTATAAAAAAAATATTCTAACCCAAGAGACTACGGAACTTTTAGTTCGAATAACTGATGTAATCAGGCGTTACTTTGAGGAAATTCACGACATGCATCCATGACATGTGCCTGAGATATAAATTGTTTGCTGTGTTTTTACTTATCACTTTACGAATACCCTTGGTAGAGTCTATCTCCTGATGATGTTTCGGTGTTGAAGCGAAACGTGCGTTGAGATGCATCGGAAAGTCAGTGTAGTGTTGTGCTTTGGTGGCGGATTTGGTGGTGTAGCTTTCGGGTTGCAGCATTACACCGATTTTCCCTCGTATTCATTCGTGGGTTAAAGCAAATTATCCTTCTTTGACTGCCCTTCCAACTTAAGAAATATCTTTTTAAGCTCCTCATTTTGTGCTGTTAAATAAGCTATGGTCCTTTCGATGTTGCTATCTGTTTGGATATCTTTTCATTTCCATTAAAGTAGGCGAAATTTTTTTGAGCTCCTTTTCCTGTGTTGCTATCAGGGACTTTATCATGTTTTTCATTTTTGAAGGTATTCTAATCAAGTTTCCTTTTTTGTTTCATTGGGAATCATAGGGAGGGAGTGAAGGGCTTGCATCATTGATAGATAAGTGGATATTTGTATCGGATTCCGATTTATTCATTATATTTTCCGTATAAAATTAAAAGGTAGCACAGAAATCCAAAGTAGTAGTAAGAAAGGTTGCACCTTCCGTAAAAGTAATAGCAAATTTTTAAGTTTGCCTGTTAGCTACAGATAATAAAGCACGTGTAATTTAAATTGCACGTTTTCGACAAATCTCGCATATTCGAACGCAATGATGTACCATGAGTCCAAAGACCACAAAATGGGTTAAGCTGTAATTGTTAAGATGAGAAGGAAGCATTCTTGAAAACAAATATAAGTTTCTATTTCGCCACTTGTACCAGGGCACCAGAATTAATAATAAAGGATACGCCTTATGTAAAAGTAATAGCAAACCTGTATTTCTACGTATTGCCAAATTTTTTTTTAAAAACAGTTTTAATTTAGGTTCCTTTCTTCTCAGCGTGATCTCATATTAGGTTTCGCTTGGCCCAAAATCTCCCCTTTAATGCATTTGCCGGTAGTCGCGACGGGAAATACAGCTACCAGGATGAAAGGTAATAACAAGGCAGCTGTAAAGGGTACAAGAATTACGCACTAACCTGCAAGGCTGTTGTCCAGGCGCGTGAGATCCCACGTGGACTGACTGCGGTGGTGTCCGGAGCGGAGAGACGGTTTCCAGCTATTTAAGAACATTATTCATGTCATTCACATAAGCAATAAACTGTAAGGGGCCCAGCACTGATCCTTGAGCAGTTTTGGTCTGCAGCAGAATTGAATTGGGCCGGGGCGTCCAGGTACCATTATCTCTTTCTCACATGAGATCGGCATGAAGTGGGCCGGGGCGTCCAGGTACCATTATCTCTTTCTCACATGAGATCGGCATGAATTGGGCCGGGGCGTCCAGGTACCATTATCTCTTTCTCACATGAGATCGGCATGAAGTGGCGACAATGCTGTCACGTCAAGTGATGGTATTGTCGTCGCGTTTCGTTCGGCTTGTGAGGGTTTCCAGTGGCCTAAACCCCACTTTAAAAGCTGATGGCGTTTACCCTTAAGATTCTATGTTCATATTTACGCCTGGAATATGTAAATTTATAGGGAGTAATATCAAAGGCTACGCATTATCTAAGGATTACAATCGTAAATCGGAAGCTGACATACACATTTTTTTATCTAAACTTTATAAATATATAAACGAAATGGAATCGTTTCTTTGTGACGTTATTCTTATTTTAAATTCATATGACTCTATATACGATACAGTAAAAACGCAATCTTAAGCATTCTTGTCTTTCCGTTTCTTCCGGGTAATCTCCGAATCGGCTTCATCCTTACATTATCCTACTAGTATCCGTTCCTGAACACATATCACTTTAACGCTTAAGTTTGTTTTATGTTGTAGAGTTACAAAGAGAATCATTTCCTAATGTGTAAATTATTCTATGTTTTTATAAACATTAATGTTAAGACGGCATCGGAACAGCGTTTTGTCTCATATTTAGGTGACTACCGACGTTCATACTAGAAGAGTCCCATATTAATTGTCCGTGTTTGGGACACGATTCTGCTTTTGGATAGATATATATATCAAGAAATTTATAGACATTACAGGCATATTACTAAAAGGTTTCTGACATAAGTTTAGTAAATATTGATGAAAACTTTAAGCACCACTACTGGAAGCGAAATGTGTTGAATAGAATAAAGAAGGGAGTTTGCACTTATCAGATTGATATTGATAAGCTCAGGCCACTTTAAATTAATAGATATGGTAAATCCAATATCTTTCTGTGTCCTCATTAAAGCAACTATTATGCCATCTACTGTGTATGTGATTTCCAGGTTATTATTCACTATAGAGTTGTACAATTCGAAATGTGTTTCTTCTTTAGTCAAATAAAAAAACTTATAAAACTGTATCTCTTGATTGCGTATATTTAGAGTGTTGATGTTCTCGCACAGCTTCATGTGAACGTAACTCTCAGTTTTTGTTATTAATTTAAACTTTACATCTATGCTTAGAAAAAGGGTCTTGGCGGATAAACTTTCAGTTACAAAAAACACACACACACAACACAACGGAACTCCAGTTTTTGGACTTTTTCTTATACATATGCTACAAGTTGTAATATCTTCTTTCTAAATTCCATGGTTCTATGCCAACGACGGACAGTTGTCTAACGCTTCTCGTCCCCGCCACCAAACGCCGCCGAATTCGAGATCCACAAGGGCCTGCTACGTATCCTGAAGGCTCGTATGGAGATGGTGGAGAACCGCACCGTGGACTGGGCCCTCGCGGAGGCCATGGCGTTCGGCTCCCTGCTGAAGGAGGGAATTCACGTCAGACTTTCGGGAGAGGACGTGGAGAGAGGTACATTCTCCCACAGGTCCGTAACATAAATAAATAAATGGATATATAGAACTACCTGCATTTGACGAGGTCCTTTTAAGAAGGTCGCTTACCCATAGCTTAACTAAAAGTGTAAGCAGTTTGACAAAAACATTTAACATGTAAGTAAAACGTAATTCCCGATAATGTTCAGGTCACGTTCCCATCGGGTCGTTCGTTTGGCCCTTTAACGGCGCATCATTCGTTACAGAGGCTAATTCTTTCATTAGTGACAATCGGAAAAATTGCCAAAGGAAAACTAATGTCTGCCCACTAAGGAGTTTTCGTTAAGGACGCGTGAAACAAGAAAAAAGCAATTAGCTTTCTTCGAAAACCTAAATACATTAAACTAAATTGAAAGCATTTCCAAACTATTAGACGTAGGGACTTGAAATTTTCCAAGTTGATAGAACACGGTAAAAACTCATTAGAAAAATTATTCTGAACGAAATCGGAACCCTACTGTATAAGCGTGTCTTAACACGCTTTTTGGCTATTTTTTTTGTTCTACTTAAATTTAGGGCTTTTTTCCTGTAGGACATGCCAAACTCATCATAACTTAAACTGGTCTAATTCTACAAATCTAGTACGCGGCTGCTATTGTGCACATTTCATAGGCCAGTTTAGATGTAGGATCTGAAAGAGAGTCATAATTAATGCGATCTCAAGAGACCCTTGTCGTCATTCTTTCTTTTATGAATCCACTCAACTTGGCCACGTTTTAGAGCCGTAATTTTTATTACTTATCCCTAACACTTCCTTCTATACTATAGTTTTAAAATTATTTGGATATACCTGTTAATTTTTAACCGATTTCAAAAAAAAAGGTGGAGGTTATCAATTCGACGCGTATGTTTTTTTTTTATGTTTGTTACCGTAGAACTTTCGACTGGGTGCACCGATCTTAATGATACTTGTTTCATTTGAAATTGAAAATTGGCTTTTAAATTTGTTAGTGAAATGGATCTTGTACGTTCTCTTAGTCGTATTTTAGTTCTTTGAGATGTTTCATTAATCACGTGATTTTAAGTTACTTTTTAAAGAAGTTTTAGAGCTTAGACTAATGTCTTCCACGTAAATTGCCGTAACTCCAAATTTATAACTTCATAGTAGAGCGTTTCAAACATGAAAATTGAAATAAAATCGTCATTATTAATTACATTTTTGCATACAAATATAAAAGATTGCATTTTTGTATCCAAAAAATATACTAAGTAGTGACGATTATGTTACAATTATCGCCTGTAAACCATCTTTACCGATAACCAACTTTTTTTTAAGAATAAGAAGAGTGCTTTATAGTTATGTCTAATATCCCTGTATGCCTTTCTACGAATATTAAATAAAAAGCTTGTGTTAGGAATAAGTCAACCCCTTTTAAAGTTGATCTATTGAGGTTCTAAAATGTATATCTTTCAACGTTGTCATCCTGGTAGTTAGGAGTTTCACGCGGGTGGTTGTTCTTAAACAACTCTTTAAGTGTAGCCTGAGGATTTCCGTCAGTAATTGGTAATAGCAAAACACTTATTTGCCTCACTCCCGACTTTTATAAACCTTTGCGGAAACTCATTACGTTCAAGAAATAAAATTGCCTCGCAATATCCGTGCGAAAACCGATATTTATGCCGGTAACGTATTACTTCTCATATTGCGCTGAAATCGCTGCTGTTTTGCAATATTTGTTGATGAATGTAACTGTTGATTTTTGCTATTGAAACAGTTTATTAAATGAAATAAATAAATCATATCCTTATGTATATGATTCTTCGGTTCTTACGTATGCCAATAAGAAGAAATGCGATTAAAAATTTGATAACGTGATTTTCTTTTTAAGCTTATAGAGTATTAAGTATTCTCAATATAGGGCGTAACACGAAATCTGAAACTGACGTGTGTGCCCATTCATTCTAGGTATACATATTAATTGTTATTTTTAAATATTAAGATGGGTAATTTTAATTTCAAATTAAGTTTGTAAACTGTATTCTTAGATGCCTATGAGTATGAATAAATCTCGACAACTGTGGAAAATATGAGAATAAAATTTGGCAGGGAAGTAGTTTATATTTAGCAGACATGCGGTAAAAATGGATTTTTTGATAGGGTCACATTAAAGAGATCTTAAGGGAAATGATAATTTTATGCAGACGAATTTGCGGGAAACAGTATGTACACATATATATATAGTACATACCACGCTTTATGTTATGTTTTGACCAGATTATTGCTTGGAATCATATTGACAAAGATAGCCGGTGCAATTCCGAGTGCAACGATAAAAATAATTAATGACCCACGCGCCGAGCAATTTGTATGATTGCGGCTGAAGATAAAGAACGAAACGTTGTATGCGCCAATTGGTATCAAACACCATTAGTCTATGAGCGGGTATCGCGGGAAATGGATGCTGGGCCAGAAGTAATCGCGGACGATTTGTAGTGAGCCATGTTGTCCGTCCGTTAGAGGACTACCATAAATTAGATAACGCCCTCTTCTCGGTGGCCCAACGATTCCGAATCGGTGGTAGATTCATTTTAAAGCTCTTTAAAGATACTTTTGAATATTTGAATAGCAGATAGGAGTATATTGGATCAATAGCAGGGATACAACGATCGCCGATTTCTTTTCCTTCTACTCAAAAATATTTGGGTTTATCAGGTGCTATTTACTCAGTCAAAAAAAAAATCCCTGATGGATCAGGCTATTTTCTGTCTCTCACTCTCGCTATCGAATCCAAATCTGACAATATCTTATTAGCAATTTATCGACTGTTAGGGCTTATAATAAAGACTGCATCTAGAAAGTCCACTATAATGATGATACATTCTTTTAAGCTCGAGGCTCTGTCATCGATTCGTATCACTAGAGGCCGTAGAACTGGTATCTAATGAGGCACTGACTTTATTACGCTAACCAAGCTTTAATTATTGAAAGCAACTTTTATACGGTTAACTTATCGTGTCGATCTAACGTCGCTCGATCCATCAAGCGACACAATAGCGCAGCAAACTCAGGCAGCGCAACCCATTTGCATGTAAACTGTATTTAATTAGCATTTACCGTATATTTATTGCCACGAAGCCAGCGATGTTGCATCGATAGATAAACAGATACGTGCCCTAACAGATATATTGTCGGATACTGAAGTATCTGTTTCTAAACTAAATCAATCACGGTGCGACTTAAATGTTATTCCTTGCTTAGTCCACGCGGTTTCAACGTTATTGAATGGAAGAATTATTTAAATTGACACTTCTAAGCTACTTGACGGATTCTGAAGCTGGAAAATCTGCCTGTTTCAGTTTTGATTATCGACTGGGTCGAAGGAAAAGGATTTTATTAATTTAGTAAAGGAATTTCTAGAAAAATGTTCGATACCCTCCCATCCTAGGGACTTTGTTCTGCCAAGCAAAAGGTACAGTTTTATAATTGCCAGATGAAATATGTTATTTGCGATCGCGCCTTTGCGGATGAAACTCTAAAACTAACTCCTTGCCCAATTTCATCTTTGTACGTTCCGTCCGAAGCTGATCTTTCGTTTTAATACATCTATATGTGTAATGTAGATTTATTTTTAACCGCACGTGCGACAGGAACTACCAATAATGTAAACCAGAGGAAATGTGAATAATTCGTGACTTTTAGTCACGACCGGCTTAAATTGAAACCTTGTGAAAATCTGAACAATATCGTACAAATTGTGTTCATATACATTAACTTTTATTCCTTAAACATTTATAAAGCAGGAAATACATGCATGAAGACTGTAGTCAGAAATCATTTAAATTGTTTATAATGGGTTTTTGTGGGGAGTTCCCAACTAATTTATTTAGTGTATATTATAAGTGCGTTCCAATAAGCGGTCGCAACGTTTTAAAGTGAGCACTTTCAGATATTCTACATTTGACAACAGCGATCGTTACGGTTGCGGCGATAGCATCGAGGTGTCGCTTAGTGGAACGCACTGTTAACATAAAGTGACGTCACTACTTACAATACAAAACACATACCAACATTTCTATTCGTATAGCATATATTATCAATCAGAGAAAGTAATTTTCTATCTAATATTTTTTTTTTTTTACTATATGACACCCGGACGTCTGTTCCTCTTATATCCTAAGGTAGACAACTTAGTGCCTGTGTTATAGGTAACAGCCTCCTGTTATACACAAATAGTTTTTTAGAAATATGTAAATACATACATATGAATAATACACCCAGACTCGAAGCAGAAGGCAGGGTCACTGTCCACTACGCCAACGGCCAGCAACCACACGCACACCAATGCCAAACGATTTATACACACATGTATACATTTTACTATAAGGGCGGTAAGAGAATAATTCAAGATTACATAGACTTCTAGTCTGCTAGTTTTTACTTCCACCTTACAGTTACTTTAGGTGGCGTTGCTGGCCCTTTGACAACTTTAATTTGCATGAAAAACTAAACTATGTACTTTGCTTTAATCCGCGAATGAATACGAGGGAAGGTCTCGAGATACTCCGATTCTCCGATCTCGAGACACTCCGAGACCGGTCTCAAGACGTTGCATCTATAAAAACGGTACCTACGAAGTCCACTGCTTTCTACGGGACCCCTTTAGATCACAAGAATACTAAATTTAGAAGACATTATATGGGATACTTTTCGTTTAGCTACATAATTAGGGTTCCGCACAAAAAACCCTCAAAAAGTTAACGCGTTCATTGATTTCAGGCGAGCGAATTCGCGGATCACAACCAATGTACAATAAACTGCCATACTCGTTACAGACTACACCATTTCACGCAGTTTCTTATACTCGCATAAATTGAACTGGCAGGAGGCAGTTTCCGTAATCTGGATGCCAGAGGGCTTTGTTGCATAGCAGGAGAAAAACTAGCGATAGGTAGACAACTTAATGCCTGTGTTATACAAATACGTACATGTAGATATTAGACCCAGACTCATGTTGGCAATCAAACCCGCAAACCCCGGCGTGGAAGGCGGAGTCAGTGTCTACTGTGCCAATGGACCACACAAATGAAATTCATTGAACAAGAAAAATTGAACTTGGCTTATTTCGTATCTTAAAGTTTAATTACGGTACTATCATTCAGCTTAATATTTGCTAGCTTAATATCGAAAACATAAAAAAGAAACCTAGAAAGAACCCTAATGATAAAGATGCTACTGTACGTATGCCGTAGTATGTAGAGGTAGCGCTATGCTTGTAGCTGAAGTCCGGGTACCAGTACCTCTTTCTTAAGATCGACCTAAAGTGGCGGCAATGCTGTCACGTCAAGTGATGGTATTGTCGTCGCGTTTCGTTCGGTTTGTGAGACTTCCCGGTGCTCTAAACCCAAAGAAAGAATTAGCGAATCGGCCAGTCGTCCACGCGTGATGCCGTGACCAAAAGAAGTAGATTCCAAAAGGTTCGTGCTAAGCCCTCTGAGATAACGTTTTAGAGGTGTAATGTGACACAAGAAATACCTAGAAAATCTTACAAAAGTGGACTTTTGGAGATCGCGGTAATGGTGTGAAAGTGCGTATTTTGACGCGTCCGTAATTTATGAGACAAGACGAATTTCTTAGCATTCCTTGGAACCACCGTGCGGGCGCCGTTTGCATCGCGTTGCAGAGGACGATGCCATTGATAAGCGACCTCGCCCTTATCGCGGACGCCTGCCGATCCCCGCATATATTAAATTATGGTGGAGCCACATATAGCTTCATTTGAATGATCATATTAATGATCAAGTAGTGTGGCCGGGGACTTTGTGTAGCTGCGTAAAATTTTGCAGAACTTTGTAGTCTGTAAAGACAAAAATGTACGATCACTTTGAGCTATGTCTGGCCCCGGCATTATACTGCTATATAAAAAAATATGATATAGGTTTATTTATTTATTTCAGGATAACCATTTTAACTACTGTTACAAGTGTGAAAAATAAATAAATAATTATTAATAATATTAAAAAGTAAGTTTGTTTATTTCACCCGTCTATCACCCGGTCGCAGCAACAGCTACTTAACCTACCGATCGACTCAAGTGTCGACCACTGATTAGGCCACAACTTCCTATGTTAGTTCTTTGCTTTTTATTAAAAATACCCTTAAATTTAACAAAGTTACTTAATTCACCCAGACGTAGCGAGCTTTAGCTAGTCTATACATATGAAAGCAGGTGAAAGGTAGGAAATGTGTACCAATTTTTTTTAGTTTTTTTTTTTTAAAGTATATTTGGAAAAATTTTTAGGTATGGCTAGTTTTCCCTTTTTCCTCTTCGTCCGCATGCTCGCCCCTACCTAAAAAATATTAGTCTTCGCACATTATCCTCTATTTAAATCATAATTGTATAAAATTTTTATATTCATCCGCGTCCGCACAAGTATCGTAAAATGTTTTTTTTTTAATGTTACAAGTTCGGCTATAAGCGTGGCGTTACCTCTAAATAGAAAGACAAAGAAGGAGAAAGGGATGGAGAAGAGTAGATGAAAGAAGAGAGAGATGCGGATACTACTGTCACGGACGGTATAGGTGACGTGTGACAATAGCGGCTAGGGGTTCCCAAAAATGTATATTTTTTTTCCTTCTCGAAGTTGTTTGCACTCTGATGAGTGAAATTCCGTCAGGGGGGGGTGACATTTCTTGTTTTTGTTGTAAAGATTTCGAGTTATGAATGCCACAATAGGGCATTTTGGAGCATTTCGACGTCAATATGAACATTATGTGCACACACATATACACGCATTTCTGTGTTAAATCAAAAAAAATTACCGAGAAGCGGCCAGGGCGATCACGGAGCGATCGCACGTCCGCTTGTAACCTATCCGCAACAGAGTTACGTTGTGTGTGTGTGTGTGTGTGTGTGTGTGTGTGTGTGTGTGTGTGTGTGTGTGAGAGAGAGAGAGAGAGAGAGAGAGAGAGAGTGCGCATGTCTTTACAGACAAACGAAAAAACAGGAAACCGTGCAACAGGAGATATAATTTCATTGATAATTAATTTGATATTTGATGATACAATAGCGTAGTTAGAAGCAAAATTTAATTTGAATTGGCTCTCCCTAATTGGACTGTTTAGTGGTCTGTTTGACATTCTAATTCCACACAGGTTATATTGCTCATTCACTGAGATTCCTTCATTTGCGCTATTCACTATTCCGGAAATAGATTCGCTATTTTAAGCTTGTTTCAAATTTACTTGCTACAAGTTTCCAACACGATATATTTAGCTTAAATGAGGGTCCTACATGATTCCACCCTTATTCCACCATCTCGTTGAATCCTCTATAACTTTAGTATAGATGGACGGTCTTTTTGTTAACAAACCTTTTACTTAAGTACTAGGTCCAAATCTCGATCCTGCTTGGCTGCCATCATGCCCTCTCCTAGCACAAGTTAGCATAAACTTGTACTGGTTTAGATTAAAGGGAATGTTAGGGCTTAAAATATTTCTATTATTGTTTCAAAAAGGTTTTATGATGGTTCCTTGTAGGACAACGGAACCTTAAAAATGTGAAAAATGAATGCCTTTAAAGAAGACAGGATAAACAATCGCTGTCTATAAAAAACCTAACTGGAAAGATTTAGCGAAACTATGACGTATATCTTAATTGCCAGTATCCATTATTTAATGTGTAAAGCCTGCGGCTTAAAAAATGTTGAAAAAACATAAGACAAGGGTCTCCATATCCTGTCCACTCTTAGCACAGACTTCTAAGAAAATAATAACTGGACATTTAGCCAGAGTGTTATACCGGAGCCAGACATAGCTTCATTTGAGCATTTCAATGATCATGTAGTGTGGTCGGGGACTTTGTTAACTGCGCAAAGTTGTGTAGAACTTTGTAGTCATCAAAGTCAAATATATACAAATACTTTGAGCTATGTCCGTCTCCAGCATGATGCTGGAGCCAGTCATAGCTTCATTTGAATGATCATGTAGTGTGGGGGACTTTGTGTAGCTGCGCAAAGTTTTGTATTACTTTGTAGTCTTCAAGGACAAAAATGTACACACGCTTTGAGCTATGTGTGGCTCGGGCCTTAGACGTAACGTAATTGCAAGTATCCATTTGTTAACGTGAGAAGCCAATGTGGCTTTAAAAAAATGTTGAAATAACATAAGAGACTGGACTGCACTTCACCTGGTGTTGGCAATCATGTTACAGCGGGTGGAGGGGAGGCGAAGCACGCTCCAGTTGTTTGGAAGCCACTTGATCCCTTTGATGTCATTTCAATGGGCACGATATACATCGGAATGAATTTCCGGGATCGTGCAAACGTATATTTTATAATAACAATCATTTAGCATCAACTACACTACATTCAAGGGCTTCGATTGAACCTGATGTTACATTATGATGTTTCTAATGGAAAACAAAGCATTCATACAGCAGTATATTCAATTTTAAAGAGTGCTCCATTCGATTGCCTTTTACAAGTCCTTTAAAATTTGTTGTTTGAAATCGTAGCATACATTTATAAATTAAAAATACCTGAGGGCATAGCACGAACATATACGATAGTTTTATTTACTTTAACGTTTGAAATATAACGTCAAATGCAGGTTCGTCGAGGATTCCATACCTGCGAGTTCTGTTTTAATTCGTGCTAGTAAAATTTAGACACTGAGTTGTGTAAAACGGTTGCATTAATCTTTCATTTAACGTTCGGTTTCGAACGTAAAATTAAGTTAAACTATCGAGAATTTTCGTAGGTAGTAATTAATCTTTACATCAATGCGGTTATTCAAGGGCAAGGTTTGTATGTGCTAGAGATTGGGTGCAGTGTTAGCTAGCCCATTTATCGTGGAAGTCTGTAGGCTATACATCATCAGGCTAAAAATGAATCCATTTTTTATACCCAATTTTACGGGGACGAAGTAGCTTGCACAGTATATAAATAATATTATATTTATAGAGTAGAGAGAAAATAAAATTATAATATTTTCCTTAAATAACTAGTTATTGAATTAATAAGGAAATCTGTGCAATGCCAGAGCATTAATATTTCACCACAGACACCCCTCAAGCTCATCACTTCACTAATTTTCTATTACGCACTCAACGCACGATTCACTCCGGCACTAAAGTACCATCATAAGGGAAACTAGTTAAGTCAGTGTGTACTCAAATCAATAAACTCTAAATGTCTTTGATTACTTTTGGGTCTCTATTTTAAGCCTATAATATTATAATCATCTTCATCCGCACCTGTCTATCCCACTGCTGGGATTAGGCATCTCCCCCGTTGATACATTTTTACAGGCTTTTTCATATTATCATAGTCAATACTTATCCCGCTACACAGGTATCGATAAATCGTTGCGAAAATACTGTGCAGTTTTATCGATATACTTATGTGCATGAAAAATCGTTATCGATTAATCTGCACAGTTTTATCGGTGCTTTTGGATGGCGATCGCTCATTTCGGCAGTCGTTCGCGGAGCTCTAGGAACGTTCGATATAACTGCACAGTATTTTCGCAACGATTTAACTGCACAGTTATTTCCCGACGATTTGTATGTATACGTGTGTAGCGGCTATAACGCTCCTTATAAGAATAGACACTCTGTCTATGATTTTATTTGTCAAAAATAATTTTGTGAAGTGCTTATCCGATTTTGACATTAATTTGACTGAACGATGAACGAGTTATATCGTGTTACAAATCAAATATATTTCCTATGCCTGAGTTATATAATAATAATCACTAGAGATTGAACACCTCGTGGCCGAGCCTAACATCTTAGGCGAAATAAAAGCACAGCGACTTTGTTGGCTCGGGCACGTGGAAAGAATGGGGGAGTATCGATCCGTGAAGCCAGTCGGGCATCCCAAGTACCGCCGGAAGGACCAGGTCGAAGGGGACCTGTGTCAGCTTCAGGCCACGCAGTGGCAGGAAAACCCTCGACTAAATTCACGTTGGATTTGACAACATTGCAAATTGTGTAGCCTAAAATATACAAACACTGAGCTATGTCTGGCTCCGGCATTAGTACAACAACATTTGGCAACTTATTGACATTAAATGTCATTCACAAAATAAACCGTTATTTTGTCATGGAATGAACGACTACGCTTTGACATCATCCTATAAAAAATGTACATGTGTGTATAAATCGCTTGGCATTCCTTTTGCTAAGAAAGAATCTTACCTATTTTATGAATAACAAGAAAGTATAAAAACAGGTCAAAATCGCGAACATTTAGCCAGTTTGTACTATAAAAAAAAATCAAGCGCCATTGCTGAATAAGTAAAATTGCAGCAATAGATGTGGTTCACTCACGCAACATCCACGTAACTACATTACCTCCGTAATTAGAGCCTACACAGAAAATAAATCAATGCTGCCACAAACCATGATGAATTGTAGAGGACCCGAGTTTCACGAGATCAGGACAGAATCACTAAACTACAACCAAGAAATAAATATACCCCCGAGAATTATAGGGTTTCCAAATAAATAGTATTCCCCATCTGCGACTAGCGCACGCCACTAATTTACTTCTAGTGGTTGGCTGTAATTATAACCATTACTCATCCATCCAAATCCTCTGCAATCTAAGCGGACCGTGGTACTAAACCGGAATAACACTAGGAAGAAGAGATAGTATGTAAATAAAAGACAAAAAAAATAAATTTCAATGGGATGTCACAAACCTTTTGCTTCCCTGGCCGTTGTCACAAAATGTCACATTTTGCTGATCCCCCCACCCCCCCCCCCCTAACTGGTGGCTTTATTTTTTGATGACCCCTTGATCCACAAAAGAACCACCGTGGTTCCGCTGTGGATTTTCGGCCATTTAACTACCGTGGGTCCACAGTGATTCCATTGTGGTTAGAGAGTGGTTATTTAGTGGTCCAACCGTGGTCACAACACGATACAACCACATCAATTCTGATCAACATCAAACTACGTCAAATCATCAATCAATACGATGTAACTACATCAAATCGCTATAACCCCTCATAATACCCATAACCTACACAACATATTAACGGTGGTACAATGACAGATCTACAATAGAATCACAATAAAACTAGAATATCCTTGTATAAACTTTTAAATAATGATGTAGGGTTTTTTAAATGGACATTTTCATAAGGCGGACTCGGCATCCGATTGGAACGTTGGCGTGGCAGAATGAAGCTGTGAAAAATATTAAGATTCTTCGAAAAATTGCCGAAATATTTTTTATGTAAACTCAAGAACTAAGATTATTGGTGCAGGAAAATGGTTATAAGATATGATACACAGTGAAACAGTGCGATGGGAATTGTGCAAATCAAACAGCGGGCTGGTCGCAACATGTGGAAGCGAACACGGGTCGTGCGTGGTGAACTCCGGCTCGCGCCTGGCGCCGTTCCTGTTCCGTACGTACGAGTGCGGGTTCCGCGTGCGTTCCGTGTTCGCGGGCAGCTCGCGAGCGCAGCTTTGGCACGCCGTGCGCGCTTCCGCCGCCGCGCCCACATACTTCACGGAGTTCAGGCTGCACGGACTATTGCACCAGGTTGGTGTAGATGCTTTTTTTTTAGGTTACAAGGGGCAGGCAGCAGGCAGCTAAGGGTCTACTGAAATGACCAGGAGCCAAGCAGATGGGTTGCCGGCCTTGGTATACCTACAACTGAAATTGAAATTAGAAAGATGTTTTATTCAAACAAACTATATTTTATAAGCCCAACATGAGGCAACATCATTTGTACGACCCGAGGCGGCCATTAAATCTTCCGCGTATAGGTACTGGGGCACGCAGGGCACGACATAAGGTGAATCAACGCTTGGACCCCCACCTCGATATGTTATCACTGCTTCGACCAATTTGATTCTGTATAAAAATCTCCAAACTTACCAATATAATCCATGTCCACGCGGAGAATGTTCAGAAGGCAGTACAAACCGGCGCGTCCGGGTACCTGTACCTTTTTATTGCAAAAGGTCAGCGTGAAGTGGTGGCAATACTGTCACGTCAAGTGATGGTATTGTTGTCGCGTTTCATTCGGTTTGTGAGACTTCCCGGTGGCCTAAACTCCGGTGGCCGGCAACGCATCTGCTTGCCTCCTGGTCGTGCAAATGTCAATGGGCGTCAGTAGGCACTTAGCTGCCTGCTTCCTGCCCGTTCGCCCTTGTAACTTAAAAAAACTAGCTGTTTCCCGCGACTCCGTCCGCATAAACGAAAGCACCCGGATACTTGATAAGATTTTTTGTTAAATAACTTTGCGAATGAGTTTTAAGCTAGTCCTACATAGAACATTTCAAGTCCCTACATCTAATAGACCATCTTGCGGACGGACAGACGGACGGACGGAACGAAACTATAAGGATTGCTTGTAGTACTACGGAATTATGTGTGACACAACCCAAAAAAGGCAACGGCTCAGCATGACTCTGCATGCTTCAGAATACGTACCATACAGAGCTGATTTTCACCAGTAACCTTGGTTCGGATGACGCCATGGAAATTATTTATCTACGTTCATGTCCCGGGTTCATGCTGAAACTCTACGTCGCGCTAGGATCATTTAATGAATAAATAATTCAAATTCTACGGTACGATGTTTATTGTTTCCTGGAAATTGGAATATACTCTTAAGTGGAATAGCGAAATGGCGACGCAGTCCCTTAAGATCGCGTTTTCTAAAACTATATATATATATATATATATATATATATATAATAGATTAAAAAACTAAGATTAGTAATTTTTTTTTTTAAATATTAGGAATACTTTTTAGGTATGTCTAATACTCCCTTACGTATCGCTAAATCCGTTCTTAGCGGATATCTACTAATTATGAACTATATAACTAAATAATAAGGTAAAAAAAAATAGATTCAATTATAGCGTGATGATATATATAGCCTTCCTCGATAAATGGGCTATCTAACACTGAAATAACTGTTTGAATTGGCCCAGTAGTTCCTGAGATTACCGCGTTTAAGTAAACAAACAAACTCTTCAGCTTTATATATTCGTATAGATTCTTCTTTGGTCCCATTCTCATTGCTAAATTGCCATTGATGGTGTCCTTGCTGCAAAACTCCCAGTTATTGATAAATTAATAGATAGGTCGCAGGAGTTTTAGTGCTCTTGTCTACCGCTTATTGAAGTAAAACTTCTTTACGCACGCTTGACTTGGGGAGTATGCTGGTGAATGCGCGACGGGAGCGTTACGTAAGAGCGTGATCGGGCAAGGCGAACTGAAAATGAGAGGGAGATATAAGTTAATCAAGATAGATAGAGACAGAGTTATTTTTCGTATATTACTGTAGGTGCTAGAGAGAAAGAGGGGCACAACCTTCCTTTCTCTCTTTCGTTCAAAGCCATCGTATATCTAAGACAAAATTATATCATTTATATTTCTCATAACATTAGCCTATAGCCTTCCTCGATAAATGGGCTATCTAAAACTGAAATAATTTTTCGAATCACACCAGTAGTTCCTGAGATTATCACCTTCAAGTAAATAAATAAACAAACTCTTCAGCTGTAAATATTAGTATATACTTCCTTGCCAAATTGCACCAAAACGTTATTCGACTCTTTGTCTGGCAGCATAAAGTTCCAATTACAACACAGATGATAAAGTTTACATTTTTTCTCTAATCCGAGTTTTAACTTAAAAAGTTTCAAAATGTAGGATGTGCTAAGCGTATCACTGGCGCGTATAAAAAGAGGGCGTCAACGGGTAAAAGAGTGTGAAATGTAAGAGGAATGTTGAAAAAAAAGCATTATAGCTGCTAAAAAAATGTTTTTTTTTTATATTACAAGGGGCAAACAAGCAGATGGTTCGTCACCTTAGTATCTACCGACGCTCATGGACAACTACACCACCAGAAGGCTCGCACATGCGTTGCCGGCCTTTAAGGAGGGATTTAAGCCACCGGAAACTCTCACAAACCGAATGAAACGCGAAAACAATACCATCATTTGACGTGGCAGCATTGCCGCCACTTCACGCCGATTATGTGAGAAAGACGCACTGGTATCCGACATGCCGCCACAATTCGGCTGCAAACCATATACGATACCCATAGCAAAAAGAAAGTTAAAACATTTCTGTCTGTCTGTTTGTTCCTGGTAATCTCCGAAACGGCTGGATAGATTAGGAGGGGACTTTCACTGGTGGATAGCGGATTTTTCAAGGAATCCATAACATAGGCCACTTTGCGTTTAGCTAAATAATTAGGGTTCCGCATAAAAAATAAAAAACGTCAAAATTTGTCAAAACTCGCTGAATTCACGCGGGCGAAATCGCGGGCCATAGTTAGTATTTGCGTAATTAGATAGTTATGATGTAGAATCGTAAGCTTTACTTTTTATTATACAGCATTTAAAGGCGATTTCAGTCAAGTCTGAATATAGTTCTCTGTATGAGAAAGATTATTTTTAATGACGTCATAACTTCCTAGAAACGACTGACTGGTTTAATATTACGGAATCTAATTAGTAAGAAACGACACACATGCAGGGTCTGCCTTGAGGAAATGGAGACGATGGATCGCTTATATGAATATGGCTTTTTGGTGTGGTCTATCCTCGTTCGGAGGTCAATGATTCCTTCATGACATCGTGTTCATACATCAGAGGCTCTAGCACGAACATTTCGAACAGTTCGAAATCGAAAAGTCGACTGTATGTACGATGAGAACGTTAGTGCTAGGCCCACTGGAGGCAAGTCTTTATCGTGTCACGCTTTTAGTCAATGCTAATGCAATCCGCGTTGACACTAAGGAGGGTTCGCTGTGGGTGTGTGGTTCGGTAAATCTCTTCTATATGACATTTAGCACAAACCTATGGAGTAGCTGTCGTATAATTTCACTCACGGTCATTTTTCATGTAAATAAAAAGCGGCATTATCAAAAAATGGGAAACGATTTTAATGGGCAACACTATCGCTATAGCAGCGATTATGAAGATTAGAATAGAAGGAGTAACATCTTTGTATATTAACAGTATCTGTCGAATTATGAAAATAAGGGGGGGGGGGGCACATCTGCTTCATTATAATTTTCATTCATACCTTAACATTTGTCTACACCAACCAGCGCCATTTTGGAAAGTTTTTGGTCAATTCATCTACTATTCCTACACTTATACTGTACCATCTGTCTACACCAGAGTCATTCTGGACGGTTATTGAACTATTATCTGAGCTATAATGTTGGACACGTTTTTAACTTTTCTCCCATATGAGATGTTACTCCTTATATTCTAATCTCCATAGCAGCAATGTTCATTTCAGCACTGGACATCATAAAAGTCCATCCAAGACCATCTTCTATGAGGGGCTAGTTGAATAAGGGGCTATTTGTAAATAGCAAACTATCGTTCGAAAATTTACCAAAACGGCGCTGGTGTAGAACGAATTGTCCAATAGCCTTTCAGAATGGCGCGTTATGGTATGAATGTAGCAATTAATTGACCAATAATAACCTTTTAATTTCTTCCTTGTTCTAATGTGGCGCCCCCTTAATTTGCGGATTTTGACGGACACTTTAATCCATTGAGATGGTTCTGCTTATATTCTAATCTCCATACACACTTCATTTTTGAATGTTGACTAAAAGTTGGGGAAGTCGTTCCTACGGGAAAATATCAATTAAGCCCTGCTACAGGAGATTTCCCCCGTAATATCGCGGTGAGTGGGTTAAATTACAAAATTCAATTAGCAAGAGAGGAACGTACGAGTTATTAAGAAAATTACACTTTAAAGATATTTCCTAACGTCTTTGGAAACCCTTCAATGCACGCTTACAACGTATTTTTCCATTTTTCCTGTTACTCTTAAAATCTAAACGAAAGCATCTATACTCGTAAGCATGTCTCTTATTTGTCCGTGGGCGTCGGTAGTCCCTTAGGTGAACCGTCGGCACGTTTGCCACTTGACATAAAAGAAAGTTTCTGTATTACAGATAATTTCGTACTAGAATGGCCTTTTCAATGAAAGGATTTATACGTATAAAGCCTAATAGTTCAAAAGTAGAAGGACAACCTGAAATTCGTAAGATGCTCCGCGACGACCACATGGCCTACCACGAACTCTTCGAAGTACAGCCTTTGCTTGACTCCAAACGACTAGCTGCTCTAAGCTATGGTTTCTGACAATTGTCGTAATGAAACCTCAATAGATCTACAGTCGGAATGACTGAATTCCGTAAAGGCCAATTTACACCTGACGAGCGAATGCTCATTCTACCTATACTCATTTTTTTTTATGTTACAAGGGGGCAGACGAGCAGGCAGCAGGCACCGAAGTGCCTACCGGCGCACATCTCCACGACCAGAAGGCCAGCAGATGCGCTGGGATCTTGTCCTAATTCTAAGTATTTGCCGGCATTATTCGAATTGGTAAAGAAACGCTTTAATTATATTATATCGTTATCGAGCTGATATACCTCTTCTGCATCCGACGACATTAATTATTTATAAGGGCGTAACTACACAGTTCGAGGCCCGTGTCATATTTATCGTGTGATTGACAATATTGTAAATTTTATTAAAAATTGTAGTAATAAATGTAAGGGATCCTTCCACATTCAGAGGCCTTCTAACTGGAATCTGACGACTGGGCATTTTGCCGTCTTGCCAACCTATTGTTACGCCACTGCTAATAAGGGTGTATTAAATAGAGTTATGCTCACGGAGGATCTTCTGTTGATTTCTGCACTGTGGCCCGCTGGATTCAGAACATCTTGGAAATGTTCAGCCCAGCGAGCAAGCACTTCACTGTGGTCCGTGAGACGCTTAGATTTGTCGCGCGTAAAGAAGGACAAGATTTTTTGATTCGAGGACCAAAAACAGTTCTAAGTGACTGAAAAAAGAGACCAGTTTGTTTGATGTTAACTAGGTGTTCCAACTCCAACGCCTTATTTTTCCACCAGCGGTCCTTTATATACATAATTTTTTGCTTCAGCTGGTTTGTGACGGATCTTCGTCGAGAAACATCTCAGCATCTAAGTAAAAAGGAGGAAGTTATGAATACAGTGACTACACTCATCTACCTCAGTTGTTTTGCCACATTGCAGTATATTATCTACGATTTTTTGTGCAACAAAACTTTTAAAATGAATTATTGAAAAATATAGTACATTTTAATGCATCCACCCCAATATTTTTTTTAACCTATTGTGTCCCACTTCAAAGGGCTCCTCCTTCCCGGTCCACTATGCTCTTTCCTGAGCATACCTCATAACACCAAGATACGATTAACTTTAAGAGAGGCATAGGAATGTAAACCAGTCACCGATGACACAGAAACAAAGATATCTACAGGATCTATTTTTGTTTCTGTAATTTGTACAGAGTCATGAAGATCGAAGTGAAATCTTTCCTTCACAATCAAATCAAGATCCTATACTCCATCCCAAAATAGGCAAAAGACTTATCTTTTACCTTTTATAAAGGGGAAAATACTTAGCTGAAACACTAAATATTAAGAAAGATACATCATCATACATAGAGGAGGTCGTGGCCTAATCAGTGGTCGGCATTTAAGTCGATCGCTAGGTTAAGTTGCTCTTTTTTTGAAAGTATTTAAATTATACTTGTCGGGAAACGCTGACGCAGGAAGAGCATTCCACACCTTAATAGGTCCCATCAAAAAAGAAGAGTCAAAGTGCTTCCTGCGAGTCGGTGGAATATCAATTACAAAAGGGTGGCTCTCGCGGCGTCTAGTGGTCCGGCGGAAAATATAAATATAATATATACAGGACTATATGACACACGGACGTCTGTTCCTATGGTAGACAATGCGGGTTTTTTAGGTAAAATTTTGTGTATAGCTTTATATAAGCATATAGTACTTATGCAACACCGAGGGGATGGTAGTTGCATTGCCGACCTTTGAGAAATGAGAGATACTGTTCTCTATAAGGTTCCTAATTAGTATGGATTCGGAAATACAGAAGCTGGTAACTGACTCCACAAAGGAATTTCTAGAGAATCGCACGATTGTGAACTTTAGAACATCAAGGTGATGAGGGTAAAATTTCAAGTTCTGATGAGATGTTCTAGGGTGAAATACACCTGTCGGTATTTGTTCAAACGATTTCTTAAACACTCCCCATGATAAATGTGGTAGAAGATGGTATTTATATATTTCCAAAAATATATATACCCATTTGCGTATAAGAGGCGACTGTTACCAATAACACAGACATTAAGTTGGACCTACTACCTTAGGAACTATACATACATTATACATACATTTACATAATAATGAGTAGGTTTTTTTTAAAAAATGTGTTTCAACTATAACATAGACATTAAGTTGTCTGCCCTAGGAACAGACATACGTGTATCTAATTGACCTATGTATGTATTTCGAATTTGTCGAATGAATTACATATATATTATAGTAGGTTTATACGAAGGTCGAAATTCGCCAACAAAACTTTTTGCGTGCAACGACATATAATATTATTCTATGTCGTGCCGGAGCCAGATATAGCTTCATTTGAATGATCATTCCAATGATCATGTAGTGTGGCAGGGGACTTTTTTTATAAAGAATATTAGGAATACTTTTTAGATATGTCTAATATTCCCTTTTCCCCATCTACTAAGCTTAAATTAAAAGCTTGTATTAGAAGTGGGTGCGACAATACCAACGGCGGTGAGGTTTGAACCGGCTACCTTGGGGATTTCAGTCTACACATGGCCTAATTAGTAGCCGGCATTAAGTCGATCTCTACGCTAAGTACCTTTTACCGCGACCAGGTGATCGATGAGTGTCACATTCTGACGCTGGTTTATATTCGATACCCGAACTCCTCCGCGTTTCGGAAGGCACGTAAAATAGTGGGACCTGATTAATGTCATTGAGTGATATTAGTCGTGAGGTTGTATAGATTGTGGGAGACGAATTTCTTAGCATTCCATGGATTCTCCGTGCGTGTGCCGGGTCTATCGCGTTGCAGAGGAATGAGCCATAGCAGTGCCCGGGAATTGTGACCCAGGTGTAGGTTTAATTATTATATGATATATTGATGATAGAATTATTTTCAATTTTCAATCTATTAGCTAAGTTTACGATAGTTCCAGGGTTCCGATTTGAGAAGATTTTAAATGTTTATGTTGATACGGAACCCAAGAGAACTTTGTAATATTATCTTCAGTCTGTGTTCTTTTAACACAACTTCGCTGTAACTCGAAAGGATTTAATACGTACGCGAGAGAAAACTTCCTACTTCGCGTAATGAAGAAAATTTGCAAAGAAATCACAGCTTTCGTTGAACAAAACTTTTGGTATGACGGCACGGGAAATTTAATGTTTGTTGGCATTCAGAAAACCGCAAGGTTAAGTGAATAGACGGGTGTGGGAATATTGCACCGTTCGATATTGAGGCAGTTACAAAAAATAACAATTAGGATTTTTAATGCTGACTTATACGTTATCTATAATGAAATATAATTCAAATATAGAGAATCTTTATCACTCGATTCACTCACAATACGAAAGTGAAGGCACTAAAAGTTTTTTCGCTGTAAAAATAATTGATAACGGATACAACATATAGCATATATCAAGTCCAAAACTATTCTTTATTTCAATAACCATACATCGATACCTCCCGCGTAAGTAATTGTAACCCCAAATTCCCAGCTTTACAGTAGAGCGTTACAAATAATTAAATTGTAATATAACAGTCACTTTTTAATATATTATTGTATACATGTACAAAATGTAATCGTCATTATTGAAGAAATAATTGTATACACAAATGTGTTATGTAATTACGATTTTATTTTTGAAACGCTCTACTGTGAACTTGGAAATTTTGAGTAACAACAATATACGTGGGAGGCTTCGATTTATTTATTGCATATTTATTTATATAATACTTTGAATTCTATAATAGGTAACGATATGTGCTCAACATTAATATTGTATATTTACTGTTCCTCTCTTATAAAAATAATAAATATCCTTTATTGACTTAAAAATATGGCGTGAAACATTGATCACGAGTCCCTGGCTCCTGAACTGATAATATATATTAAAAAGTGACTGTTATGTTACAATTTATTCCTTTGTAACGCTCTACTGTAAAGCTGGGAATTTGGGGTTACAACAATTTACGTGGGAGCTATCTAAATATTGAAAGAATTGAATAAATACAAAACGTACTCTTCGTATGATTGCGTCTGTCGTCTAGCGTACGTAATTGTTTTTCTCGTCCGTCCGTTAGTAGCACGTTTGTCGCGGGACAAACAGTAACAATGCATCGATAGTTTCTTAAGTAGGGCAATCCCTACATCCGTCTCTGTCATGCCCTGCACTAAAATCGTCCGTCTCTTTTCCGCTCGACCTGCAATCTCGAGTCGTCCTAATGATATTTGTGGTGTATATAATTATACATGCCCTCCTTTGAAATGTCAAGCTGTATTTAATTAAACACGCCATTTAATTATAGATCGGGACGCTTTTTGTCTTAAACTAAATTAAAATTTGAGTCAAAGGCCATTAATAAAATTCATTATCAAGAACTTTCTCCCAACGCTGTTTGTAATCAAAATATAAGTAATTAACAAGTCAACTAAAGTCCCGTTTATATTTTACGTACTGTTTATGAGGAGTTTCTTGAAGCGTTTGATTACACCCAGGGTTTTTTTTTGTGAGGGCACGCGTGAGCACGCAGTGCCCCAAAGGAAATTTCGGAAATGTAGGAAAACTTAAATTTTTTTATAATTAAATAGGTGTGTAGAACCCTGTCCATTCGGTAGAAGTTATACTTCTTAAACTTTATTTAAGCAATTGTCACTACTTATATCATAAACTTTAGAGAATCAGCGTGCCCTCAAAAAAGAAGTGACTCCCTTGGTATGTTATTACTAGTCAAAATGGGTATAAATTACAAGACTAGTGACGTCATGATTATACTATACTACGGAGTCAGCAGACGTTGGCTTGTGCGTTGTAAATTATTTAATATTTATTAATTACGCCTCACGTTATTTGTCCGGGATGAACTCCTAAACTACTTAACCGATTTTAGTCAAATTTGCACACCATATGCAATTTGATTCAACTTGAAAGATAATATAGCTGACGTCTCAATTTATAGTTGCAAATAAAAACGATTCGCTGGAATGTATGCACGTGCATAACTTCCTAACGACTGTACCAAATTGGATAATTTCTTTTTTGTCGTGTTTCTTATTTGTCATTCGTTTTTTATTACACAAGGTTTGTATAATAAATAAGGGATGGCTAATAGAAAGCGAGAAGGAAATAAAACGAAGAAGGAAAGTATAGTGTTATAGGATAACAGAATGAAGTAAATAGTAAGTAACCCAACGTTCGGGCAGGACAAATTCTGCCAGGTCCCCCAGTATACATATATTTTTTCAGAATTTTCAAATAGATGTGAATATTATAAAATACAAAGCTGAGGTTTTATAGAAAAAGTTCTCCGAGAGTCGATAAAATTGAATGATTGATTTGGTTTTACTTATTAAAGGGTTTTATGTATATATGTGAGGATAATAATTGTTTACGTCATTTTCGATCAATTATACTCTTTTAAATTTAAAAATATCTAAAAGATTAGAGCTTGTACGAAGTTCCTAGTATTAGCCTCGACAGAATATCATCCGACGCGGCGCCGTCTTTCGGCAATACGACACGAAATATAACGCATGACCTCCCCGTCAATTCAAAACTCCTTCTATTGAATTTTGTCTACTCAAATCACATTGGAAAACACCACCGAGGACCTAACACGAACATTCTCGATAGTTTTACTTACTTTTACATTCAAAACGACACATGAACGGTCGTGCTTCATATTACAAGACTTACATAGCCGTAACGTCGAGGTTTCGATACGTGCGAGTTCTGATTTCATTCGTGTAAGCAATATTAAGCAACTAAGTTGTGACATTTGACGTTCGGTGTCGAACGCAAAAGTGAGTAAAAGTATCGAGAATGTTCGTGCTAGGCCCTCAGATCGCATCACTTGTCGATCGCAATCAGTTACCAGTTTCGGCATTTCCATATTTACAGTAGGAATAGATATTGATACTCGAGCTTATTTTACCTCAGCTACTATAATTATTGCTGTACCTACCTTCAAGATATAGACTCTTGCTAAATTTCATGATTCTGGGTCAACTGAAAGTATCCTATAGTTTTTGATTCCCTTTTCGAATGCTACTACTAGTATGAGAAATACAACATAATTTTTGATTGACAACGAAGTCATACTTTGAGGGTTTCCTTTTTTCCTTTAGCGGAACGGAACCTAAAAAGAGAGCACTCGAGAGCAAAACACAGAAACCAAATACTCCCCCCCCCCCCCGTCACATTATATGAATCGAACTAATAGAAAGGCCATTATAATAAATTGATTTACCCTTTAATATTAATGTTAACAATAGCACATAATAGCACGACTGGCACGACGGGCACGACTGGCACGACTGGCACGACTGGCACGGCTGGAACGGCTGTCACGGCTGTCACGGCTAGCATGCCATTGCCTTGGCTCGGCTAGCTCCGCAGACACTAAGGGCTTGTCTCCTAGATGGCGTTACGTTCTCTGGCTCAGCGTATTCAAGGCTTGCAAATAAACATATGGCCCACCATATGTTTATTTTAAACTACATACAAAATTTTAGTTCTTTGTATCAAAAACATTGTTATATTTGACTATTAATATATATTTATCATGACTTTGCTATAGTAAAATGTATACATGTGTGTGTAAATCGTTTGGCATTGGTGTGCGTGTGATCTTTTATTTTAATAATCTAATATGTTATTATTGCATGTTTCATAAGAAAAAAATGTCATTCGCATCCCCTTCTCTATATAAACTATAATTGTGGCAGATTTCATACTCCTCCGTCAAGATATCTGGATGCGACTGGCAAGAGACAGGGGAGAGTGACATTAAAGAGGGGAGGCCTGTACCCAGCTGTGGGCGATTGAGGGTTGATCATGATGATGCTTAAAATTCCCATTCTCCGGCTAAGATTTTTGAGCTAGTCTTTGTTGTTGTAAGGGTGGTTATGACAATAGCCCAATGGCGTCGGGAAACGTCGCAGATTTCAGTCCATACCTTACACCATTGATCTACTGAGGCTCCGAACTCTAACCTCTCAGATTCACGACATTGGATCCGCGTAAAAAACCCCATGGACATCTGCACGACCAGAAGGCCAGCAAATGCGCTGCCAGCCCTTAAGGTCTGCCGTTATCCCCAAAGCCCCCACAATCTCACGCTCAGTGAAATTCATGGGGTACATTGTTTTAGGTGCCTTTTGAAGTACGGAGAAACTCGAATATTTGAAAACCAGACATTTTCAGATAACAGTCGATTATCTAAACTCCCCCTACAGTCGCATCCTCTGCAATCTAAGCGGACCCTGGTACTAGACCAGGATAACGCTAGGTTCCTACCTAACGTTATCCCGGCGAAATGTTCAAAGTACTACCACTCAATAAATATAAGAAGGAACTAAAGAGGTGGCTAATAGAAAATACGTACTATACTATCGAGGACTTCTTGCCAAATAAGTCTTATTAGAATCGGAGGGTATTAAGTTTAGGTATTTTGGTTACCGTACTTTCTTTTATTTTTGGTTGGGTTAGCGTCACTCTTGCAGTCCTTTTGGTCTGCTGCTAAATTGGACCGAAGCGCTGGACCGAAGCGGCTACCAGTACCTCTTTCTTACCTAAAATCGGTGCGAAGTGGTATCAATGGTGGCAGTGCAAATATAATACCGTGCCGCGAGTATAATGCTCACGTCGCCAGTTTTCAGTTAATCATTCGGTAATCATGAATAGTTACAGGTAAAATTAAGTGAAACATCAGCCTGTTTGCCATTTGTCGTGTAAAAAATATAGTTATTTAAAAAAAAAGTACCTAGTATTTGATAATAGACCCGAATTTTTGTCAAGAAATATTTTTGAGTAATACAGTAGAATGGAAATTGATGGAGGAGGCCTACGTTCAGCAGTGGACGCACCCAGACTGAAATGATGATGGTCTTTGTCCTGCAGTGGGTAAAATATATATGTAAATAGAGATAAACGGGCAGATAATTCCATGAGTCACTTTTAGGAAGCTCGCAGACGCGTATCCGGCCTTTGAGAAATAAGCATACTAACATAGAAGATATCTTCTATGTTAGTATGCTTAAAAAAAACTACAATTTGGAGTGAGATAGGTAGGGACAGTCTAGTGAAGTATGTCAGTAATGTGACAGTTCTGACGCGTTGTCTGTATATATAAAACTAGCTGTTTCCCACGACTTCATCCGTAAAATTAAGTTTATATTTGACATCCGACCTCCTCCGTGTTTCGGAAGACACGTAAAACAGTGGGACCCGATTAATGTCCCTCAGTGACATTAGTAGGAGGTTGCAGAGATAGATCGCGAGAATTTCGAGGATGACGTCAGATGGCAATCGGTGATCTTAACTTGCCCCACAGCCACATCCTCTGCAATCAAAGTGGAGCCTGGTACTAGATCGGGATAATGCTACGAGGTAGGAGAAGATAATGCGCCCAGACTCGAGGCGGGGATTGAACCCGCGACCCCCGAAGCGGAAGGTTATTATTATTATTTTTAGCTCTTCTCAGATCAGTGTAGAAAAAATTAACTTTAAACATATTAAACCATATAAAAATGGCCATAGAGTATAAATAACATATAATAGACACTTCTTCTTCTTAATAGACACTAAAAAAATATTTATGCAATTTTCCAGCATACCTTTAATATCACCATCACACATCTTGTACTGCAAGAAAGCTTCTTCACATTTTAACACTTGCAATTTGAAGGCCAAAGCCTCTCTTAGACGTTGAACACATGTTGCACAAATCAGGCGCTCTGTTGGCTTGCCATCTAAATGAGATAGCTATAATTCGAAAAAAAAAATATTATTTTTACACTTGCTTTGAAGGCGTCACTGTTGCCTGTACTATTTTATTAATTTTCAAGAGAGACAATAATCTAAATATTTCTAATATTTGGTATTACTTTAAAGTATGAAAGAAAGCCATTGACAGATTGATCCCTGTTGTGGGTTACTGTATTCAAAGATAAAAGTATTTGTTTTACAGCTTATTTGAATATACATTCTCATGCAAAGAAATTTACAAGATCACCAATTTTTGATTATAAGAGATATAATTATATATGCTGTGTTGTGTTGTGTGTAAAACAATTTTTAACAAGTTGCTAAGAGACTGTATCATTTAAGCATTAGGCAATACACTTAGAGGTTAGTTAATGATTAGTATTTCACCACAAATTTATAAATACCAGGTTAAAAATTAAGAAAAAAAAACAAATTTAAGGGCCAACAGAAAATTTTTATTTAAAGTTCATTTAGTTATAAATTAAGTTCCTGTAAGTATTCCTTTATCAGATATTAAAGTAAATGATAAAAGAGTAATGCCTGGTTTTACATAATGTCAGCGAATTAGGGTATTTATTTGTCATTTCTTAAACTTTGTATATAAAATAGATATTTGGCCAACCCTGAACATTTTGTATTTGATTATAAAAACAAATACTGACTCTATTAAAAAGTTTTAACATCAGATTATCAATACAGATATCCGACTTACCAGAAGACCATAACAATCTAAAATCATATCTGAGTAGGTCTCTTTCTGGCCTAAGCTTTCGTATTCTACATTTAAAACCCTACATTTTTTACTATTTCCACAACATCGGCACAGACCAGGGTCGAATACAGGACCCTTTCCCTTTTTAGCATTCATTTTTACTTAATACATTGACTGTTTTGTTTAAATATATTCATTTATATTATAAGGTTTCGTCTTTTAATGAACTATTTACAAAAATTGATTGTTTTGTTTCAACTCAATGTCAAATGTGAATTGTGTCAATTGTGAAGGGACATTGTTGAGTGTTGACCATCTCGATACTTTTCCAATAATCTGTGTCGGTATTTTAAATTTCAAAAAGGTGGCAGACTTAAAATACATTTTATTAATTTGTTATTATAATGTATTTACTTTTACCCTATGGCGATTAGAATATAAGAAAGAACATCTTCTATGAGGGGCTAGTTGAAAAAGTGGCTATTTGTAAACAGCAAATTATCGTTAAAAGATTAACCGAAATGGCACTAGTGTAGAATGAATTGATCAATAGCCTTCCAGAACGGCGCGGTACCATATGAATGTACCAATTAATTGACGAATAATGTATTTTTAAAATTCTTCCTCATTCTAAAGGGGGACCTTAATTACGGAATTCTACGAATACTTATAATATATTGAGATCCTACCTATATTCTAATCTCCATATTTTACCTGGAGGCGGGCGCTACATTATAGCTCTAACTATTTATGCACTTTTATCCATGTAGACTTTGAACACTAACTTGTCCAGCAAACCATACTTGAAGTGTTAACAATTTGGCATTTTTTATGAAAGGTTTAACATATTTTTTGGCATAAAAGTGCAAGAATCATGCAAGGTGGCATACATTTAGGATAATTGGGTACTATAGTAATTACATTTTAGTATATTTTATGTGTTCGCAATACTGCACACTTGTTTCGAAAACATTAGGTGCTTCAATACTTAGCTTATATAAAAAATCGACACAAGCATTTTTAAAAAGACATTTGTTTACGATACTCCTGTTTATTTTGTCGATATAGACTGAACACTCCTGAATTATACGACAGTACTGACTACAAAGACATCTAGTATGAGAATCTTTCTGTCGGTTTATTTTTAAAGTTCCTAACAATACGACTAGCAGTCGCAGTAGACGTCCTGCAAGAGTAAAAAAAAAAAGGAAATAACAGTTGTCATGTGCCTTACTTTTATTCACACACAATTAACACAAATAAATACGTAATATATTCAATTCATAACGAAACAATATCGTATAAAGCCTAGTTAATTATAATATTTTAACAATGAGGGTCACTTCCACGCTTTTATTAATTTAAAAATCAGTTTACACAAAAAAACGCTTTTATTACTCAAAACAGCACAGATACAAAATTATTATACTTATTTAAATTATTAACTCTTCTCTTTGATGTTTTTGATTTGGCGGGAATTTTATTTAGTGTGTATAGAAAGGCACACCAAGGTGGAAAGTGTTCGCCGAGGATTGAAAAGTGGGAGCTTAGGACGATGAACCACCGCAAAGGAAGATCTTCAGTGTGGGCAAGGTGGACTTGTTCGTCGGACGGTCTATATATAGTGATCGTAAGTAGAAACTTCGCTAGCGTGAGTTGAATTTTGTATGGTATGCGACTGCTTTTGCACCGCGTCCTTATATCTGTCCATACAGCGCCATCTAGTTTGTTTTGGTGTAACATTTCCACTCGACATCACCACCATCTCGTTATGTAGTGGCGGCTACAAGCAGAAGCAAAACGCGTCGACCAATCAAATTTCACCTGATGTTGCCAACATATTGCAAGTAGTATAGCACTAGTCATCCATTGATCACAGTGTCGAGACAAACCACTCTGGGGTTTAATGTCTCTTACCTTATATTATTATAAATAAGTACTGCGTTTGAATTGTATAAATCAAAAGCGATGGCTATGATTTACGGTAAAATTCGAATGAGTTTATGTTTGAATCATTCAAAGTAAAATAAAATGTTAATTTTTAATTTCATAAATAATAACAAAATAAAAAAATATTGTCATACTGGAGCCAGACATAGCTCAGTGTTTGTACATTTTTGACCTGGAAGTCCACAAGTTCTAGAAAACTTTGTGAAGTTACACAAAGTTCCCGGTCACGCTACATGATCATTCAAATTACGCTATGTCTGCCTCTGGCATTATTTTAATAAGAATAAATAGAAAAAAATATTTGTATTGCAAGATGTAGCTTGTTGCCAAATTTCATAATTCTATTTCAACAGGAAGTACCCTACAGGTTTTGGTTCCTTTTGCAAAATGTATGGGACATGTTACATGAACAGCCATATCTTATGATTGCATACACTTAGAGAGTTCATATTTTTACAGCTTTTGAGGAAGATGTGCCGCAGTATTTTATATTCATTTCAACTTTATAGCTCCACGTGTTCCTGAGAAAAAGGGCCTTGGTTGACGGACAGACAGACTGTTGACGAAGTGATCCTAAAAGAGTTTCTCTTTCTTCTTTTAGGTACAGAACCCTAGAAAATAACAGAATTATTCCTGATAATGATCATCCATATCCACACTTTGATGCTGTCTCTTAATATGGTTCTTCAGATTGACATTCTGTGTGAACGAGGCGTTGCACAAAGCACACTTGTATTTCTTATCGCTGCTGTGTGACTGCATATGCACTTTCAAGCCTCTGAGTCTCGGATAGCTCTTGCCACAGTACTCACACCTAAAATTTCTCTCACCAGTATGGCTGGCCATATGTTCCTTTAGCCGTGAGGGTAGGTAAAATCTTTTATCGCACAGATCACACTGATGCTTGAGAATTTTCAAATGGAAACGCCTCTTATGTTCCCGGAGGGACTTCCTGCTGTCGTAAGCACGATCGCACTGTTCACACTGGAACAGACGTTCCTCACCGTGGACGTCTATCATATGTCTATACCTTAAGGTATATGAGAAGAACACCTCATCACATTTATTGCACTGGTAGGCAGCTTCCTTCTTATGAGTTCTTGCGATATGTATGTATCTTGTGTACTTAGATTTGAAGCTCTTCCCGCAGTCTTTACAGGGGAATATCTCTTCGGTCCGTTGATGAGTTTTCTGGTGTAAGACCAGCATCCTCTCTTCGAAATAGTGCGCCCCGCACACATCACAGATGCACGTCCCGAAATGTTCAGCCATGTGCTTCTTTAGAGCGTGAAAGAAGCTAAAGGTGTTCCCACACACAGTGCAAGACAACGAACCGGTCGTTAGCCTGAATATCAAGAACTCATTTGAATTGGATTCAAAAGCTTTTCCGTGTCTCTTAATATGTTCTTTCAGATGGTCCAGATCTTGGACTATCTCCGGGCAAAGACGACAGTCTATCCTAAATATGTCTATTTGCAATTTTTTATTACTAGTATTGTTCGTCAGTATATCTTTAAATCTCCTTGGGTCGTGAGTCATGGAGTGTTCTCGCAGTTTGTTAGGGTCCGTGAACACTTGTCTGCAGTAAACGCAGAAGTAATCACTGAACGATGTATCAAACGGACACACGTAGGAGTTCTCCACAATGGTCAGTATGTTGTGGTGAGATTTTGCGTTGTCGGTTTTGTAGCCATTTATCCTTTGATGGGGAACAGCTTCAGGGAGTTCTGGAAGAAGATATTTTAAATATCACCATACAGACAGGAAAACTAAATTACTTTGTTTAAATCCACGAAAATCGGTACAATGCTGTTCAGAACTACACTAACTTTCCGATATGCCTCAACGAACGTTTCACTTGGACACCGAAACATCTTCAGAATTTTGTTATTAATTTAGCAGACCAGGCAGACGTTGTCCTGCCCGAACTTGGTTTACTCTTACTATTGGATATTTTTTATTATAATGTTACAAGGGGCAAACGAGCAGGCAGCAGGCAGCTAAGTGCTTACTGACGCCCATGGGCACGACCAGGATTCAAGCAGATGCGTTGCCGCCCTTAAATGACGAGTTTAGGCCACCGGGAAATCTCACAAACCGAACGAAACGCGACAACAATACCATCACTTGACGTCACAGCATTGCCGCCACTTCACGCCGATCTTATGATATAAAAACATACTGCCATCTATTGGTCGCTTTCCCCACCGACCGCCGCTCGGTCGTTCCTATGGTATTTGTAAATGGCCCCGCATTTTCAATACCTCGTATCTTGTAATATATTCATTTTAATAATATGCTGTTAAGGGTAATTTTGATCTACAATAAACGTACAACATATCTTGTATATTTAATTCTATGAGGAGTAAAAATATTCTTTAAAATAGCTTCGTGAATAATTCATTATTTTTTTGCAATACGTAAAAGATTAAGAATGGTAACTGTAGGTTATACTTAGGAGATGGACATATGCCAGAGCAGAGTTTTATGGATCTTTGTAAGATATACGATTCTGTATTATATAGGGTGTAAAAGTCATCGTACCCCAAACTTTGTGACAAGGCTACATTTAATGTCCTAAATAAAATCACAAAAATCATTCATCTCGGAAATGAGAGGTTACATATATTGCCATCCTCGTCCCATTCTCGAGCGCGCGATGTATCGTGAACATTGGGAAACAATCGTCAACAAAATGTTGACGCGCAAAACATGTCAACGACCCGCGCCACGCTGCCCCTGTTACGTACTTTTAAGTTTGATTTACATTGCGGTTTGATGTAAAAATATTGAAGAAATTTGTGTCTGATTTAAAATCGCATCGGGACAGATAGTAATAATGATATTATACAGTATTCAGTTAAAAAAATGTTTCAAAAAAGTTGTACATTGTCAAAGAAAGCCGACGAAAACTTTCACCACTGGGGAGTCTAGAATCGTGTACTGAACCCACGGGATGCGTATCCGGTACCACGTCTTTTACACCTATATATTTGATGTATATCGTTAGCCAGCGCACTTATATACGTTTTTACCGACATCACGTTACAAATCTTTAAAATTCCCGGTTTTGCTCTGTTTATTGACGAAAACCGAATTAAATTCGTACGTAGTTTTAAAGATTAACGCGTACAAGGACGGGAAGCGATTTAACCGTACACTATGTAACCGTATATTCTTATTTATTGATTCATTGTAAATCATTATAAAGGTTTCTAGTAAATCTATTAAATTAAAGTCATTTCTAGTAATAAAGGACAACGATATTATAAAAGCATACCTAAATTTTGCATTTCCCTAAGTTTTTCGTCCAATCTTTGGTCCTCAAGTGTGACATTTTCAGATGCGTCCACACAATCTTTATTGTACATTTTTTCACATTTTCTTTTTTTGCCATGTTTCAATTTTAACCTGAGCGATTTCCTTTTGGGTTTTCTTGATTTCTCTTCCTCTAAATCTGTAAAATCATAGCATCATCATCATAGCCTTTAATCATTTCAATGTTATTATTTGCATTACATATAACCCTTGTCTAGGTAAAGTATTCAATAATTATGAACTTTGTCTAAATCAATTTTTGAATAATTATGAACTTTGTCTAAGTGAATTATTGAATAATTATAACCTTAGTCTAAGTGAATTATTGAATAATTATGAGCCTTGCCTAAGTAAATTATTGAATAATTATGACCTTTCTCTAAGTAAATTATTGAATAATTGTGACCTCTGTCTAAGTGAATTGTTGAATAATTATGAACTTTGTCTAAGTGAATTATTGAAAAATTATGACCTCTGTCTAAGTGAATTATTGAATAATTATAACCTTTGTCTAAGTGAATTATTGAATAATTGTGACCTCTGTCTGAGTGAATTATTGAATAATTATGAACTTTGTCTAAGTGAATTATTGAATAATTATGACCTTTGTCTAAGTAAATTATTGAATAATTGTGACCTCTGTCTAAGTGAATTGTTGAATAATTATGAACTTTGTCTAAGTGAAT
>JANCMC010033613.1:44397129-44465753 GCA_024363005.1 Charaxes varanes
TATTGAATAATTATGACCTCTGTCTAAGTGAATTATTGAATAATTATGACCTCTGTCTAACTGAATTATTGAATAATTGTGACCTCTATCTAAGTGAATTATTGAATAATTATAACCTTAGTCCAAGTGAATTATTAAATAATTATTACATTACTAACCATTATCCGGCTCAACTTGATCATCATAATCATCGCAATCAGGCTCTAAACTCGCCGTTATTTCTTCTTTTACATCAGACTCCACTTTTACCTCATTAGTCGACTCTCCGCCTAAAATACATGTTATATAATATAGAAATGAATCCCTATTTCCCTTGGTCACGGCATCACGCGTGAACGGCTAGACCGATTTTGATAATTCTTATTTTTTCCCATATTAAATTATTTCTAACATAAACTTAGCGATTAGCGAGAACGGGAATAATATTATAGGATAATAGAATGTAGGAAATATATATTGAGGAGGTCGTGGCCTAATCTGCGGTCGGTATTTGAGTCGATCGCTAAGTTAAGTTGCTTTGGCTGCGACCGGGTGATAGATGGGGAATATAAGCCCCGTCTCTTCACAACCACCGCTCTTCAACAGGCCAAGGTGGATCTCACTTGGGATGCCACCAACCCAAACCGAGCTGAATTGATCAAAAATGCCCTATGCTTATTAGTAAATGCTCATTTATTTTAGTATTGTTTCGTCATATTTTAGCTGCATGAGAATACATTAACTGACTGACTGGTTCTTTGTCGCAGTTGGCAGTGATCCTACCTTTCGCCCTGTGGGTTGTGAGTTCGATTCTCGCCTCGAGTCTGGGTGTATTATCTATACTTGGGCGTCGGCGCGGCGGCCGTGGCGACGGCGGCTGGCCACGAGCTCGCAGACTTCCCTCACCGCGAGCTGCTGTTCGGCCTCACCACCACCGGTAACTAGCCTACGCCCGGTGCTCCGCGTGACAACTGTAATCACGCACGTAGAACGATATACTTATCTATTGATAAGAAACAAATATCCTCAATTATGTTGAAAGAAATTAAGCGTGTCTCAGCTTCTTCGACACACGATCGGAGTTTACTCTTTATGTTTGATTTGAATTTTTATGTCCTAGTAAAGATAAAAAATTTCTCATATAACGGCAGTCAGTATCGGAGATAATTTTTGTCACTTAACTAAAAAACTAGTAATTCGTCGGTCACACAGTATTGTTGCACGATCACTTATGACAATAATTTGAATCACGCGATATCGCGTGTACGTACGGGTCCGCTTGCAGAGTCGTACCTGGAGCTGAACGCACAGGACTTGGAGTTCGGGTTCAACGAGAGCCGCCGCGACCGCATCCTGCGCACGTTCGTGCGGAACGCGTACTACTTCCACCTCAACGAGATCTACTCCACCCTCAAGAACGAGTACACGGACTGGGACCGCCCCGCGCAGAGCCCGCTCGGCGTGCGCGACGCCACGCTCGAGGTGAGCGGAGACCTCCAGTTTCTTATTGAATAGTAATTTAGTATTGGTAATATATCGGTTGTGAGGCCAACGCTCAAAGAACTCACAACGCAGACTAACTCAATCCTACGAAAATACCATATAAGTATATATAGGTCAATAGATACAGCTACCGACATGTATACAGGACCAGAAACGAGTTACATCTTTTACAGTAATAAAACTATAATGATCCTAACAATTGAACGGGACAAATTCTAGTTTCGAATAGAGTACGCTACGAATTTCTGTCAAAGCTTTTTGTCGTCCAATAAAATCGCTACTGAATGTTTAGTTATCTTTACATCTATTTTACATATAATCGCCGTGTAGTACCGAATGCAGCGTTATGAGATAAGGAATAATGAACGTTTTGCATTTAAAAGCAAATCGGATGAAAATGCAAACGAATTCGCAGCGCGGCCGCGCGGCCGATACCCCGCGGCGCGGCGGCGAAACAAAGGGCCTTAAAAATGGGGCCGAAGCAGATATCTTTGTGCGGGGCCTTTGTGTTGCTACCGACGGACAATGCGAGTTTAAGTCCTCACTGCCATTACTATTTTGTACTAATACTAGCTGTACCCCCGACTTCACTCGACGTCAAACACCTTTATCATTATAGGATAGGGGTTTAAAAAATAGCTTACGACCGATTCTCAAACCTGCCAAAGATGCACTAAAATGTTCATAAGAATCAGTCAAGCCGTTTCGGAGGAGTTTGGCAACAAACACCGTGACACGAGAATTTTATATATTAGATAACTTCGGGTCGGAACTGTTTTTAATTATAAAAAGTGGCATTGACTAAAATACGCTATGAATTTATGAAACACAAAACATGCGCGTTGTAACGTTGACAGGAATATTGGGATTTGTTCACATCTTTTTATGAATATACTGCAACGTATCACTCCGACAAGTAAATTTACAAAACTTGTCTTTAGAGGACGCCAAACAATAACTGACAGGCAATTTTGTGTTCTTCTGCACACTCACTGTCTCAGTTGGCAAGTGACGGCTCTAGCGTGAATTGGTATAAAACCTTTGAATTATTCAGAATCTTGAAGCCATTGTCATAAAAATGTACAATGTAAAATGTACTTTTCAAAATAATAAGTTGATAGATTTCTTTGATACGAGTACATCTTTATAAAAAGCAGCTGAAGACACTCAACCCCAAGTACTTTTATATTTCACGCGGTCTTCGACCAGTACGCTGTAGAAACAAGCGTCCTATGAACAATACCGCCGTGGCGTTTCAGTAACTCATCGACGGCGATACAAAACGAGCAACAGCGACGTTGTCGGTCTTTGAGTACCCTTTATAACCCCAAAATTAGTTATATAGCCGACGGCCCTTCAACGCCTCGCGCGCAACTTTACTTATTGCGTTCTTCGAGTCTTAATTAACAAAGGTCCTACCGTTTTAGTTTACTGGATTAACATTCAATCAATTCGAAATTTTACTTAAATAAAAGTGAAACAACATTTTAGTAACAGGAATGTGTAATTGTGAAAATTAGTTTAATTAAGCTAAGGGCATCAACTTCCGTAGAGTTCTAAAAATGGCAGCTACGAGTAATTACTTTCTATTGACAATAAAGGCGTTTTCAAGCCATTTACAAGTTCCTTTTCCTCGCAAGATTATTTAAATAATAATTTATCTAGTCTAGTTTATGAGCCAAGAAGTGCCTAAGTTTGTACATTTCAAAATAATCGGACGCTAGCAGCCAACCGCTAGAGCCTAAGGATGTGAATGCATCGATTTGCTACATAGTGATTTAAATGCTTTGCTGTGTTCTTGTTTAGGTTGAAATACTGGAAGGCCTTTGTTTTTTTATCGAAATCACTGAACATTTGAGTACTTATTTTAAAATTGAGAAGCAAATAAGTTTTCGAAATACCGTGGAGTTTTGTGCCCTTACCTTAAATGATTTAATTAATATTGTTTGGGATATTGCTGTCCACTCAATACTCGTATAAGAGTCGCGAGTATGTATGGGTGTGCACTGTGCCCTCGCAAATATGCTGCAAGTGTTCCAGCGGTAGTTTCCGTTCAGGTGCTGAGCGACGGGCGCACAGCGGCGCCGCTCATCCGGCTTGGCTATCTGCACGCGCTGCGCGGCGGCACCACGTATTTCACGCACTTCCACCACCTGTCTGCGGACAAGGACTACCCGCAGGTAACGTTTCTGCAGGCTGACCGACCAATATTACAAACGAATAAATGGTGGTACAAACTCTATCGTATATCCCAACCGCGAGACATACAAAGGTGAAATTCGGCAGGGAGTAATTTTTAACTAGTAGGCGTCCATTAAAAACGAATTTTGCGACACGATAGGATTAAGGGTTCTTGCTACTTTGTCTGAAATTTTTTCATTTTTTGGCTACAAACTTGAATTTTGACAGCAGATGTAGGTAAATGACATTTATTATGCATTGGCGACTTCACTCCTATAAGTAATAGATTACATTCCACAATTATTTTTCGTGATACAATAATCTATCTTCTTTGTTTTGCTCATCATCAGCGTCCCGTTTGTCCAGCAGCTGCTTTATGGTGAGGTACGCCCACATACGTTCCAAAGGCAGATATTCTTGCTTATCGGTGACAGTGGGTGCTTTAGAGCTAACCTCGTAACGTTTCTAACGAGAACAAGATTGAAAGAATCGCTTTAAAAAATAAAAAGGAAAATAAGATATTACAGTCGTCAGAGAAAAATGTAATTAGCCCTCATTGTAAGTATGTAGTCATAGACTACATACTTACAATGAGGGCTAATTACATTTTTCAGGACAGGCGGTTCACCTAAGTGAGTATCGGCGCCCATTAATATCTGTACCCCCAGTAAGATTGCAGATCCGTATCTGCTTCTTATGGAGAGATTTGGGCCACTGGAACTCACAAAGTGAATGAAAGGCGACAAAAATATCATCACTTGACATGACAGCATTGCCGCCACTTCACGCCGATCATGAGTTACTGATACCCGGACGCGCCGGCCCTATTCGACTGCAAAGCAAAAAAAGACTAATTTTGGTATTCTAAGGAACTTAATCTTTTGGCCGGCAAGGGTGGACCAAGAGGCAATCAACCGCTCTAATTAACACAAACTACGTCTCTTTAAATAGAGGAATTGTGGTTGTGATAGTAAATATTAATACTGCATCTAAGTATAAATTGGATAAGTACTTAGACAAGATAAGATTTAAAAGCTGACACATCAAGGGGCGTCTAAGATGCGTATTAACATCGACCCCGCTATTAGAGAAGAGCCCCTGAACAGCCAGACTTACGGTATTTTAAAAACAGCTGAAAGTTTGTCAGCGCATGCTCTCTGAGCAGGCAAGAACAATGGCCCATCTTTTCACTGTTAAATTATTTTCTAAAGTTTGACACATATCGTATTGGTAGGTATGTGTGTAGACGGATGCAATATAAATTCTTGCGGCAACAGCCGATATACAACCAAACACCTACGCTTGACCCTGACACTAATTTCAATAATGTAATACCAAACCTGTATTATGTTTAATTCGTTAATAAATCGATGAAGGAAAATATACAGTATTTCCATAAAAATCCTGTGTATAAATAAATTAATAGAATAATTATTCTTTCTTAAGTTTTCAAAACAAATGCTTATATAGCCGCTACACCAGTAAAACCAGGATTAACTCCTTCGCCACGATGACAGGCGTCAAAACATCACCGTTTTTGCGTATCTTCGGTCTCGGCGGGTTTCGTGTTCTGTGGATACAGCGTCACAAGCGGTGCTTGATGACGAATTCTACCCCTACTTCCAGTCAGCGTTTTATTTAGTCATGATTTCGCAACTTTTCTTTAAAGTATATATATATATACTTAAATAAATATAAACAGGACTATATGACACAGAAATCTGTTTCTACGGTAGACAACTTAATGCCTGTGACAGTGCCTGAGACTTGTGACCCAAGTGTCGGTTTGAGGGATCCCTTTAACTTTCACACTCGCCTCCACTGCCCATGTTACGTTCCCTGCCCTTCATTCTTTAACGATATCCTTCTATTAGTCTTGTGGTGATGGTGATAAATCTCATTTCTTCGAACGTCTCTAATTTTGCTAATAGATGGTGCTTTTTTAATTACACCCTCCTACATGCTTATTAAAAGTAGCATTGACAGCGTCACCTTTTTTTTTAAATTGTAAGCTTGCTACCTTATAGTATACCGTTAGACATTTACATTTATACTAACATTGCAATACATACAGTGAGCAACTCGTAAAGATTCCCATTATATATATATATATATATATATATCACGAATAGCGGACGCAGATGTCGTACCGCTGCGTTCTACGTTGTTGTTGTATATAAATATGTTCTATATACTTTTTTTTTAAATAATCTTAGGAATACTTTTTAGGTATGTCTAATATTCCCTTTTAATTTTAAATTAAATTAAAACTTTGAAAATAATCATTTCCATGAGTACGAATTATTGAAACTAAAATAGATAAGGGGCAAAGGTTTTGTGACGCAATATGGAAATTAAAAAAAATCAAAACAACATTGAAAAAGATTTGAAATTGCTTTTTAGTTGTTTATTTTTTTAGTACATGCATAAAATTGGAAAATTTGTGTAGAAAAAGTGACAATCTGTGACAAGGAGGGGGACGGGGTTTAATAATCGTAAATTTCGTGTGCTGTAATTTATGGATGACCCCTAATGAGGGGATGTAACTCCGATTTTGTAGCAAAAACTGCGAAAGGCTTGTAATGGTCGTATGAGAGTACGCAATCTGCCTTCTCAGCAGACGTATCAAGCACGAGGAGGCTGCCTGGCATGGCACCCCGAAATGTTTATTTTTATTTTTTAAAGAAATTTAGGAACACTTTTTAGGTATATCTAATATTCCCTTTTCCCCCTCCAACTAAGCTTAAATTAAAAGCTTGTTTTAGGAGTGGGTACGACGATACTGCCCACGGCGGTGGGGTTTGAACCGGGTACCTTGCGAAATGTCCAAGCCTACTATTTGGTCTAGTCAAAATATTCCTGTAGAGTTTTATCATTCCCTTTCCCTTTTAGGCACGCGTGCAAAGGCGGTCTTATTGCTAAAGCAATCTCTTAACAGACAACCTTTGGCGAAAGGAATTTTTGTAGTATTAGTTAGTTATATATTGATTATATATTGATTACAAGTTAGTTATATATTGATTAAGAATCGTTGTATCTATAATATTAGTCAGTGGGATTCGTTCCGAGTACAATCGGGACTGCATTATACGGGTAAAGTACGTTGTGAAAGGATTCAAGGGCCGCCAGTAGGGTCCTTACCCGTAAGGCTATTGTGCAGGCTATTCCCCTTTAAAAGCCCTTCAAGTTTAGTTGAAAGGAAAATACAACACGAGAGCATTGTGGTTGAAAGAAAATGGGTTTTATTTCAATATTAAATACAGTAGTTGAGATAACATAACAGCCTTGGTACACTATTACCTATTCCATAGACATAAAAATGGCAAAAGACCAGAATCCAGGGCCAGTCTGTGAATCTTTTAAATAACTTTAAAATGTATTTTTAATTGGATAAAAACTGTTGAAAAAGAATTTAGCCGATCTTAATTTTTTAATTATTTAATAAACAATTTTTAAAAAATATAAAAGTTTCCGACAGTTTATTAATTCCGAAAACTATTTAAGATATTTCAAATCTGAAAAAAATTTCAAATACAAACGAAAATTTGCGGCACTTCACTATTAATACGTAAAACCAAAACTTTCAGTACGATTTTATTAAAATTCCGCGAACGGAGACTTTTATAAAATATGCATTGTAAATATATTATGGAAATTATTAAAAAAGAACCTCACGCACACTAGTGCCAAACGTTTTAAACACACCTGTAAATATTTTGCTATACGATCGTGTCAAAGCGCAGTCATGAAGACGTTAAAAATATTAATTGTCAAATATTACAGTGTTCGTTGTATGAAGAATTGATATCTATTATATAGCTTTTTAAATAAGCCTACTCGATCCTACCCAAGCTGTCTTTTACCTATATGTAAAAGACTGATCGGGTGGTTAGCGTCAGCCATTAACGATCAATGATCCGTGGTGAGCAGACGTGCCATTCGGGCTGTGTACATACTTACTGTTGTAAAGAAAAATATATAATAAATGTATTTCATTAAAATTTTTCTAAATTATAGTTAATTATTTTACCTGGACTGGGTTGGAGAAATCCGGGTCGACCCGTTGCCTAAGGGGTTGACGACGTCAGAAGAGTGGCCGGAGGTGGCTGGATGCGGGTTGCGAAAGAAAGGTTAGAGTGGCAGAAGTGAAGTAAGGCCAATACCCAGCTGTGGGCGATTAAAGTCTAATGGAACGATATATATAAATTTAATTATATTTAGTCTTTAAAAATCCTTATAACTATAGATCAACTTCACGACGAGCCATAATTTAAATGTAATAATGTTGTTTGCGTCTCGTAAGTATTCAGGAAGCAATTGTAAACCTCAGGACCCATTTTTTGGATTGTTTTTGTAGACTTCAACTGTGGTATTACACGAAAAGCAATACAACTTTTAGAACTTTCATATTTAGACAGTAAAAAATGAGGAAGCGTATAAAACAGTTTTTTTTACAAAAAAGTTCCAATGGTTTTTCTTTGATATTAAACTCCGTCAATGGAATGGAATGGATTCGCAGATTTCCCTCGCAATGGAAGGAATAATAGTTTGAGATCGATGAGGCGAGGACAATGCGCGCTGTCAACTGAACTTCTCTGTGCAAGGCTGTTTGTTACGGCAATGTTTGACGTTTAAATATCTTTATATATTTACTACTGCTATTATTATAATTTGAATTATAAAAAGTAGATGTATTGACTTATCACAGTTACACAAAGTTCCCGTCCACACTGCATGATCATTGAAATAATCATTCAAATGAAGCTATATCTGGCTCCGGCAAAACACATTATTAAATGTATATTAATATTGCCATCTTGATAATCATGACGTAAGATGAATGTTATTGACCGTTCGCAATGGCGACATTAGTGACATATCGCGATAGCAGTGCTACCATCATTGATAACAGTGTCATGAATTTCTATCGGTGCTTGTTACGTTGGGAATAAGAGATACAAAAGCGGTGTGGTATATCCGTGCTTCTTCACTAAGTAGATCCTCTAGAGAGTTAAAGACAATGTGCAACCAAGTTCTTGTTTAATATATAATACTCAATTAGTTAAAACTAAATTTAATCGCATTGAATTCAATGATATTTTCCACTTACGAAGACCACTAATTTGATTAAATTTAACTTTCTCGGACTTCAAGAAATATTATATAATATAATATTTAAATTTATCCATCCGTTTTCAACCTATAGCTTGACTATATTGTAGTATTAACTGATACTACGTAAAGATTATTAAATATTTACTATAATTAAAACTCACCAAATCAGTATACGCATGCTTCGTACTGACACTGATCACAGTGTACTTAGATAGTTGTTACCAAGTCAACGGTCGTAACACAACTGCCTCGCATAACCGATTGTCTCTGTATTTTTACTCTTATGAACAACTACCCTCCTCTATGTATACACTACATATACAATACAATAAATCTATAGCTCCTATGTAAAATATCATAAGCCACATTTTTACTATAGGCACTTTTTATGTTGTTCTAGATGAACTTGATAGTCATCAAGTTTATCTAGAAAAACATAAAGAGTAGAATAGAAGTCTCTATTAACTTTATTAATTTTAAAGTAAAATACTTAAAAATACTTTACCTTGAAATGAATACAGTTTATATAACTCATTAAGTTCATTTAGTAAACGTATAAGAGTGAAAATCGCAAGAATTCGACTTACGATTATTAAAATCCAGTGTTGGCTCGACACGACTTTATTTCACTGTGACCAATGACACTTACAACAACCAAAGATCACTGCATACAATTAGCATAGACTAAATCTATAGTACATAAGTCTAAGCAAAGTGGCGCTACTTTCATTTAGGGTCATTTTTTTACACATATTAAATATAATTTGGCTGGCCCGTTGGCGCAGTGGGCAGTGACCCTGCCTTCTGCTCCGGGGGTCGTGGGTTCGATTCCCACATTCCTGCATCACGTATATTTTTTGTACCTACAAATAATCATAAAATTTTTAGAATGTTTTTTTAAAATACAGTATAATCTAATTTTGTTCTGAAATTAAGGATCGTGATAAAAAGCCGCTGTAGACAACGGGTGTTTGACGAAAAAAATAAATACATTTTATATCTTACTTAATGGGTTGGAGAAACCCTGGTCGTCCCATGGCTCGATGGGCGCATAATGCGAGAAGAGTTGGCAGGAGGGGGCTGGATGAGATTGGCAAGGGCAGACGCCCGTGTGTCATAGTAGTAACAAGTGCTATGTAAAATAATTAAAAGAAACCGCTGTCTTCTTGACTATGTCCTGACACACCAAGTGGTTCTAAAAATGTGACAAGGACGGAGGGGGGAGTTAAAAAATCATAAAATTTGTTTGACGTGATTTAGGGATGACTCCCCACCCACGAATCACCACAAACAGGGTACAAGCACACGTCACAGTATCATATAACAGAAGGTCTATCTTTCTCTCACGCCCCATTGGCCATTATATTAGGTCGTTACAGTGAAATTGGCGTTTCTGTCGCACTGAGAAGCGCTCCGAAATCAAAACAAGCGCCACCAAGTTTCTTCCCGTCGGGATACCATTGTTAGAGAAGGCAATAACAGGCGTCTGTTAACGCGGGCATTGAGTTGTCTACCTCAGGAACAGACGTCCGTGTGTGTCATATTGTCCTGTATATATTTATTTATTGTTTAATCCTGTAATAGTTAATTTGTTTTTATGAATATTGTTTTCATTAAAATCAGTGACCAGCGGGCCGCGAATGCCAAGAGACCCCTCTCTTTATGGCCCGTGACTATTTTGTAGATGGCGTGCCTTCCGAAACACGGAGGAGGTCAGATATCAAATATAAACGAGTGCTAGTATGGGTCATCCATCTATCATCCGGTCGCAGCCAGAGCAACTTAACTTACAGATCGACTCAAATGTCGACCATCGCTTAGGCCACGACCTCTACATAAGCAAAAATGAGTTTCCCAAACGCATGACTGAATACTGCACTAAATTGGACAATTCTTTTTGTGTGTACATTTTATCACCAAATTTTTAAACGATTAAAAAAAAAGTTTATTCATATGACGTTCATAAGTGCTTATCCCTGTCATTCTAGGACCCCACTTGATACACCTTCGTGAGTTGTTTGCCGTTTTTGTTTTTGTGGAAAACAATTAAAATTGCCTGCTTTGAGGACACGACATTAGGTCGGGTTTGTACTAGACTATCTTTTATTACAGGCTTTTATTTAGTTTCACCGATGTCGGTAATCAAAACGTGCAAGCTAAATTAGACCCACTTCCCGAAATGCTATTGAGCTGAAATTTGCACACATATGTATATCTCGTGACAATGTAACATTATGATGGCATGGAGTTGATGTGATGCACAGGGAGTGTTCTGAGGAATGCGCTGCTGAATTCCACAGGACATCTTGTCAGAACTGGAAATCACTCTCATCAGCTGAGGGCCTAGCACGAACATTCTCATCGTTTTTTTTTATGTTACAAGGGGCAAACGAGCAGGCAGCAGGCATCTAAGTGCCTACCGACGCTCATGGACATCTGCTCGACCAGAAGGCTAGCAGATACGTTGCCGGCCTTTAATGATGAGTTTAGGCCACCGGAAAGGATGTTATTCCTTGTAAAATTAGCTATCTACAAGTAAAAGTTCTGTAGTATAGGAATAATAGTATGATTGTAGCTGAGATACGTCATCTACAGGGTTGCCAGCCGTACTACTTTTTTTCCAAAATAGACTAGTGCTTGACTTCAATCGCATTTAATGGAAAATAGACATTACGGAATGAAGGCGGCCGTGTCGGATGGTACTGAATACCCTGAAGAACCTGTAATAAAGTAACGGAGACAATTGTGCGTATGTGATAGTATCTCAATGAGCTAACTAATAACTGTGTCTCCTTCAAGTTGTTGGCAATCATAAAATCAAGCGCTAGTGTTATCATGTTTTGTCATCATGCTTACCATAGGTATTGTCAGAATCTTCAGGTGACTCATATTCCAATTTCACAGCAGGCAAACTGGGAAAGATAATTTAATGAGCTGAATAAGTTTATGGTCAAGGATAAGGGTAAAAAAATGCTTATAACTATTTAATTCTTTATTCTATAACACTATCTCTAGTAGTAACATAGCACATATATATGATGATATATGATCAAAAGGCTGAATGTCATTCAGGAAGGTAATTTAACGGCGCCGTTTAGTAAAGAGGTTAGGCACTTCCCTTCAAGGTTGAGATAACCCATTTATCGAGGAAGGCTGTATGTACGCTATATATCATCACGCTAAAAAGTTTCACCTAATTTTACGCGGACAAAGTCGCGGGTAACAACTAGTACACAATAAAGTTATATACACATTTGCTTTGCCTCACCCACATTCTAAAAGAAACTTGTAATAAACGGCGTATCGCAGCGAAACTCCACACATAGCGAAAGAATGTATATTTATAAACAACGTGCAGTACTGTAAGCTAGGCGGTCCGCAATCGGCCACGTTATGACGTGAACTGAAGAGGCTTCTAATGCCAGAGCCAAACATCATGTAGGACGACCGGAGATTTTGTGTATCAACGCAAAGTTTTGTAGAACTTTGTAACCTTCAAGGACAAAAATGTACAAATACTCTGAGCTATGTCTGGTCCGGCATAAGAAAATCCAAAAAGTACCATTAAATAAAAACAATTTGACTATACGTTTTCATCTAGAAAATGCTCAAACGACTTTAAATAAATAGGAGGTGCAGGAACCAGCTGTGCTGTATTTATCTTTTACACTCATTTTTATTTGCAGTATAAAAATTCATAGTGGTCAATGATATTTTTCATACTATCTAATATCAAACGAGCAGGCAGCTAAGTGCCTGTATACATCTGCACGACCAGGACGCAAACAGATTCCGTTGCCGGTCTTTAATGACGCGATTTTAGGCCACCGGAAAGTCTCAGAAACCGAACGAAATGCGACAACAATACCATCACTTAACGTGATAGTATTGTCGCCATTTCATGCCGATCTTATGTAAGAAAGAGGTACTGATACCTGGACGCGCCGGCCCAATTCGGCTACAAGCGTGGCGCTACCTCTAATTAGAAAGACAGGAGTAGGGGAAAGGGATGGGTGAAAGGATATAAAGGTAGATGGGGAGGAGAGAAAGCATGCAGATACTACGACAATAACAGTTAGGGTCCTCCGGGGTCTCATACCCGTAGAGGATCTACTATATAATATATATATATATATATATATTGATAATGCTAACATGGATTCGACCTCATTTATTCGCTGGCGCGAAGTACCGATAAAGCCTGAACACAATTTGAATATCTAAATTGGTCAGCCCGAAGTTTCCTCATTACTGGCTCCCACCTGATAAGTTTCCTCCCATTTTTTCCTCCCTAATTTATCGATGATCCGTGACGAAGCAGTACCGGGTACAGCCATTAACGCTTCCACGGGAACCGATTCAACGTATTACAAGTTTGAAATTTTATAATGTGCAAGATGTAAACGTGTCATTGTTTAAAATAGGAAAAAAATAGATGTGAACGCGTCATTTGGCCCGGAAAAAAATATCTAATGCTATTATATTTATATTATAGAAGACTAGCTGTAACCCGCGACTTTGTCCGCGTAAAATTAGGTGAAAAATATTAGCATGATGGTAATATATAGCATATAGCCTTCCTCGATAAATGGTCTATCTAACACTGAAAGAATTTTTCAAATGAGACCAGTAGATCCTGAGATTAGCGGAAGCCATCAAATGGGAAAAAGAACACCCGATTTTGAAACATTCTTTATTGGTGCTCGGCTCGTGATGATATGTAGCCTATAGCCTTCCTCGATAAATGACTTATCTAACACTGAAAGAATTTTTCAAATAGGACATGTACTTCCAGAGATTAGCGCGTTCAAACAAACAAACTCTTCAGCTTTATATATTAGTATAGATATCGTCCCGGGCTTTTTTGTAGAACTATTTAAGATAAACACTATATACGTGTAACTCTAACAGTTTTTGCAGCGCACGCCAGAATAGCTCGCAGATGGTGGAATTTTCTCCTACTTACTTGACATTAATCGTTATATTTTGGACAATTCACAAAATATCTTTATCATTTATAGCCTATGCATTATTCTGATATATAAACTATATTGCTGTAAAGTTTTATTAAAATCCATTCAGTAGTTTTCCGTGAAGGAGCGTCAAACATATGTACATCCATACATACATACATACATCCAAAGGATATTTCCCTCAACGAAATCACTACCCTGTTTAGACGCAGACTCGTATTTTAATAGGTATGGTAATTCACAGACAGTCTCGTTACATCTTGGAGTTATGCCCCAATACTTGTTTATGGGAGACCAGAGACAGGGGCTATAAAACACGTAATATACAGTCTAAAAATGTCGTACATTTTATATGTTTATCCGTCGTGTAGGCGTATTGGAAGGCAAGTTTGAACGGTAAAATCTATGTTGGAATGTTTTAAGGGTTCCGTACACCAAAAAAGAACCGTTGAAGTTTCGCTTTGTCCGTCTATCTGTCTGTCTTCCCACGAGGTGGTCCCCCTAAGATATCCAAACAATTAGATGTAGAGATTTGAAATTTACCATATTGATAAGACATGCTACTGGCAAATTATTTTGAGCGAAATTGGACAACTTTTAAAGTTATTTCACAAAAACCTTTGTCTCGTATCAGATACGGAACCCTTCTATATAAGCTTGTTGTAACACGCTTAAATAGAAGTGGGCCCCTTTATTTTGTAACTATTTTCTAAACTTAACGTCTGGCTGATTCATCTTGTGGTTTGATTTTCGAAACAGTGCTAGCCTTTGAAATATATGACGATTCAGAAAGTGCTTGTAAAAGTCTATTTCAACCCAGCTCTTTCCTTTGGCTGTGCAAAGAAAAAGTGGCTATTTTTATATTTACTATATCCATTTCTATCTAGTGTTATCCCGATTTAGTAGAGTTAGCTTAAATTTGGTACCTCTAATAAGTACCTCTTTCTCACATAAGATCGGCGTGAAGTGGCGGCAATGCTGTCACGTCAAGTGAAGGTATTGTTGTTTCTCAGTGGCGTTATCTCGTTATTAATGGCCGGCAACGCATCTACTAGCCTCCTGGTCGTGCAGATGTCCATGGGCGTCGGTAGTTACTTCGGCGAACCGCTAGCTCGTTTGCCCCTTGTATCATAAAAAAAACAATTTCTGAGAACTCTTCAACTTTTATATATTAGTATAGATGATACTTCGTTCGCGTTGGTCTCTCGTATCACTTAGGGGTTATGTTTATAAAAACACCTTCACAAATAATTCATTATTTTGGAAGAAATTTGGTTAGCATAAAAAAGGTTATAGTGAGCTAACTTTTAAAGATTACAAACTCTTCAGCTTTATATATTAGCTTAAACAAGTTTCAGACCTTCTGCTTAACTATTAAGCAATTCAATATTGATTGAAAGATTTTTTTAAATCAGACCAGTAGTTGCTGAGATTAGCGCGTTCAAACAAACAAAGAAACAAACTCTTCATCTTTACATATTAGTATAGATAACACGCGTATCAGTAAATCGGGGCGGGTCGCTAGTTACTGTATACAACGTAATACGCCCACTTTTATTCCAGACTTAGCGTAAACCTCAATGATATAGAAACTTCAGCGCTCCTGCACAGCGGCGGCGGGGCCTCTGAGGAGTATGAGAATCTCAGACGAAGGATATACTCAAACACCAAAGAGATATGGTACTTCGTCAACTACGAGCTGACCAAGATGATGGGCGACGGGGTGCAGAGCGAGAGGATACAAGGGATTTTGAAACAAGCTGGCGAGCCACTTCACGCCGATCTCATGTGAGAAAGAGGTACTGGTACCCGGACGCACCGGCCCAATTCGGCTACAAGCATGGGGCTACCTCTAATTAGAAAGACAGAAATAGGGGAAAGGGATGGAGAAAAGGATATAAAGGTAGATGGGGAGGAGAGAAAGGATGCGGATACTACTGTCACGGACGATATAGGGGTGTGACAATAGCAGCTAGGGCATTCCGGGGTCGCGAACCCGTAGTGGATCGAAATGAGATCCACCCCCAGGGAGCGAAGGTAGGTAATAATATACAAATTATACCGGCCGTCTAACTATTATACATATGACTTTCATAAGTGCTTATAAAAAAGTTTATATGAGTAAACGATTTTGACTTTGTACATCTGGTAACATTTAACGACAAAGTTACGATATACGTTCGAGGTCTGTTTTTAAAATAATTACGTGCTGTAGTAATTATTTTAAAAATTGTGAGCCAATAGTACTTCAGTCCCCATTATTGTTGTTCACTTTTTGTACTTCTTATCGTAACAGGCGTACAAGTACAAAACATGAAACATTATTACTCACGCAAACCTCTAATACTTTGCATCGCTTATATATTCAACCGTAACTCTGATACGAGACCGTAAAATGTATTTAATACATATTATCACATGACAAAAAATCACCAATCTCCCTCCTAGTTACTGTAGTAGGCTGGTAAATTGATACAACAAAATATTGATCTTCTCAGTTTTCACTGTTTAGTATCTATTCCAGCATCTGTACATGTAATATTATACGTCTACTAGCTTTGGTCCGCGTGTACCATCCTTATCACTTAGGGGTTTAAAGAGCGACCGCTCCCCTTAGACTTGCTCTCTTTTTTCCTGGACTATATGACCTACATAGTAGTAGGGTCAGTCTTTCTTATCTTCCTCCTCCACTACGCCCCATCTCTGACCTCAACTTCGGAAACCTTGCACTTCCTCATATCCTCTGACATTACATCTTGCCGTCCTATTTTGGGTCTCTCTCGGGATCTTCGTCCTGAGATGTAATACTGTAGTGCCGGATTTCCTACATAATCCGATGGCCTCTTTTTCACATAAGCATACCATCGCAGCCGAGGTTCCTGCATTTTATCAGGGATGTCGCGAAACTTTGTTATTAAAAATTTTCGCTATTGAATTCTACTCTTTCAATGCTTCTTCTCCTCCACCTTCTTTGCCGACGATTCGACCCGCTCTACGTTGAATACGGTCAAATGGAAGCAGCTGATATTGTGGCGCCCCCGCTCAAAGGCGACAGCAGTCTTCCCAAGGAAATTTCGATATTGTAAATACCTGTGCGAAGCCGGGGCGGGCCGCTAGTACCCACACTTGGAGACAACGTAAACAGAATACAAAACCTCAGCCAAAATATGCGCGCGAAGCGCCTGGAAAAAAGGGATCGTAGATGCATTGTCGGCGTTTGAGAAATGATTATGCTCTTTTATTGAAGGTCCCTAAGTCGTATCCGTTCGGAAACGCTGGTAACTGATTCCACAGAGGAATTGTGCGAGGTAAGAAGTTTCTTGAAAATACACAGATACACCTAGTTATTTTATAACATGGCTTATTTGTAAGAGTCATAGGCTGGTGATTGCTTACAATCTGTTACTTATATGCCACAATATTTACATGAAATACTTTTTTATCCACGGGTGGGTCTTTTTTATCTGTCAGATCCACACTCGTACATCAGTCAAAAATAAATTCCATATCACATGATATTCCATCGCATCAAGCTGTCGCTGTTTTCGCATTACGTGGTGTTCAAGGCCCACTCAAGATGCACCACGCGGATGCTGTATCCCAATCTGGGGTTAGGGCTTAAAGTGACAGAAACTGGACCACTATGTTTTTTTCTTTATTATTACGGCCAAACGAGCAGGCGGTTCGTAAGTGTGAAGTGACAGCATTGCCGTCACTTCTCGCCGATCTTATTAGAGGTACTGGTGCTCAGATACGCCGACCCCCACACACTCAAGCACCAGACACAAAAACAACACCCATAAACTAAGAATGGGTGATTTTAATATTGTACACTTGTTTATTTGACAAAATATTTATATATATAATTAGCCTATACTGTCCCACTGCTGGGCAAAGGCCTCCCCCTTTTCCAACACCTTTCCTTCCTGATCCATCCACCTGAATCCATTTCTTTCCCGCAAAGGCGTCCAAGTCGTCACCAGAGGCCGCCGACGACCAAGTAGGCCGAGATGACTTGGAAGCCTTTGCGAGAAAATTTAATGTAAACCGCAAGGTACCCGGTTCAAACCCCAGGGGTATAGGTATTGTCGCACGCACTCCTAATACAAGCTTTTAATTTAAGCTTAGTAGGAGGGAAAAAGGGAATATTAAACCTACCTAAAAAGTATTCCTAATATTCCTTTAAAAAAAATACGACTAGAGGTAACTGTCTAAGCCTAGAGACAATTCCACTACAAAAAGACTTGCAGATGCGTACTGTACTACTTTTGAAAATGAGTATGTAGGTAGTTACTGTATGTTAGTAGAAGCAGTTGGATTCATCTTTGGATGAAAGTATTTTTAAATCTCTTAATAGGTCAAATTGTGTCGTAATTTGACTCATCCTAAAAACTTTAATTTATTTAGATCGTCCACCCAGAAATGTATTGCCAATCCTGACACAAGCTTTTAATTTAAGCTTAGTAGGGCGGGAAACGGAAATAGTAGACATACCTAAAGTGTCCCTATTTTTTTTTAAAGTTGCGGAGTAGAAAAATATTTATATGAATTCGAATGTAATTTGAGCCTCAATAGCTCAACGGTATAAGGTATGGACTGAAATCCGCAAGGTTCCCATACCTAAAGCTCATGTTGAAGCTCCGATTTCAGGTTCTATAATTTTAGCTGCTATTATGTTAAAATTAGGGGGGGTAAAAGATATTCGAAAATCATAACAAACTTAAGCCGAAACGGCATATGATATCCATAATTTGTGAAAGTGGAATATTAAGCAGTTTGTTTACTCCTATCAATATGCGCTCGAGCAAACAAACTCCTGAACAACGCCTAACTTTGAAGCTTCAATATCCGAGCATCGTCATTTGGTGCACGACCTATTTGTTACTTTACTTCTATACAAAATTATGGACCAGAACTTCACATCTCATTCGACAAGTCATTCAGTAGGAGTAGTATAAAGTATATTACTGTGGAAAGGCAAATATAGTCATCGTACGTAGAAACTTTGCTAGCGTGAGTTGGATTTTGTATGGTACGCGACAGATTGTACCACGTCCGTCGGCCTGTCCGTACAGCGCCATCTAGTATAGTATAGTAACCTTCCACTCGGAATCATCACTATCTCGTTATGTAGCGGCAGTTACACTACTATAAAGTACCTTGTATACTAATATTAGAAAGAGGAAAGACTTGATTGTTTGTTTGCATTGAATAGTATCTGAAACTACTGGACCTATTTGAAAAATTCTTTCACCTTTAGTATCCTACTTTATTATATTTCCAAAAAAATAAGAACGACCATTTCCATAACCTGAATAACCCTTACGAAGCCAAGGTGGATTGCTATTATTATATATTTTTCAAATAAGGTTAGGTGTTCTTAATAATGTCAGGAGTGTTTTAAAATAGGAAGGACCAAATAAAAAACGAGTTTAGCTGTTTACCAATTATTGTTGAGGTTCATAGACAACTGCAGTACCAGAAAACTCATAGATGCCTTCCCGGCTCTCGATAAACCAGTACAAGTATGTTGCTTTCTCAAAAGCAGGTCGTATCGACTCCATAAAGCTCTTCGGCATTCGAGGTAATACATTTCCTTACTCTAAATCAATATGCGCCAGAGTTTATGTTAGTTCATAAACAACGTTTAGCACTTTGGCTTTAATATACAAACGACGTCAATAGGTACACGCTATGTTTGTAAATTTACGTAGCTCGTATGACTCTATTCAAGGAAAGTAGATGTTAGATGTCGCACACAAGCTAATTTGGGCCAGAAGTAGACCACAGCGCAAATTCTCGGACTCTACGTCTATTACATCGTTAACGAGTGTATTTTAGGATCACTTTAATCCACACTTAGAGGTATTTGATTTACAATATCGACTATTTAATTGTAAATTTTAGAGATTTGACTTATTAATTGTAAATTTAGTATTGACTTTTAAGAAGAAGAAAAAAGAAAAAAAAAACAAAACTTTTCTCGAGTAAGTTTTACTTATGTAGGAGTTCAAGCGGAATATTGTCAATCCCTTAAGCAGCGCCGTATCTATAGCTTCAAATATTTGAACACTTGTTTGATTTCAGTATGTGGCGCAGGAATTTTTATATGTGCTCAAAGTCAGGCGTCGTTCTTATAGAATGCAAATGCGTGGTTCAAGAGAACTTACTTCGTACGAATGCGCGATCAAAAATACTGATATCTAAGAAGTGTCCTAATTGAATTAGCGCGATCAAACAAGTGTTCAAATATTCGAAGCTACCTATAGTCTGGTGCCCGTGTTATACAGAACTCATAAGACTTTATTTAACGAAAGAGATGTCGCATACACGCTATTTTGCGAGAGAATTAGACCACAGCGCGAATGCACGGACTCTCCGTTTATAACGTCGTCAAAGAGTTTGTTTTAGTGTGGCCAGCGCGCTCGTTTATCTTGTTACGAGTTTGTATACCGTGTGATACCGTATCCCGTGCAATAATTAATTAGGATTACGGTTAAGGCGCGTCAGATAAAACTTTGTGGGGTGTGATAGCCAACCGCGGCCCGATGTCATTACGATCATTAATTCTCATCTAATCCGGTCTCGAATTGTCCCCATTCCCGATTGTTTGATTTATAACTTAATTTAATTGTTAAGTTACATAATTTAATTTGAATTTTACTTAATGCATTTTGGTCACGTTTCCCAAAAATTTGTAATTTTGTTTTTTTTTTCTTTTCGAAGTTATTTTATGCACTCTAATGAGTGTCACTCCATTCCGTCGGGGGAGCTTGACATTTTTTTTGGTAAAGTTTTCGAGTTATGAATGTGTAGATAGGGCCTTTGAAGCATTTCGACGTCAATGTTGACATTTTCAATCATTTATTGCGAAACGCAACTCTGAGGCGGATAATTTAGAAGCGGACGGGCGCCCTGGCCGTTTCACAGTTATTTTTTGTGTTTTTAACACAGAAATAGATGTACATGTGTGTATTATACACACGCACATAACATTAACGTCGAAATGCTCCAAAATGTCCTATTTTAGCATCTATAACTCGAAATAAAAATGTATCAGCTTTCCCCCAAGGAATATCACTCATTAGATTGCAAACAACAAGTTCGACACGGAAAAAAAAACATCCGCGTTTTTGGGATAAGTAACCAAACTGCACAATTACCGGCTTAATATTTATTATGATTAAATATCGAGTTACATGCAGGATATTTTGAATTTGGTCTTATTTTGCGAGTTAAGTAGATCACTTTCCGCCTGTACATACTATCATTACCCTTCCTGTGCCAGTAGTCCCAGTAGTGCTACTAGAACCAGTAGTGCGACTTCATTGATATCAAAAATGTCCTACATAAGTCCGTGCCATACAAGTTAACATTAAAAATGTTGAAGCAAACAAGCACACACCCCCAAATTCATTTAAAATTACGGAACCCTAAAACAGCTGCTGAATTTTTAGGTTATATTTTTGCCTACAAGTAATTACAGGACAATGTTATTGTTAACGAGCATCGCGAACATTGGTGAGTGCGATCAATAGGATAAAGCCATTGCGAATAAACCAAACCTTTTTTTCTAGGGAGCTGGCAAGAAACGAGTTTGAGGAGGTCGTGGCCTAATCAGTGGTCGGCATTTGAGTCGATCGCTAAGTTAAGTTGCTCTGGCTGTGACCGGGCTAAACGAACATAGAGGTAGATCTAGAAAAAAAGCATCCTTTCTCGATTTTTTAGTGTGAACGAAAGCTCGTTCTTCGCGTTTATACCAAAATATCAAGCAGCAATAAACGAGAAGAAGTAGAATCTTTGCGAACACAAATAGAACAACGAAAGAGTGCTCTACGTCTCTGTAAGCCAAACGAATTTAATAGAGTAAGGGTAAAATGAGTATGAGTTCGTATGATGTAAATCGAACTTACTATGTTCGATTTTCCATAGTAAAGCCTGCCGGTAAAAAAAAAAGAGATAAGAAGAAGATCAAATCCAGTCTTGAAAATTATCAGGGCTGTGGAGTATGGATCTCCGAAAAAACAACCTTCTGTGAATATACGGCAGTATAGTACGTAAGCTGGTTAACTCATTAAAACAAAATTTAATGTGTGTTATTCATTGCAGGTGTGGTTCCAGAACCGACGAGCGAAATGGAAAAAGCGCAAGAAGAGCACCAACGTGTTTAGGTCACCTACAAACAGACCGACAGACAGACACATAGACAAATTTGTTTTAACTTGCCTTTTTGTTGTTGGCATTTCCCTGCTGTGCTGAGTATTTGGTTCATTCGCTCTAAGTACAGTACGCCTAGTTAGAAAGAGAAACCAACACTATACATTTTTCATAAATTGTTTATTTTCTTATATTATCTGACTCCAACGCGCCACAGAAGCTGAACCAGCATTATAAACGTGTCGTGTTTAACATTGCTAAAAAGACATAAACGTTAAAAGCTTCCGTATGATAAGCCAAGATGGGCGCAGGTTGTAGTGTCCAGTGTCAGGCGTGCATAGGAATGGATGTTCGTAATAAATAAATGCGTACGGTAACCACTTACAATCAGGTGGACTTTCTGCTCGTTTGCCCCCTTTTATTCTATAAAAAAAATATATATGGATAATACACCCATACTGGAGGTGAGAATCGAACCCACGACCCCCGGAGCAGAAGGCGGGGTCACTTTCCACTGCACCAACGGGCCAGCCGGCGGTAAGTATACATAGTATCAAGTTTATCTTTACTCTTGGTGTTACCAATTAGCATTGTAAGGTGAAAGGGTGGGGGGGGGCGTTATCTTGAGAAAAAGTTATTTTTGAGCTGGAAACATCTATGCACAAACATTTTTTTTTGGAAATATATAAATACGTACAAATAGATTATACACCCACACTCGAGGCTAGAATCGAACCCACGACCCAGGGAGGGGAAGGCAGGGTCACTGCCCATTATGCCCAGAGGCCAGTCATATGTTTAAGGAAAATTAATATTAAGAAATGAATCTCTGTGAAAATCAAAGGAAGAGATCTATATCACCTGTGGACGACATAGGACAGTAGGAAGGAAGCCTGCCTTACGAATAGACGACTATGCCCCAAATTGTCCTATACATACATAGTAATATCACTCAGTGACTTTAATCGGGAGTCACTGTTTTACACACCTTCAAAAATACGGAGGAGGTCGGATATTTTAAAACCAGTGTAGTGTTATAATGGGTATAACACTGGATTTTTTCTACAATTAAATAATGCTAAATGACAAGGAATAGCCATTATGTACCTATTTGTTAAAAAAATATCCATTAGTTTTGGTTTACAAGTTCGACATTAATAATGTGTGTACGCTTGGAAATAATAGGCACTAGGAATTTTTATTAATTAAAAAAAAAGACTCGGAAACGCGACGGTAAAGTTTACTTAAATTTGTATGGAGATTGATCAGTGTTACAATGTTACCGCTAGGTGGCGCCCCCCCCTTTTCCAACTACACCTTCCTTTCCTGACCCAATTGAATCCATTTCTTTACCGCAAATGCGTCCAAGTCGTCTCGCCACTTTTTCTCGGCCTACCTGGTCGTCGGCGGGCACTGGCGGGAGCCCATACTGTCGCGACATTGGCCCACCTTTGCGGGTTCATCCTTGCCACGTGCCCAGCCCATTCCCACTTCAGCTTTGCTGACTTCTTTTATTATTATTTCCAAACCAGCATTGGTTATCCAGTAGAACCCCACAACGCTTTAGTGTCTACAAATTTAGCATCACTGCCTCCCCTACTATTAATTTAAGTTTAAGATCACTGTTTAGAGCAGCTGTCACCCAAGTGCCAATCATGATGATTGCCAACCTCTGCTAGATAGAAAATGGCAGTAGAAGAACTCGTTATCTATAAAAGCGATTGATCCCACATACGGATCATGAAATCCTCGATACTTACAACAATGACATGTGGCAAGGAGGTACTTTATAGTGTCAAAAATTCGTTTATAATCCTTTTCATATATCCTACCCAATTTCTTCGTTTCTGCCGGTCTCTCTACACTACACTCGTTAATACACATTTCTAGTATCTATATATTATGTCTACAGCGTCTCGTTTTTAGACGTGACAACATCTTATACCGATGAACGCCCGCGTCGGCTGCACGCACAAAAAGTGTCACGTTCCTTCTGAACCGAGCATGCAAACGAGTGTATTTTTTTTAATCTTCCTACTATGCTTGTTTCCCCTTCAAATAACATCAAAAGTTTGTGATAATTTGACGATTGCCGATAGTAAAATTGTCATCCGGAACGGGGAACGGGGACGCGGACGGTGTCGGGAACGGGAATGGGAACGGGAATGATATAGGATAGTAGAAGTAAATAGTAAGTAGGCCAACGTTCGGGCAGGACATCGTCTGCCGGATCCGCTAGTAGGTAATAAAATAGGCTCTTTCCCAACATAGAGGTCGTGTTAGAAATATTCTGAGTGTAGTCACCTTTGCTGCCCGCATAATACTTCTATCCCGTTCCCACGGAGTGGCATAGAGGGGCAACACACTTAGAATATCTTTTTTAGCGTAGTCGATCGTTAGGTTAAGCAGTTCTTATCGTGGTTTGATGATTTGGCCTAAGAAAGAGGAAAGTAGACCGACGACTTGGAGGCTTTTGCCCAGCTTTGGGACACAATGGGCAAAATAAAAAAAATATTTTAAAGACAATTTTACTTATGTTAAGTTACTGTGTGCAACATGAACCACAGTCGAATTATTTGTGCACTGCAGATTCTGTAGCGGTAACTTCTATACAAAACTAAAACTTATTCTAAAAATATAAATTATTATTTAGAGCCGCTGTGTCAAGAGTACAAGTTGCCAAAATGATCGCCGAACTTCGTGAGAAGATGGCACTTTTAGAAGAAGAATAAATATATGCATCAAAATTTTAACTCTAGATATAGTTGTTTAAGAATAACAAAATGTCAAATTATGGTTGTATTGCTTATAATTCGTGCGCAATACAAAATACCAATCTCATTAGTGTAATGCATCAGGTCGTTCAATTAAACATTTCTTAAGTAGGGTCTCGTAGTTAATTCGATTAAGCTGTACTTTTAAGGAGTTACGTAGATTATTTATTAAATAAGGTATAAGATGTATGGAAATAGGCGATAAAAGACATAGATAACTATGAGAAACGAATTTAAAGGTAGAGAAGAACAAAAGTTAAAACAGCTTTTGAAGAAGATAAAGATACAGTAAGATCTCGTAAATATTATTATGTTACATCAAATAAATTCAAAAGTTTTAGTGTCCTCAAATCAAAGCCACACAATTGACTCATCACATTTAGTTATGGCGCGCAATCCACTCAGACCACCCACCCGATTAATTTTAATCGGTTCTTTAAGATAATGCCCCTGATCTCAGGAACAATGTTTTGATTAAAGCACTGAATTAATTATATAGCGCTAGATTATAGGACGTTTTAGTATTAATAAATAATTATGGCTTCGACATGCGGTCGAAAAAGACGTTGTCATTCTCGATTGAAGATAATGTGTATATGTCGAATTGACATACTTTGCTTTTACTAAGCGTAGACAATATGTGGAAAAAAAAACCTTGTCCTGATCTTCTTAGGATTTGAATGTGTTTGTAGGGTTCCGTAGTTCTACAACGAACTCGTATAGTACCACTCTGTCCGCTTATCCCTCTGTTCTTCCGACTGTCTTTCCTCCCGCAGTGGTCCCTCCGCTTGGATTTTTTAAGCTATTAGATATAGACTTGAAATTTTTTATGTTGATAGAACATGTTGAAAACTCATTAGCAAAAATATTTTGAGCGAAATAGGACAATAGCTTTTGAAGTTATTTAACGAATACCTTTATCGCGTATCAGATACGGAACCCATCTCTATAAGCGTGTCTTGACACGCTCCTGACCGCTTTTTTTGCTCTATTGTCAAAATACTCAATAAAATATATACAAAAACAGGAACCATCTGCCTATTTTTGATTGATTAATTTCTAAATGAGTGATTGGATAGATTGTAAATTGCGTAGGGTATGAGCTAGTTAGTAATATCAGTGTCACAGTTAATAGATTTGTGTGTACACCGAGTCACGGTTAGTCACGTGCCTTGTGGTCGTAGGAACTTCAAAGTGGTCGGAGCTATTTCTCCGCTATGGATTCTTTACCTAATTTTCATTCCGATGCTTGGTGAATGCGACGATGCAATCGCGGATGTAGACAACTTTGATTGCTTTTTCATAGTTACAAACGCCTGGAGGTTGTTGGCGGTTTGTTTGTCGCAATAGAACCTCTATAGCTCAACGGTAAAAGAGTGATAGCGTTGAAGAACGGGAGATTGGAAAGAGTCCACTGCTTTGCGGGGTTCGTTGAAGACAAATGCTGAAAGAGTTAACAAGTGGAATAGCGTTGAAAGTAATCAAGTATCTACGTAAAGGATTCAGGCGTATTTATAAAAAAAAATCATCATCGATCAAGCCCTGTATACCTTTTTTGGTATCAAACACGTTTTATTAGGAATACTGAGGCTTGATCTACCTTATTTAAGTTTTTTTTTTCACATTAACCTATTGCATTACACTGCTAGCCTTATCGGTCCACTTTCCTCTCTCTTGGGCTCTCCAATGTCATCCAAAACTTCCTCGCAAAGACATCCACATCGTCGTGCCACTTCTTTCTCAGTCTGTCTGCATACTCTCAAAATCAGATTGCTTTGAAGGCTTTGGTACGCGCCTTTGATACTGTACGACTCATTTGTCTCCAGTTACATTACGAAATACCAACTTCATATTGCATTGCGAACAGGTACAGAATCTAGAAAGTTGGCACTATTGAAAATACACTGGACCGTTAAGTTGTCGGCCTTGACCGGAGAAAGCAGTTCGATTCAATTGCATTTCTGCGCGACGCGAAATAACATTACCTCATAACTAAGGTATACTATAAACATTATTAAAGTCAGATTGCATTATTTGATTATGAAAAAAACCTCAGTTTCAACTCAACAAATAGTAACAGAACAGAGTGCCCAAACACGGCCATTTGTATGGTTGTCATATTAAGTGACAAAGACACCTTAAGTGGCGGAAAACACCATATATAAAAAATAACAGTAACGAAAGAAAGAAAAAGTTGAAAGATTAAAAAAAAAATACATACTAAAAATGCACTATGGTCGCTACTTCGGAATACTTTTTAAGAAAATGTTCGTACTTCGTGCTAGATTTTTTGATAAACGTGCCACGTTAAATTATTATTTCAGAAAATATTCGGCCAGTGTCAAGTTTTATTTATAATTTGGTTAACAGGTTAATAGAAGATGAGCCAAAATTCGGGCAAGACAACGCCTGCTGGGTCCGCTAGTGTGTATTAAATCTCTGAGTTCAAGATATTTAGCACAAAGCACGCCTAATGACTGAGTTATAACATACCCTTTCCAACTAAAGAACACACAAACACTTCAAGGTTTCATCTTTGCTAAAGGTAATAAACTGAGCAGTGTTTACGCTTATACGGAATTATTTTGAAGCATTACTTCTGATGAAACGGAAGTAGGTTCAAAATTGTTAAGGCGTTTTGATGGATAGCAAATCCAAAGTGGTGATTATTTGAAAAATGATTATTATAATGGCGCCATGTTTGCGGTCGCAGAGGAGGTATCTTTTATACTAATACTAGCCTCCCGTCCCGGCTTTGCACACGTTTAATGTGTATTCTGTAGCCAAAGAATTCTTCTCCTCGAATATCTCTGTCTATTGGTGAAAACCGCATTAAAATCCGTTGTTTAGTTTAAAAGATGGAGGTATTAGAGTACAACGACGGAAACCATCTTTTTTTAAAATTAAACAAGGGGCAAACGGTTTACCGACACCTGAGGCCTCTATAGTATCTAGATATATGCACTAGGTATTTCAGGTATCGTCAGTGGTAGGTGCTGGGGAGTGTCGTGGTGCTCGCGTGAATGGTAGATTACTTGACGTTTGCAATATGATTGTTTGATATTACTGATAGGATTCTCTAACACGTACAGTATAGTACGCGAATCTTCCCCCACCACGTCGAATAATAGGTATTAAAAAATATTACCAACATAATGCTCATTAAAATATGTTTTTTGGGCTAATCTCGTGGGAATATTGTTAAGCGATTCCTACGTTTATTACAAGGAATGGACAATACTTGCAATTACATTAATTAACTTACTTATGAATGTATCACAAGAATTTCACATTACAGGCATCACATATTATGGTAACTTGCCGTCAGGTGGCAATCGGTCATCTTAACTCGCCCCACAGCCGTATCCTCTGCAATCTAAGCGGATCTTGGTACTTAGCCGAGATAACGCTAGGAAGAAGAAGAAGATTCTTTTGGTCCTCATTATGGTGATGGTGATCAATCTTATTTCTTCGAACGTCTCTAAGATTGCTAATAGATGGTGAATATAAAGTTCCAATATCTTTATGATTAGTAGAAAAACCATAAAAAAAAAAATAATAATAATACATGACATCTAAAAACTTCTTCTTGAATACTTTTACCATTCAGATGCTATAATATAGCTTAAAAGTTATACTTCAAGAATATGCTTTTAAGCTTAATCTTCTAACACAAGTTGTTAAGTTTAGTTTGGGAACAGGGGCGTACGTATGTAAGGCATATCACCTACGTATAATTTTTAGGGTTCCGTAGTCTTACAAGGAATTCTTATTGTTTCTTTCTGTCTCATCAGCGAGAACAATGTTGTAATCTCATTATAGGGGCAAAGAGCAGGGACAAAAAACGAAACAGTTTATATTTGATATCCGACCTCCTCCGTGTTTCAGAAGGCACGTAAAATAGTGGGACCCGAATAATGTCACTTTGTGGTATTATTCGAAAGGTTGTAGAGATCGTGGGGGTTCCGAGGATGACGTCAGATGGCAATCGGTCATCTTAGCTCGCCCAACAGCCACATCCTCTGCAATCTAAGCGGGCCCTGGTACTTTACTGAGATAACGCTAGGAAGAAGCTTAGCGTAGGATCGGAGTCCGTAAGCGATCACTGTCGGATCTGTTGTCGTTTCAAACCCCGTTCCCATGGCTACGCCACGTAGTGGCAAAGAGGAACTACCGTGGGGTTTTAGTCGGTTGGAGCCCGATATAACCCACCGAGCCCTTGTAGCGGGTGGGTACCAGCACCGGGTTTTCCCACGTTAAAACAAAAAAAAAAACTAAATTCATAGGTCACTCTATAAGTAGTTTACAGTGACGTTACAAACGCTTATCTAAATTGCCTCCCTTTGAAAGTTATAAACCCTAGTGATGACCACATTCAGCCCAGTGATGGCTATATTCAAGACAGTGATCAATTCAACTCAGCACCCACTGACCAATTTCAGACAATTTTTTTTCAGACATATAATTAATTTCCAAGCTCAAATATTAATTTACTTTGGAGATAGACTTCATATAGATGGATGGGGATAGAGTAATGGGATGAGACGAATATCAGTACAGTATGTGATCTGTGCTTTTCCTCTATGACTATTTTAGGATGGGGACAATAGATGTTGATAATAATAGTGAAGTTGATGATGTTGGCCACTTTATGCCGATCATATGTGATAGAGAGATACTGGTACCCGGAATCACCGGCCCAATTGGGCTGAAGACCAAAAGGACTGCAAGCGTGGCAGTACCTCAAAATAGATAGACAGGAGTAAGGGAAAGGGATGGAATAAAAGGATATAAAGGGTAACGTAGTTGTGAAGTGTTCTTATTCTTAGTTTTAATTAATATTTCGGTAATCAAAAATTGGAACTCATAATTTATTCACCCATCCTATTAACGTATTTTACCTTGATTGGATGGAGGGTTCTTCACACCGAGCGTGGGCTTGCCCTGCTACCCGTCGTCGAGGATATGCGCAACTTCGGAGATCAGTGGCTCCCCTGTGACGAAGATACTCAGCAGTCTTATGCAGCGCAGCATAACGTAACAAATTAACTCCCACTATTTGACTTTACTATTTACATCAATATACTGTACTCAGTATAGTTGGAGCCGCGCCTCTTTTAGTTCTTAGTAATTGAGGGAAAGAGCGGTGGGAGAGCACAGGAGGTTTTCAAATTAAATCTAATTAGAATTAAGTATTCTGTAGAGATGTTTGTGTCTATTGGGGTGGAGGGCATACCCATCGTGCCAACCATGGATATATACGGATACGCGCCTGCTGTATATATCCAATCAGAGGCAAAGGTGTTGATTGTATGAAAGTTGGCAGAACTATGTCGCAATTTGTAACCCAACTCTACAACGCCTTTGTAACTTGCTTCACAGCAATACCAATTACCACGTAAATATGCCACTAGACATGCCGCGATAGTGAACCTTTCCCGCCCGCTTTTCTCATAACATATCCTTAAAATCTTCTTGGCTTTCCCTTTCCCTTTCCCTTTCGTTCGGTTTGTGAGTCTTCCCGGTGGCCTAAACTCGTCATTAAGGGCCGGCAGCGCATCTACAGGCCTTCAGGAAGTGCAGATGTCCATGGGCGACGGTAGGCACTTCGGTGCCTACTGCCTGCTCGTCTGCCCCCTTGTAATATAAAAAGAAAACATAGAGCCAGGTTACGTTCTTATTCAATAGAAAAAAAATAAGTCGCTTTAAGGTATACTAGGGTATGTCACATAATTTAGTTCGCTTTGTTAACAGTGAGGCACACGTTTGATTTGGTCGGATAATACTAGTAGCAGTGTATATAAGCATAAAAAAAACTTAAACAAAGTTGTGATGTCAAAGTATACTATGATTATTTTAAAAACACACGACGTGTGAAGACTTGTAAGTGATACCTGTCATGAACATAGATAGCGCTTAAAAAAAACAATGAACGTAAAGACTAAAGAGATATCAAATATGTTTTTTCACCTACGACAAAGAAAGCGTTATGGCTTACAGCCTGTGCCAATATTTTGTTCATATATATGATGAAGTATCAGTGGCACTTGGCGTTAGTGGTATTTGTCTACTTGAACTAAATCTTCGTTTTCTAATAAAATTTACAATCGTCCAATGAATTTATTTAATGAAACGAGTGTAATTTTTTTTTAAAATAATGATGTATTAACCCCAAGCATCTCCGAAAATAAAGGCAGCCATGGATATAGCCCAACATCTTTATCTTCCAGTGGAAGGCCTTTATATGAATTTGAAAAAATAACAGTGTTTCGGTCTGTTGGTCCATACCGATTAAAAAATTGAAACCTGGGTGATAAAGCATGAAACCTATGTTTAAAGAGATAAAAATAAATTATCGAAAACCCACAGGTACACACATAAATTTTATGTCTAAATAGCTAATCTTAAGTTCCACAGAATTTAGTTAAATTTTGAGGGTTTTTGTTATTTTATGCGGAACTCTTAATATTTTTCTAAAACTAAAGTAGCCTATGATACTCCTTGCAACATCATCTAATTTCCAATGAAAGTCCCGACAAAATCTGGATATCCGTTTCGGAGATTTCCCAGACCAAACAGACAGACAAAATTTTGTACCTTGCGTTTTTTGCTTAATTCTTCCATGTGTGTATATATAATTAGTAGGTGTTCAAATGAATCTAAGGAGATGTCCTTTTATATTTTATAGGATAAAATTTAATTATTACTAATACAGCCCCTTCTAACATAAATAATATTTTTTTATTTTACGAAGGGCAAACGAGCAGGCGGTAAGTGACTACCGACGGCCATGGACATCTGCACCATCAGAAGGCTCGCAGATGCATTGGCGGTCTTTAAATAGGGGTTTAGGTCGAATACTCTCACCAGACCTCCGGGAACTCTTACTAACCGACCAACAATACCACCAATTACCAACAATAGACTTGACAGCATTGCCGCAACTCCACACCGATCTTATGTCAAGGTCAAAGTCAAAAATGTTTTATTCATATAGACTATACAGTACTTATTAAAGTCATGTGTGTGTAAGCACAATTCGGCTGCAGACCAAAAGGACTACAAGTATGGCGCTATCTTTAATTTAATATGTTTCGTTTAATTAAGTGCTTCTTCCATTTGAAGATCCTATTAAATAATAATTCTAACCTTTCCAATCATTATAGTCGTTTTAGTTGTTTATATGATGTAATAGTATATACATGTACACAAAAGAGTATCCCTTAACTATTTAGCTAAGTATCCATAGGATGCATATAATAAATAATATCAATAAACTTTTTAATGATAAAACTCAGTATAAAGCAAACACAATTGAAAAGGATATTTTATTTAATTTACAAAATTTATAAAAAAAACTACTTCGAAAGCTACACTATAACGACAATAGTTTATCACTATAGGAATAATTTCTTAAAAGGATAGATAACGAAAACTAAGTTTAGAGCTAGAATTAGAGAGACGAGAGAAGAGAAAACAAGAGTACTAAAAGACTAATAATATAAAAATAACAAGAGAAATCCATCATTGATATATCTGAGGCCATTTCACAAATCATAGTTAAACAAGACTAAGAAAGAGAATTTAAATCACTTATTAATTTTGAACTTCTGTCTAGTAAATATTAAAAACGTAGATTTATTTGAAAGCATGTTTACAAGAAATAGAGCCAAAGTCAAGGTGTTAAAATTGATATTTAAAGGGAAATTACAAGATTCCAATAACGCCGCAAGCCACACGACCTCCAGCGTTGCCAGTCTTCTTGGAGTCGGGGTGGTCAGACCTTCCAAAGTCATCTGCCATCTCGTGGAGTACGATGGCTCTGCCAATGACATTGTGGTCTCCTGACAAGGCAATCACTTTGTCGTAGAAGTCAATATGACTGAGGCTATCACTGTTGAACTCAATATTACCAAGGTCTCCCACGTGGCGGTTCTCATCTTCGGGATGACCATGCTGTTTCTGGAATAATGTATGAAATATTAAAAATTAATTATTACGATATTAGAGGCAAACAGCACGTATGCTGTGCTGAAAAAAAACATCGCATCAGATCGCAAAAGAACAAAATGGCAACAGATTCTAATGGAGACTACATCTGATATGAAAAATAATAAAATAATCGTCCTACCGTCTCCTATCAAGATAAACACTGGAATCTATATAAAGGTGGAGCAGCGAAATGTGCTTCTAGAGGAATCATTGCAGTAGAACTAATGAATTGTGAACTATGGTGGAATGGACGTGAATAAACGAGAAATTAACGTGGAGAAGTTCGAGATAGAAGATACTCGTAAAGAAGAAAGGGTAAAAGTATTTACAACGATGAAAAATGTTAACGATGAATTAAATAGGGAAGGTTAACGTCAATACATGGAAATTGACATATGCTTTTGAAACTCGCCTTTCTCACATTCGTCGCTACTACTATGCACATTGAATTCAATACAGAACTGCAGTACCCCTAAGTGATACATATTAAATGCTTTTAACTTACATTATCTGGGTTGAAATGCGCTCCAGTGGATAGACATCCTCCAGTAATATCTCCAGACATAATAATTTGAATAGCTTGAACTATTTTTTTATTTACAACACATTCACAATATTAGGTGTGATTGTTTTTTAAAACCTAGCTTTATTAAAGCAATCGTAGTTGATTTATATCGCTTATCGGGGTTTTTATATAACTCGGAGCTGCAGACAGTTGACGATCCTAATTACTATTTTTTATTATCTGCGTACTATATTAGCTAAACCGTTGAAATAATTTAAATAATGAATAAATTGAGCATTGAAGAGGCAGTGTCAGTGCCAGGATGATCATCTCTCCCAGCCTGTCTCGAGGCTCGTACTCCTTGTAACCTAGGTTACAAGAAGAACGCGATGAGGGGCATGATAATCACCTACCAGACTGACATCTCTATGGCAGGGGTGCTCTGTACACAGTCCTGCTACGCCTACGAAATTTCCCTCAAGGTTGAGTTTCGTAGGCAAAATAGTATACCGGGCAGCTACGGCTGCTCGTGAGACACAAGCCCGGGCAAGGAGATCCGCCTCGAGACCTGTACTCCTTGTAACCTAGGTTATAAGAAGAACCCGATGATGGGCATGATAATCACCTCTGGATGCGCCGGCCTAATTGAGCTACAAGCATAGCGCTACCTCTTTAGAAAGACAAGAGTAAGGGAAGAGGATGGAGTAAAAGGATATAAAGGTGTATGGGGAGGAGAGAAAGGATGCGGATACTACTGTCACGGACGATGTAGAGGGAGTGACAATAGCAGCTGGGGTGCTCCGGGGTCGTGTATCCGTAGTGGATCTGACCAGTAATTGCACAGATAAAGGAAGATCCACCCCCGGGGAGAAAACTACTTGTAAAATAGTATTTATGATATTAAGGCGTGCGCTTTGGATATGAAAGCAGTGAGTAACATTGTTTTGCGGGTCAATTCATACGTAATTAGAGGTCATGCATCAATAACGTCATGCAAAATTTACAATTTTTTGTCCCTCCCCTATCCTCGTTACAAATTGTCACGTTTTCGACATGCCTTCACCGCGGTATGGCATCATATGCTTGCCAATTTTATGCTTGCATTATAAATAATTAAGCAAACAGCGGTTTTAATTTTTTTTGAAAATTTTTAATTTTCACATGTGACGTCACACGCTTTTGATCCCCTCATTCTGTGAATTTAATTTGGATGTTATAATTGAATTTTAAAAATCTTTTATTAACTGTTCTTTAAATATCGAAAACGCCATATGGACATGTTCTCCCTAGAGCTGCCAACCTGTGTCCGAAGTCTATTAAGGGACTTCCAGGTTTGCCGAGGTAGATCGTGCCCAGGTGGTAGATTCTCTTGTTATGCTGTTAAAAACTTATTATATATTTTGGCTGTGACTCGCACGATATTTGAACTCTTTCAGCGAAGTTACCAATATATTATTTTATTCAAAACTTTACAACCCCCATATTTTAGTACGAAAGTATCAAATATTAAAAATAATTTTATTTCTATGAATATTATTAATAATTATTAATAAACTATTTTGACAGAAAAAATGTGATGATTTTAGAAGTCATAAATATATAATTATTTATATATATAGTAAATGATAAATAATGATATTTACATATATATTATTGGTGTTTTAATTTTAATTATTGGGGTAATAGTAGGAGTTGCTTTTTTGACTTTATTAGAACGTCAGGCATTAGGGTATATTCAAATTCGAAAAGGTCCTAATAAAGTTGGTTTTCTTATCACATAAATAATTTTATAATGGCAACGCTATTAACGAGCGTGAACAAGGAGGCTGTAGTGCGCTTAGATGCCAATGCGATTATAAGGCTATTGCGAAATAAAGGTGATAAAATAAAATGTTTCTATGGTATATATAATATTACTTACGGTATAAACATTGGTGTATCAATATAATCATCGTCCGGAGGGTCGCGTTCTTTCGACTGTGGAGCTTAAGAAACCGCCATTGCTTGATGCGGGGGTAAAAAATACATATTTAAATTGTTGTGTTTAAATATTTCTTAATGTAACATTTATATCGGGTTCGGCGTTTGACTTTTTTATATGACTAATATTTTTTTAAATATATAGCGAGGGGCAAACGGGTAGGCCGTTCACGTAAGCGACTACCGATGTCCATGGACATCTACACTAGCAGGAGGCTCACAGATGCATTGCCGGTCTTTAAAGAAGGCTTTTGTGATCCCCGAAAATTTCACAAACCGACCGAAACGCGACAACTAAACCATCACTTGACGTGACAACATCACCGCTACTTCCCTCTCACTTATGTGAGAAAGAGGTCTTACTCGTACATACGAGCCTTTAAAATATATGTACCCCGTTTCTTGTAAGTCTCCAGGTTGAATTACATAAATAAACAAATACACAGGACTACATGATACACAGACGTCTGTTCCTAAGGTTGAAAATTTAACGCTTGTGTTATAGGTAACAGTCGATTCTTATACAAAATATTTTCTTAGAAAGATATACATATAAAGATATACATATATTGACCCACACTCGTGGCGGGAATCGTACCCACAAACGCGGAGCGGAAAGCCACTACCAATCGCGCCAACAGGAATTTTACGCAGACGAAGACGCGGCTAGTAGCAACTAGTCTGATTATAAGGGTTTACCATCCCTCGTGGGTTGGGTACCTGCACAATCAGAACGCTCACAGATGCGTTACTGGGCATTTGAGAAATATATGTATTCTTTTCTCGGTCATTTCCAAGGAGCTTATAAATGGCAATTAATAAGGAATTTTTTTATTATTCATTAAAATATATTATGTAGGTATATACAATGACAAATGTTAGTTTGGCGGCAAAGAAATAGATTTAATTAAATTGAAGCGTAAACAGAACCAAGTTTTATCGGTGTAATAAATGTTTCTTCCTTAATTTTTTAACTGCCTTATTGTCGTCAAATATTTTTGCCGCCATAAGATTATGTCACCTCTGTTTGTTGGAGCACTCATAGAGTTTCTTGTTACATAATTAAATTGCACTTTTTCCATATAGTATGTGTCTGTACAGACTTTGTTTATTTTTATGAAAAGGTGAAAACGAGCTGGCTGCATTCACATAAGTGACTACTGACGCCCATGGACAACTGCAACACCAGACGTGTCGTAGATGCGTTGCCAGCTTATGAGGAACGAGTATGCTCTTTTCTTGAGAGTCCCTAGGTCGACTAGACTGTGGTTTTTTTTTTAATTTGACAACTTATAGTCGGTATATTGTTGGTTTACCTTTCTTCACAAGACAAATTGAATAGACTATACTACGTATGAGGTTTGAAAAGGAGATCCATGGTGGTGGACACGTTTCAAGTATAAATCACTTAGTCAACTTTTTTTAGATCTACTACTACAAACCTAATTCTGTAGTTAAAGTCTATTTTTATAAAGGTAATTGAAATTTATAAATCTTTTAAGCGTTTTCGTAAGGTCGTTATTTAATACTTCCAAGCTATGCTGAGTTGTAAAGTTTTTGTGCGGCTCAAATAACAAGTTCCTAGGTAGGTACGTATGTATGTTTGTTAGGTAGTTATGTAGGACTTGCTGTTCAGGCGTAATTTTAGAACAATGAAACAAGTCATCGACCCTCGCCACGGAATCTGTAAATAGAGTATTGGGTTCAAATATAAAATTATGTTTTGGAATATTCATATTTTTTATACATGACAAGGGAAAAAGGCAGTTTATGTAATAATAAGTGATAACAGAAAGACTTATGGACTCAATATCGTAACGATAGAAGAAATGGACCAGCAAGGAACCCGGTTCAAACCTGGACGATGGGATATTGTCGCACGAACTCCTAACTAAAATGAATTTCACCACAGGACATCCCGCCTAAATTTGAAATTTCACCCTCATCACCTCGATGTCCTAAAGTCCACAACTGTGCGCTTTACTGGAAACTTTTTGCCTGGCACAAAGAGCATACTCATTTCTCTAAGGCCGGCAACGCATCTGCTAGCCCTCTGGTGTTGCAGTTGTCCATGGGCATCGATAGTCACTTAGATGAACCACCTGCCCGTTTGCCCCTTGTCTTATATAAAAAAAATACCAACTAGTAATTTAAGCTTTAGCAATAATACTAGAAAGGTCTTAAACAATTGCTGGCATTCTATACCAATACTTTTTATTGTTTTACCTCATTATTAAATAATAATAATAGCATATAAAACTTACATTACGTTAAGTTCATAAGTTCATCATATAAAACATCCAAATTAAGTTTAAAGATCTGTGCCCCCCACTAAGTCCTATTACAATAAAAATATTAAGCTTAAAAAAGTAAGTGTATTTCTAAACGTGGAATCAGGCATACCTAAAAATTTAAAGTCACGCTATATTCTTAAAACATTTTCAAACAAAATGCTTCAAAATCTCAAGCTTTTTGTGGAAGTATAAACTATAGAAGGTTTGAAACACTTCTTATAGAAAAAATGATCAAAACTCACCACCTGCAATCGAGAAATGTGTCACAGGAGATGACGGCAAAAACTAACGGACGGGAGGCTCGTGCGGAAATCCAAAGCTCGCGTTTCTTGTGAACCTGTTCAATGAGCTTTTCAATGAACGGGGTATAATAAATAAAGCTCTTTTTGTTTTTACATGTTGTCACACTTTTATTGTGTACTCGTTAGTGATTGTGACTTCTTTCACGCGCTAAAACTTCTAATTTATGTATTTTTAACCGACTTAAAAAAAAGCTTCCGACTGGGTGAACTGATTTTGATGATTTTTTTAAAAATTGAATGCAGGTGCTTCTCGAATGGTCCCATTTAAATTTGGTCCAGTTCTAACACATCTGGCATCCATGACAAAACCTTCAAGTCGTTTTTTTTTCGTATTTTATTATTATAATATCGACACATTTGCGGCCCTCCCAGTAGTACACTTGACGATGGGCGTCTGTAGTCACTAACCGTCATCTCGTTTGTTTTTTATCTATAAAATGATCACAGACTGATAATTTTATCATATGTACAAAAGAAATCCTTGTACGAAGGACAGCTACTCGTATCTCATGAGCGCATTCCTCACGCTGCGCGGGCGCATGCTTCGCTGCTCGCGTCTGGTAAGCGTTATAGTTGCCAGCGGTACTCGAATACCGCTGCCTACATCTATACTAGTTTACAACTATATGAGATATAGTTGTAAACCAGCAGGGCTGGCCAATCTCTTTTCTTTTCATTATTATTTTTTTAAACATGACGTGATGGGCTGGCCCTTATTAAAATGAATCTCTTTGGCGTGGCATCCCCAAGGTAGACTTTAGATCCTTCAAGTTGCTGGTTATCTTCTGTTAATATGATTATTTTTATGTTATAAAAGAACCAATTCGGTGACGGTCCACGCGGGGTCCGTCATCAACTATGCAACATAACAAATAAATTACCTTCAATAGTCTCACTACAATAAATTATTTAAAATTAGACCAGATTTCCGAACACTTAGAAATATTTTATTCAATTTATATTTTCTATGACCACAACTTAAAAATTTAAGATTCAAATGTTCATCATCATCATCGTCCACATCCCTTTTTATCCCACTGCTCGGTAAACCTCTCAACCGACTCTGTTCTTATAAGATTAAATTTTCAAAGTTAATAAAATATTATTGTCTTGAAACCCCTTATAACAGCTAAAACAACAGAATATAACAGTATCTAATATAATAATCGCAGAAACTAGCTTACGCGGATCTGATGGCTTGTGATAGAGCAAAACTAATAGCAGCGCAAGGTTTTGTCCACCATAAAACTTTCTTTATATTAAACCTGCATTTTTGCTATAGGTATTGTATATAGTCAGATGCATATATACTCCCAAAGGGTGGATCTTCTTTTTTCTGTCCGTTAACTGATCAGATCCACTACAGATATGCAACCCCTGAGTTCCCTGTTTTCCTCAAACATACATCCTTTCTGGCATTATGTTTTCTGGTGTATAGTAATCTTGAAATTTCTTGTTTAATATAATACTTGAGAGTATGCCTACTATACCTATAACATCAGAAGAAGCTACGTAGCAGGGAGAAGCAGTGCTTCAATGAGCAAAAGTAGAGTCGACTATTATTGAAGTGCAATAAAAATGCTTTTCGCCTTATTACAGATCTGTAGTCCTACAAGAAACTCTTATAGTTTCTGTATGTCTGTCCGTCCGCCCGCATTGTGGTTCTCACTAGCGATTGTTGACCGCAACGTGTCCACAGATGACGATGAGGTGATTTGAATATGTTACCACTTCCATCCATATTCCACCCTTTTTTACCTAGCGTTAGCCCAGTCTAGTACTAAAGACTGCTTAGATTGCAGAAGATGTGACTATGGGGCGAGTTAAAATGACCAACTGCCATCTGACATCATCCCCAGAACCCCTACGGTCTCAACGACCTCGCGCTTAATATCACTCGGCGACCTTAATTGGGTCCCACTGTTATTTATGCCTTCTGAAATACGGCGGAGGTCGGAGGTTAAGCATTTCTTACTGCGGACAAATGATAGATGGGTGGCTCACCCTCTAATTATAAAGACGGGAGTAAAGGAAGGTGGTGGAGTTAAAGGATATAAAGGTAGATGGGAGGAGAGAAAGGACGATATGGGAAAAGTCACAATAGCAGCTAGAGTAGTCCGGGGTCGCGTACCCGTAGTGAATCTGACCATTTTTACGTTACAGACATCGCATCGAAAGTTGCAGTTTATTTTTGTAATTATTACGAAATGTTAGTGAAAAAAAAAGGAGCTAATTTATTTTTACTCGTTATTAAGGGTCGGCAGCGCATTTGCTGGTGTTCTGGTCGTGCAGATGTCCATGGGCGTCGGTAGGCACTTAGGTGCTTGCTGCCTGCCTTGTAACATAAAAAAGAATAGGGATTTTTTACGTCACCTTCCGCCATAACTTTGCCCATATTTTTATCTAGATATATAGAGGATACTTTATTGCACACAAAAGACAAAAAGTAATAACAGGAGTCGGCGCATCTTTAGAATCGCGATCATACTGAAGGATCATTCTGAATAGATCATTCTTTAGCGATTAGATGACAGGGTTTGAGGAGTACCTAAGAGGTTTCAAAGACTCTTTTTTTAATTCCTTCCTCACTTTTCTAATAATGCATATGTTTTCTATAGAAAAAAAATACACATTCATCTTCTTGGCATTTCAATGACAAAAGTGTAGGTATATTTGGCTATGTGGATAGGCGAAATGAGGCGACATTAATTGCCCGGTTTGTGGTGGTCATTAAGCCCTCTCGCGTGCAGGTATTGAGGCAGGCAGTGCATGACATAAAGCGAGTCATGGATTGGATTTCAGCTGAAAAGATGGCGGTGATGGTCCCGGGCAGCCCCGGCTCAATTCGGCTACGAGCATGGCGCTGCCTCTTCTCAGTGCAGGGGCGTCGGAACCCTTGTTAACTTAACTTTTAATTCGTAAAATTTATCACCAAATGTTATAATAATGATTAAAAAAATAATACTAACACAGATGACGTTCATAAGTACTGTAAAGTGTATAAGAATAAAATATTTTTGACTTTGTTAATACAAGATATCCGATCGCAACATACCTGCAGATATTTACAAAACTGTCTCATCTGACATCATTTTATGTATTATCGAAAAATATGTTCTTAGCGGATCTCCACTAACAACCTCCTAGCTAAATTGCGCTACTTTGTACGTCCCGCGGTTTTCGACACTTTGTACTAGATGACATTTCCCTTTTGTCTATACTCGTATACCAGCCGTTTCCCGCAACTTTTGACGCTCATAGAGAAGTGCAGTACCAGAAAGCTCGCGGCCGCTTTGCCGATTTTCGAAAACAAGAGGAGGAACTCTACTTACGCAATTCTATTATGCCTTAAGACTACTTCTAAGAGTATGTAATAGATAAGGTGCGTTGCCAGCCTTTGAGAAATGAGTATGCTCTTTGCTTAGTTCTTACATCGCCCGGGTGGTAAATGGGTGACACATTTCAACCCTGGTTTTTCAAATAACCGACATGTAACATCTTTCGGAAGGCACGTAAAACAGTGGGTGCCGATTAATGTCACTGAATGATATTAATCTGTGAGATTGTCTACAACCAGAATTTTCTGTAGATTGTGGTGATCAAATTGTATTTATTTGTAGTAATATTAAGTTGATAACATCATTTTTGTAGTATCATGCATTCGACCCTGGGAACTCTAACAAACCGAATGAAACGCGACAAAAATACAATCACGTGAACTGACAGTATGCTGCCACTTCGCGCCGATCTTATTGGAGAAAGAGGAAATGGTACCAATTCGGTTGCAGGCCAAATGGAATGCAAACGTGACGCTATCGTCACTTAAATCTTTAAAAAAGACTTACACTTATGTGCAACCCGGCACCTGTTCATCTTTTTCTGGGATCCTGTAACTAAAGTTATTACTCCAATAGCTCTAGTTAATGGTCATGGACTATAATCAACTAAATGGGGGTACCAGTACCTCTTTCTCACATGACATCGGCGTGAAGTGGCGACAATGCTGTCACGTCTAGTGATGGTGTCGTTGTAGCGTTTCGTTCGGTTTGTGAAACTTCCCGGTGGCCTAAATCCCACTTTCAAGTCATTAAGGGCCGGCAGCGCATCTGCTGGCCTTCTCTGGAAGTACAGTTGTCCATGGGCGCCGGTAGGCACTACGGTGCCTGCTGCCTGCTCGTCTGCCCCCTTGCAACATAAAAAAAAAATAGAGATTGTTAATAAAATTCCTCAATATCCACAAATGAAGGTTGCGTGCATCCATTTTACAAATTTAACACGACTTACATGGCCGTATTGTTGAGGATTCGATACGTGGAAGTTTTTATTTTAAAACTTATTGCACACAATAAAGAAACACAATAATAATAAACAATAATTTAAAACTAGTTAAGGTGCGCAAGGGCGGTCTTATTGCTTAAAGCGATCTCTTACAGACATCCCAGGCAAGACAGGATTTTAGTACATAATCATTGGGGTGGTGCAAGAAGTAAGCAAGTCATACACTAGTTCTGATTTCGTTCTTGCTAGCAATATTTAGCAAATAAGTTGTGTGAAACAGCAGAATTATCGTTTCATTTGTGGTAGTGACTGACACGGGCCGTTAATTGCTGCCACGCATAGGTCCTGAGATGGACGGCGTGCTTCGTATTTCAGCAGTAAGTAAAACTTTCGATAATGCTAGGGTTTCAGATAGGTAAATAATTTTGAAAAGATACCTTACCTTAGTGTTGGTTTTTATGAGCTATGATTACTTTTTAATCACGTTGGTTTCTATTATCAAAATAGCCGTTGATTTGTTTGATAATTTGTGTTTTAATGATAAGCATGCAATTGAGGTTGATCATCATTATTATTATTTATTTATTTAGAACCTATTTTTTCCCACTCTAGGGCAAAGGCTTCCCTACCCTCTTTCCATAAGGTTCTGTCTAAGGCTATGTCTTGCCAATCTATTATAACGATCCAAGTCATTCCTCCATCTCATTCTTGGCCTGCCGCGATGTCCTTTCCAATCTGGGGTCCATAAAGTGGAGATTTTGGCCCAAAGATCATCCGACATGCGCCAGACACATCTAGCCCAATCGTATTTTAACTTGGCTGCTGTTTGGGCCACAAGGTTGGCCATAATAAATGAAAACATTTTGATTGCTTAAGATATTGGCAAATTAAATATCTGTTCTTTAACAATATAAGAATATTACTATAATACTATAATTTAAGACCATAAATATGTAACCATTCTATACTAACATTATAAATAGGAAAGATTTACTTGTTTGTTGGCATTAACTAGGCTCTGAAACTATTGAACCGATTAGAAAAATTCTTTCACAACTAGAATCCTACACTATTCCTGATAAACATAGCGATAGAATAATGTAACCCGGGCCGGGCCGCTAGTGTCTCATATAGTTCCTAGTTCCTACTCCAGTTGTTTTTTTTTAACTTGAGGTAATCATGGTTTAAGCGCACGATGGAGACGGCCCCCGAAATGACAAGGTCCGCGAAGATGGAAAAACTTTGCGCTGTTAAGAACTTGACAGTTATTTAAACCATTAATTAGTTAAAAGTAACACGAAAAGCTTAGAGTGTTACAATTTATAGTCTCGACCGGGAATCTAAAACTTTTTATATATACCTGTACATAACGTAGCGCTCTTTTTGCCGCAAGCAAATCTCTGTGAAGATTTCAATTCCCGTGTTTCAAATCGATATAATTCAATATTTTTTGTTTATGTTAAGTTAAACGTAGACGGCAATGGTTTAGCATCAATGGTGGTAGGTCAAATCCACGTTCTAGATGCAAGATCCAGTCAAATACAGAGATGTAAGCAAAAATGCATGATTCGAGAAGTCCTATATGGTGATAATATAAAACAGAACTTTAAAATCTTATATTTTATATAATCATTTACATAATTTATAATATTAGCTACTAGCTGTTTTCCACGACTTCGACCGCGTGAAATTGTCCTCCTTTATCTGACTCTATTGAAAAATCCTCTCTTAACGGATGCCTACGTCTCTGCCAAATTTCATATTTGTACCTACGCATCGTGATTTTCGAGATTTCCTTTTAGATAACCTTTCACATTTATGCAATAAATATTTTAATATACAGAAGAACGGACTGACGGAATACCCAGATTATAAGCGACCGTCGTTTAAGTATGCCATTATAACATTTCTTGTAATGTTATGAGAAACTGCATCGAAATTTAATAAACCGTTCTGAAAGTCATTAGGTCATTATTTATTTATTAATACCTAGCCTCCCTAGTTATTATAGATTGCTCCGAAACAACTCCCGATTTTTTCAAACAACTAGTCATACAATTATTCTTCAATTTACAGTACATCAGTACTAGTAGCCGCAAAAGCCTAGCAAAATAAACCTACTAGCTAACAGATCCGTGCCGTCGCATACGCTACGTGCCGAATTACTAACGCCGAGTCAGGTGAAAAAAACGTTCGAAGATCCGCGCCAAAACGACGAAAACCACTATCAAAGGCGAATCAACAACTCTTTTAACATGCGGCGAGTTTAAAGAGACACCGCCATTTCGCCGCTTTGTACTGACGGCGACGCGGACGTGAACAATGGTAAAAACTTTAGTAGCATTTAGGGCGGACTGCCCAAAGTGCACTTTTTAGTCTGTGGAAATGTACGTGAAGCATTTTAAGCGGAGGTTTTGGGCGGGAACTTAAAACTGTCACGTTAAAAATATACATTTACTTTCTTTTTGACATGAGTTTTCTCTGACAGCGATACTAAATTAAGTCTTTTATATTGCTATTTTTGGTGTTATTTTTTAACCATAATTACCTTCCTTGTCATAATGTTAACTTTTAGTTTGACCATAGGAAATATCCGAACTTTAACTGTCTGCCATGTTCTCTACATGAGAGTCCAATTAGACATATTTATTAACGCCATCTAGTATCGAGTGGCTGATATTACTCAAATATTTTATTTGGCATTTAATAGTATGTGGTAAAATGAAAATTTTAGCTAAATGTAAGCTTAATAAAGGCGTACTCGAAATGATTAGCAGGAATTTAAAAATTACTACTGTATGAATAGAAAAACGAATAAAATATTTTTTTGGACGGAACTCTGTTCAATGGTTATCTAAGTTCTAGCTTGGCGCAATCACGTCAACAAGTTTACATGTCTTTGATGTGCGACATTGATTTTTTGCCCATTCACTTAACTCACATATCTGATAATCTTTTTTTATAATATTGAAAATGAAAATTCAACGTACTTGTACTTTACTGTGTCCATTTAGTGTTGCAGCAAAAATTAATGCGTTTTCTCCGAACAGTTTAATATGTCACACTGCAAGGAAAATGTAAGACATTCTAGTATAACATTAGTAGACTGTCTAACACGCACATATTACAAATCTCTGTCGGTAATGTAGCCTCCGGGCAACGAGAAGCGATTACAGAAAGCACATAGCTGAGGAGTAATGATGGGGTGCACGTCTAGTATGGGATATTACTACGTGTGATAGCGTGAGGCACGGACAACCACTCTACTGGGTTATCCACCGGAGAGGCTGACTTTTTTATGGGCTTTAATAATTCTAGCTTTGGTTTACAGGTACATATTACAGTTCAGCTAAATAAAGTTCCAGTAGAGCGTTACAAACATGTAAATTGGAATAAAATCGCCATTATTTAACATATTTATGGATACAATTATATATACAATAATGACGATTACCTTATTGTATGCAAAAATATATTAAAAAGTGACTATTATATTAAGATTTACCTATTTGTGATGCTCTACTGTAAAGCTGGGAATTTAGGGTTACACTCACTATATATAGACCTTCCGACGAACAACTGTCGCACTAAATTGTGTCGGTCCAGAACTTAGCCACATCAACTGCGTTATGAGCGGCAGCCATCAAGTCACTTGATGGCTGAGGGCACGCTGGGCACGATATAAGATGGCACATTGTTTGAGGTGCGCCGCACAAACAGCTGAGATTAATATCATTTGTGAACCTGCACCTGGACATGTTCTCTCTAGACCTGCCAACCTGTGTCCGAAGTCTATTAAGGGACTTCCAGGTTTGCCACGGCAGATCATGCCTGCACGCAAGAGGACTTGATGGCTGACACTCATAACGCCTTCAACCACACGCCAGTTGAGCGTCTGCGAAAAAATAATTCATTTACTAGCAGGGCAGACGTTGTCTTACTCGGACGTTGGCTCGTCTGCTATTATCAGATTTAGCCATTTTATCTATTTCATTTCGAACGCCATCTATTGGAAGTTTTCCAAAATACATCTGCATTTTTAATTTTTTTTCCTGTCTGAAATAAGGCTGTACGGACAGGACGACGGACGAGGTACAAACGCTGTCGCGTACCATTCAAAATTTAACTCACGTCACCCCCCGACAAACAACTAACTCCATGGCGCGAGGGATAATAGTTGGGACCAAACAGTGGATCAATAAGGTAAACGATTATGACGACAATGATGGGGGTACCTTGCGGATGTCAGTCCATACCTTATACCGTTGAGCTATTGAGGCTCTAATCTGATCATAAGCCAGTATCTCTACCTTGTCGAACAGGTTCTGTTGCAGATGAAAAACTGAATCAGAGTCCGGAAAGCTACCAGAAATAACATAATGATATAAAGCAAATTAATCGTGAAACAAGTCAAAGGGAATCAACATCTCTTCTTATTCCAATACCAGCGTCCGCTTAGATTGCAAATGTGGCTGTGGAATGAGTTAAGATGACCGATTGCCATCTGACGTCATCCTCGGAACCAACAAGACCTCTACAACGTGACATTAATCGAGTCCCACTGTTTTAAGTGCCTTCCAAAACACGGAGGAGGTTGGATATCACATATAAACCAGTGCTAGATTGGGTCACCCACCCATCACCTGGTCGCAGCAAGAGCTACTAGTTTTATTTATTTATATATCAAGAATTGCATCTAATGAAAAGATAAAAAAATTTTCATTAGGGCCAGTCGCTTTGGCAATATAGTCAAAATTTGGTAGTGATCTAATTGAATGAACCATATGGCACCACAACCATAACAAACAAACACAGATTTTCATACATTAGACAGTGATACATTAGATATTATTATTATTAATACGAGGAGGTCTTAGACTTATCAGTGGCCGACAGTGTAGACGATAGCTATGTAAAGCGGTTCTCACCGCAGCCGGGTGATAGACGGGTCACCCATTCTAACACTGGTTCCCAAATATCCAACCTCCTTCGTATTCCGAAGGCACGTTAAAAATGTAGCTTCGGTTTCTACTTCAGATTACATCAAATAGATGCCATTCATGATCGGCCCTTAATCGCCTACGACTGGTTGTAGCTACCGCTACATAACGAGATGGCGTGGATGTCGAGTGGAAAGTAAACTAGATGGCGCTGTACGGACAGGTCGACGGAGGTGGTGGAAACGCTGTCGCGTATCGTACAAAATCCAACTCACACTAGTTAAATTCCCTACGTACGATGACTTTAAATAGACCTCCCGACGAATAACTGTCAGCGAATCGCGGCCGCCAGGGGATGGGGAACGGAAACGAGAACGGGAACAGATACGGGAACGGGAACGGGAACGGGTACCTGGGACCCAAGAGTAATAAAATGTAAAAGTTACCCAAAGTTCGGCCAGGACAATGTCTGCCACGTCCGCTACTGGTTTATAAAGAGGAGGTTGTGAGAATGCTAATATTTTTATAAAGTATGCATTATTAATATATACATTAAATTATTAAAATAAAACGTGGATGCATTTTTAGCAGATGGTGGTCTCTAGTATAATTTAATAGAAATATTTATATTCTCTGTCCCCGTTGACAAGTGATGTGAAGGAAAGTAACAGAAATTAATAATAATATTGCTTAAACCTGCAATATTATATAAAACAACAAAACGCCATGTGACGCCAAACTTACTCTGCACAAGACAGCGAACGGTTGGCCGGTATGAACCTCTACATTGAATGCGGTTAAATGGTAGGAGCTGATACTATGGAACACCAGTCCAAAGGTAACAGCGATATCCCAAGTCAAGTCAAAGTTATTACTTACGGTGTGGCTGCTATGAATTTTTTTTTTTTTTTTTTAATGTTACAAGCTGTTTATTAATTACTGACCTGTTTATTTTAAGGCTTTAGTTCTGTGATCATAAAAGTACGTATACTATAATTTATTTAAAAAAACACTAGAAGTATTTAAGGTAAGCCTAATATTTTAAAGACGGATAGAAAATATTTAAGGTATAGGCCGGTTGGTATCGACTTATCCCCTAGATCAGGGGTCGATAACCCTTTGGGTCGGAAGCGCCAAAAATAACAATTTTCAAAATTTCAAAATTTTTAAATGGCTACAAAGTGTTTCATGTCAACAATAAATAGTAACTGCATAAATAAAGTTTTTGATAAAAAACTGATCTATTTATTCATAACAATAATATCTAGTTATCAATATGTAAGCTGTGTTTTTTCAAAAAAAAATAGATAATTACATTATTTTCGTATGGAACTAAAGAGCCACAGCTTCACATCCAAAGAGCTCCACATGTAGCTCGCGAGCCGTAAGTTGCCGACCCCTGTCCTAGATTATAAAAAGGTAATTGTTCTGTTTATTTTTTAATAGTTCAATACTGTAGTCTATATGTATTAACATTGCCCTCATATAAACTTGCACCAAGCTCTATTCAAAACATGTATTTTAAATGAGCATATTTCCCTAAAGCCACGACTGCAACTGCGAATCTTCTGATAATAAAGACAACTGTATATATTATGCTGGAACCAGACATAGCTTCAGGTGAATGAACATTCCAATGATCATGTAGTGTGGCCGGGGACTTTGTGTAGCTGCTCAAAGTTTTGTAGAACTTTATTGTGTCAGGCTCCGGAATTATGATAAAAGTACTTATGGTCTTTTTCTTTTACGTTCCCGCTCCGCCCTCTGTCATATACATATAAAAATATGGTACCTTATACGGGATGTAAAAACGCAAACTTTGTGATTTAATGTCCTAAATAAAATCACAAAAAGTATTCATCTCGGAAAGAGAGGTTACAGATATTGCCATCCTCCTACCATTCTTGAGCGCGCAATGTATCGTGAACATTGGGAAGCAATCGTCAACAAAATGTTGACGGGCAAAACAAGTCAACGACCCGCACCGCGCTTCCCCTGTTACGTATTTTAAGTTATATTTAGATAGCGGTTTGACGAAAAAATATTGAAGAAAATTATTTCTGATTTAAAGTCGCATTGGGACAGAAAGTAAATGATATTATATAATGTTCAGTTTAAAAAAATAGTAATAAATTGTACATCTCAAGAAAAAGCCGACAAAAAATTTTGCCACTGGGGAGTCTAGAGTCAAGTACTGAGCCCAAGATATGCGTATCTGGTACGATTTCTTTTACACCCTGCATATAGCCTTTATACGAATTATGGTGCTGTTATTTGTACTAGCTTCGTCTCATATATAAAAATATTACATATTAAATTGAGTCAAAATTAGGTTCGATATTGAGAATTGGGATCACGTATTTATTTCTGACACAGTTGTCTTTTATTTGTAAGTCTCGTACACGTATTCCTGCCACGTAGACGGAGGGTCGCAGCGTTTACTACACTAGTAGATCCCCAAAATGAATGGTAGGTGTACGATAGCAATATCGATTTCAATTTTAACATAACCTTTTTGTCACTGAGGCACTTCCGCATACTAATCGGAAGTGAACGCCAGTGATGTATGATTTTTTTATTCAAGACGCTGGCGTTTAGGTGGTCGCTGATGTTTAGATGGACCCCCAAAATTAATACAAATAGTTAGTACAATAATAATATCTATTTTGACATGGTCATGTTATTCCCCATACTAATCGAAAGTGAATGCTAGTAATGTATGATTTTTTATACATGAGGCTGACGTTTAGGTGGATCCTCAATATTAATATAAATAATTAGTATGAACAGAATATCTATTTCAAATTGAACATTTTTTGTCACCGGGGCCTTTTTATACCCCTATTCGAAGGCCAGGTGCGTATGATTTTTAAATAACAAGGAACTGATGTTCAAGTGGTTTATATGATGACAAGTTGTTGACCTGTACAAATCAATATACTCGTCGTTAGCTTACTACAGGTACCCAAAAGGATTGGTAAATATACACTATTCATATCAATTGTAACATAACCTTTTTTCATCAGTGACGCGCATTTCCTCATTCAAATTGGAAGCTTACAGATGTTATTTTACGACCTTATATTGAACAACGACAAATAAGGGTTATTCAAGTGTAAACAAAATTTACAAGTACAATAATTTTTACGACGCGATGTACAATGTTTGTGAGGCTATATTGATTTTGTCTTCTATCGGCACGAAACTGTGTCTTCTTATCTGTGTCTTCTATACGTTTTATCCATCGCTACAAGGCTTACTTGCTGCGAGATAAGCCTATTTACTCCTAGTTGAGTTAAAAATGATTGAAATTTCTCCTTGTGGTAAGGCACACCAATGTGGAAGGTTTCTGGCGAGAAATGAAAGGTGGGAGTATAGGGCGATATGCTCAACCACCGGAAAGGAAGATCTTCGTCTCCGGGCTAGTTGGAGTTTCCCGGGGCAGCCGCGCCTCGCCAAAAATTTTTTTTTTTTTTTGTGGTTTTTGTGTGGCCTTATTGGCCTCGACAGCGTCACAGAGAAGGGCGAGGGTGGGAAGATAGAAGGTCTCGACTCGGCTTGGGACCTACGCGAGAGGTACTCGTCGAACGCAGACCAACAATCGTTCATCGGAAGGTCTATATATAGTAACCGTAAGTAGAAACTTCGCTAGCGTGAGTTGGTTTATAGGAGGATTTTCAATTTTTGTACTGCGGTAGTCGTCATCCGTACAGCGCCATCTAGTTTCCGCGTCTTCGTCCGCGTGGGTCGTTCTTATCACTTAGAGGTTTAAAAATAGTTTTTGGATAAGCATTAATAAATTATGATGTTTATTAAAACACCTTCACAAATAATGCATAATTTTAGAACAAATTTGGTTAGCAAAAAAAAGCTATAGTGAGTCAACCTTGAAAGATAGATGTACGCTCTCGCGGACTTTTATTTAGAACTTTTAAAGGCCCAAGTCTATCATACATAATATTTGCGAAACTTTTACCGTTTTTTAATCTAACTTTAATGGGACTTCCACGGTTTATAAAAGCTTTTTCTTTGTTCCGTTTGTTTCAATAATCTCGAATCAGAAATATATATTTCCTGATTAAGAATTTCACTAAAAATGTTTTCAGACGCCAAACTACGATAAATCGCACGATGATGGGCGATTACAAATGATTATCTAAGTAGAACGACCGAGGGCGGTGCCAAAAAATACTGAATGTGGATCCTCTGGATCTTTAATCATCCGCAAAGTCTGCCCTACGTAATCCCCCGGGAGCGGTTCCAATCATATTTTCGTAATACTGAGTTGAGATTTGTACAAAAATGACCAAAAACGCATTCTCAATCAATATCTGGCGTAAACCGCACACCGGAGATAGTTTATTTTGAATTGGATTTTGGTTGCTTCAAAATTTTTTCGTAATTCTGGCGTGCGATTTGTACAAGAATTACCAAAAATGCATTCTCAATCGATATCTAGCGTAAACCGCACATCGGAGATAGTTTATCTTTTAAATGGATTTTGGTCGTTTAAAATTTTTTCGTAATTTTTACGTGCGAATTGTACAAAAAGTTAAGGCGCTAGTGTAGTCACCTTTATATATTTTCTACTGGTAAATAAATAAATTTTATTTAATTGCATTTTATTTATCTAGATTGAAATGTAATTTATTAAAATCAAAGAGGAGGAGGTCGTAGCCTAATCAGACAATCCAGTCAAATCCGACCACATCCGTGTTTCGGAAGGCACTTAAAACAGCGGGTCACTGAGTGATATTAGTCGTGTGACTGTAGAGATTAACTGGATTTCGGGTATGACGTCAGACGGTATTAAGAATAGCGCTAGGTGGAAGAAGTATCAAAGTGATCGGTTGTTCCTTGCCACGTTATAGTATAAAATTACATGAATATACTTTTATCGTGTGTTTATAAGAATACATTGTTTATCCATCAATTAGGTAGAGGCATCGATTGTTGGGTGAGCAGCGCGAGGTCGATGGGTGCGTTACTCTGACATTTATTAAGACGAACGGTTCTTCGTTAACTAGCGGTTTAATTGCCCATAAAGTGCGATATGACGCGCCCCTGAGAACCTTTTGTTTTACACAAAAAACAATAAGTAAATTCTGTTTTATTTCATTTTACATTTTTTAATCTCCCAACAGCATTAGATGGAACCTGTGGGATCTGCAGACCCTCCTTGCTCACCTAATCTCTATAAAATGGGTACCCTTAATTTGATTAAGTGTGATCTCGTCCAAATCCCCTCTCTGCACAATCGTTGGCTAAGAAACAGTACGGTCTCTACCATGTACTGAACCCTAGGCCCATCATGGGTTTTAGTGGTACATTTTTTTATTTGAGGATCAAATTTTATCTCTATCCGTACTATGATAATAAAATGCTTAGCTAAACAGAAGGTTCGATGTTAATATTAAATTATTAAAATCATGTTAAATGCTATTGTAGGGAGGTGTACAATATGTATTTCATATGTAAATAATATTGTTATAAAAATGTAAGTCCACTTATTAGTATACAACATTCATTGGCAGGTCGTCACGTTAGCGTTGAAACTATTATAAGGGAGTGGTCGCGGTCGACGTGCGCGAGAGCGCGCGGCGGCTTGCGGACGTGGTCCTTATAATGTATAAGGGAGTGATAGTGGTCGACGGTCGTAAGAACGTATCGTGACTAGTTATTACTTTAACCGTAACGATAATAATGATAATAACGGAAATAACGATCTATAATCACGATAATAACGATAATAATGATAATAACGATAACAACGATAAAAACGATAATAACAATAATAACGATAGTAACGATAATAATGATAATAACGATAATAACGATAATAACGACAATAACGGTAATAACGATCGAAAATGGCGCTAAAAGCGATAATAACGATAATAACGATAATAACGATAATAACGATAATAACGATGATAACGATAATAATGGTAATGACGATAATAATGATAATAACGACTTTTGAAATATTTTTTTAAATGAAGGTTGTTCTCTGCTAATCATTATATGCTAAGTTGATTTATGATTCTTCCTTTTTTTTTTAAAAATAAGTATATCTCTTTCTCATTTCTACATTCGTTCTAGCCCTTACTTCATTGAAATAAAAATATAGTTAATCATACTTTATAGGTACATGAAAATTTGTTATTTAATTAATTTCACAGACGAGCTTGTTATATTTAAATGCCAATATAATTTAGTTTTAATTCCAGTGGGTAGTCTCTCTACTTACCTTTATCGTGTTCAAGTAACCAATTGGGATATGAACGTGGAATCTAAAAAGTAATTAATTTTTTAGGAATATTTTGTAATATGTGTTGCAATACTAAAAACTATTTTATGATAAAAATAATGTTTAAAATTTCAACGTAAAAATTCCTTTAAAAAAGGAAACATTCAATTTTGTTATTTTTTGGTATACACGAATTCTTTGACGTTCTAAAAATGACTGCACAGATTTTAATGAAATTAATCAAAATCTGTTCATTCATTTAGGGACGAACAGGAATCAAACAAGCATATTGAATTTTGGTGGTGAAAGAAAATGTCTAGATCGTTGTAATAAGTTGAGGGTGCTTACAGACCGTCGGAAAATTTGTGGATTATGGTGTGTCCAGTAAAGTGTTTGCTCTTCGTAATATCTTAGGTTTAGTGTCTTTAGAGTAGCTGAATGTTACAAGCAGTTATTCATGTTAACGTTTAAAAGATATCTTTGGATTTATGGAGTATATTACTTAAACTTAATTAATTAATTAATTAATTAAACTTAAAACAAATATGTGAATTATCGTAGCATTTAACTCCAGTATGTTCGCCATGCCCCCACCACCACCACCCGCGATGCCCGATGTGGACTTCACCATCAACCCCGCGGACGACCGGAGCGCCCTCTTCGCTGAGATCAACAAGGGCGAAGCCATCACTGGCAGTGAGTATTAAGTTATACATAAAGGGTCTAGGAATCTACATCGAAACTTATTTTTACTAATATGTAAGTTTGAATAGTTTGCTTGTTTGCTTGAATGCCGGAGCCAGACATAGCTCAAAGTGTTTGTTAATTTTTGACCTTGAAGTCTACAAAGTTCTACAAAACTTTGCGCAGCTACACAAAGTCCCCGGACATACTACATAATCATTGAAACGATCATTCAACTGAAGCTATGTCTGTCTCTGGCAGAAGAACTACTGTTCTTCAAGCAAACTTCTTGAAGTTCCTTCTTACTTGTTTAAGAACTACGCTACTACTAATTCAACGCGCATGACGGCATAGGTTTGCCTCCAGGGAGTGGATCTTCCTTTTTATCTGTTCGATAACTGGATAGATCCACTACGGGTATGCGACCCCGGTCCACCCTAGCTGCTACTGTCACTATCCCTATATCGTCCGTGATAGCAGTATTCGCATCCTTTTTCTCCTTTCCCTCTACTTTTATATCCTTTTCCACCATCCCTTCCTTTACCCCTATCTATTTATCTAATTAGGGGCAGCGCCACCCTTGCTGTCCTATTGGTCAGCAGCCGAATTAGGTCGGCTCGTCCGGATACCAGTACCTCATTCAACGCATCTGTGAGCCTTATGGTGGTGCAGATGTCCATGGGCGTCGGTAGTCACTTATAAAATGAACCGCCTGCCCGTTTGCCTCTTGTATTATATGTAAAAAAATATACAAAGCCTTATAAATTCTGTTTATACATGATTCGTTAATTATTTAGTCCAATCCATTACAAAAAAAACAGCGGTATTGTCTTTCAATTCCCCTCATCCGCTGACCGCAAAATTTGATCTGTTCGCATAACCAATTTAAAAACGCCCGCGAGACTTGAATTTTAAAAACGTACTTCGAAAAATGTATTTTCTATTTCCGAAGCTTTTCATTGCGACTACGGTATTCATAGCGACGAGTTTTGCACAGATATTGCGATATAATGGCTTTACAAGGCGGTGCGATGCGAAAATCTGATATAACTATGTGCGGTTCATGTGTTTTATGTACGATTTGTAAAGATATATCTCAATAGATGGTTGGAGGCCGTGAGGGGATTTTGTGCGATGCTCGAGCGCGTCAGAAAACCCTATAGGGAGTATCGTTGCACCTCATAATATACCCCCACCAAATATGAACTCTTAATATTGGGGGGTTCTTTAGAACCCTTATCTCTAGCTAGCTACCCTTAGCTCGTCAGATTAAGATAAAGTAAGCTAATTACATGGTGATAAGTGTATGTTTCAATTATCTAACTGAAATAAAAAAAAAATTGGAGTCACAAAGTTGTAAAAAAAAAACACCCGCTTCTCGCTTGTCAAACATTTGACTTCGCGGTTAATTTTTTTAATTGTAAACGAAATACTCTAAGGATTACGCAAAAAATGTATTCTGAATATTTTCTCAAGGCAATGTAGCCAAAACCATCACGCGCTCCATAAAACCACGCTTCTGGCGTTATGTCCAACATGAACGGTTACATTATTTTTTTTTGGTTCTGCACCTCATGTACGTAATCCAATTGATCCCTACGACGCTCTAGTGGCTACAAAATTAGCATCGATTCCTCCCCTACTATGATATATTGTTTAATGTGAATGTGACTTACGACTTAATTACAGAAGTAATTATCTTGAAATTTGGTACATACGTTAACCTTTTTCTATGAAAAAGGCCTAAGATGGTACTCTATTTCAGACCACCACCGACTATGACGTTTAAATGAAAAATAAAAGAAATATTAATCCAAAATCATAGAGTATCGTTTATTATGCCTATAGCTTCATTCGAATGATCATGTAGTGTGACCTGGGACTTTGTGTAGCTTCACAATGTTTTGTAAAACTTTGTAGACTTCAAAGTCAAAAATGTGCAAACACTGAGCTATATCTGACTACTGGGACGTACAAAGGTGTAATTTGTCAGGAAGGTAGACATTAGAAAAACGGATTTTTCGATAACGCCACATTAAACAAGTCAAAGGGCTCTCGCAATTTCACTCGGTCAAAGTTGCGGGAAAGACAGCTGTTTCTGTTGGATCATAACATTGATATAGTTTAGATTCCGGGTTATTTGTATGACAGGTCATATGTTTGCGTTCATTAGGCCTTCGCAAAGTGACGTCGGACATGCAGACACACAAGAATCCGCAGCTGCGGCAGGGGCCCGCGCCCTTCAAGGCCGCCCCGGCAGCCCCCTCCGCGCCGTCCAAGGCGCTGCGCCCCGTCGGCGGGGACATCTTCGACAAGCCCCCCGTCTTCGCCCGGGAAGGAAAGAAGTGGATAATTGTGAGTACATTTAGTCTTGTTTACGTGGGGAACTCCGGCTACAAGAGTCGAAATGGAGAACCTCACAGTTTTGTAATCCAAATGCGGGATTCAATCATCGTGGGCAAATTGGAAATTACGGTTGTTGAAATAGTGCTATTTATTGTTAATTATTTATTCATTTTGTTAGGACTCCTATGATAAATAAATCGGGCAAGTGCGGGTCGAACTCGCGCACGGAGGGTTCCGTACCATCACGTAATACTTTACCAGGTTATTTTAAAGATTTAAGCTTTTCATAAGATTTCTTTTAATTTGACAAAGTCAACGCAATTATTTTTTCGGATGGAGCTACAAATTTACTGTTTTTGCATTTTCTCCTATATATACTATATATTTCCTATTTATATTATACATTAAGGTATAGCTTCTAGCCAAATTTCATAATTCAAGGTCAATGAGAAGTACCCTATAAATTTTGATTTCCTCTTCGAATGTACTAAGCCGTAAACTTTAATACCAAATTATGATGGTTGGAAAAAAAAAAATGAATATGATGTATATGTCTATAAATAAACGATTTTGACCTTGACTTTGAAGTCGTGTGCATAAATGTTCTGGTGTTTTTTTTTTCTTCACTAGTTTGTATATATGTATATATTTTTAAAATTTTGATCTTTATAATTAATAATTTGTGTAATTATAATAAATGGAATTAATTCATAATTTATTTTCTGTTAATTAATTAAGTACATTGTAATTGTATTTTACTCTAAGACAATATTGACCTTATTATTCATAAGGGACTCGTCCCAGAATAAACAAAAAATTCATTATTATTGTTAATAATAAAACTGTAACACCTAAATCAAAGATTCCTTATTTAATCTGTATTTTACCTAGCTTGTCACCGTTAATCCCTTTATTCATAGGCGTATTATTCAGTAATGAGGTTGTCAATCAGAAAATATTAGGTCAGAACAAAATAATATAATTCTAGCGTACATTGCTAGAGCAATAATGACAACCCATAAAATATAGAATTGCTATCCAATAATTACATTTACTTTCTATTATTGTAATAAATCTATCAACACTAATTGGAACATAAACAGCGTTCATAACATAATTTTTACATTATACATATTATATACCTAGCATGTTACCAAGTACAAAAATATTTGATCGCCTTTGGAATCTTCCAAATACGATTCATTTCAGTTTATTATGAACAAATATTGGCCCCTTGTAAATTTGAATAGAATTATATTTCAGAATTGACCTTAATTTATCAACAATAGCAAGTAGATAATTAAAACCTCTATACCTTCTAGTATATTGTCTTTATGTTTATATACGTATTTAGTGTATTGGCTTGAATTGGCAGCCTGAATTGATTGGAGGCCCGATTCCGAATATTCTACAAACAATGTATTTAAATCTACCAGGCATTGAACAAAACCAAATATTTTGGAAACTAATTTCTCATGTTGACTGTGTTTTATTTTATCTTCATAGATTTTATTTCACTGTCTTTATTCTTATAATTCAATGTTTAATTCATTGTTCTTCATTCTTGCCATTCCTACCATTCTTATTATAGCTTCATTGGTACTGCACTGTTAATATTTTTAATCTGTTTTATTTCATTCTCAGCCCTAATTATGGGCTAAAAATTTGACCAAAACGTTAGGAAAAGTAAAATAAGTTTTACTTATTTTCCTTAAATTGTTTGACTTCACCCCCTTACTATTGTTTTGAATCTGGGGGTCCATTAGTACGTAAGTACCAAAACATGTAACCACGTGTCCCATGTTGTACTCACAGTTTATTTATAAAAAAGCATCTTTATAAATGTTCTGACCATAATGTGTTAAGGATAATTAAATCTCCTATGTTGGTTTACATTTTTAACATAGTTTGTTCTGTTCTATTCTTTAGTTATATTCTGTTTTGTAAAACTGTACTCACCTTTTGTTTATAAAAGTGTTCTTGATTACTTCTTACTTTATAACAGTTAAAGCACTGATAAAATCTAAATGCTTAATTTTAAAATCTTACTTGATCTGTATATATTTAATTACGCATTAAAATAATTTAAATCAAACACCTAATTGTATATCCTGGCAGTACTATTCATGATGGTTAAAAAACATTTGTAAAAAATGAATGCTACCGTGTTCATTTTCTCCAAGCGGATTTTCAGACATTTCTAAATCACTTAGAAGGCTGCAGATTTTCCCTTTCCTTAGGGGGCTCATCTCCATAATGTATTTCATGGAAATGTTTGTATTATGTGAAAACATTTTCTGTTCTGAGCCTGTATATCTTTGCTATTGCTTTACACCTGAAAGAATTTACTATTTACTATTTACTTATTTACTATTTTATTTGTCAGGGCTTTTACTTTTGACAGCCACAGCTTTCGTAAGGTTGCTTAGGTAACTGTTACCAAGTTACAGAGTCGTTTTATATGCTAGTTGTTGGTATTATGACTTTAATATACAAAAACTAATCTTCAAAAAATAAGTTGTGAATTTGACTAATTCACTAAGCATATGTAATGTTAATACTTTGGTCCACTTCACGGTTGTCATTCTTAGATAAATGTCTCTTGTAACTCTTACAATCTTATAGTTTTTCTCTCTAAGCTAAAAAACATCAAGACATCAAATAAGGCTTTATGTTAGTTCTACTCCTTTCGGTCTCACCACTCCTCAGGGATCTTCTCTTTCCTTGACCATAGTTTTCATTTATGTAAATGACATTCCAAATTTTGTCCACCACTTCCTGTCCGATCCCAATAGTTATTTTTTTTTCAAATTAATATTTTTCTTCCATTAATTAAAAGCCAAGTATGATTTATTATTTTTTTTTTTTTTGCATGCGAACAGGCCAGGTAATTAAAAAAAAAAAACAAGAAAAAGATCTATAGTTTTCCGTCAGATCACGAATTAGCACAGAAGACAGACGCGAAGTGGAAGTTTTTCCGCGTTTCCTCTGATGAGTGTGATGCTCGAGGCTTCGGTTTAGTTCACCTTTTCCTAAAAGACAAATGATAAGTATGGAAATTAGATTTGACTAAGAATACTTACGAGCGTGTTAATTCCGTTCGTCTGTGCGTGCGCTGCTCCGTGGGGCTGAGGTAAACAATACATCTGCACTTGCGTTTGTCTTTGGGCAGTACCTTTTTTATGAGTGTTAATATGTTCATTTACCAAGCTTCTACAAACTCCTCTTTCTGTGCTAGCGTTCGACTTACCTAGGCTTGGCAAAGGTGTCAACTCCACTTTGGAGGTTAATTTAAGGTTTATTAAAAAAAAGGCTCTTTTTTTCATTTTACAAATGAAGTAACGTATATTTCTTAGTCAGCTTATAACATTAGCGTTCAATTACACAGTAAGAGTATCCATTTAATTATTGCCATTTTTGAAATCAGTATTATTTTTACTCAGTGCTTCGGTTCAAGTCAAACCTACACTTGGGTCACAAGTTCCACGTATTGCCTTGATTCCTTCCTCTGCGACCTGGTCCCCTTTGACGTCTGACAGAATTTATGGATGACTCCCTATAGGTATATCGTTTGTATACTCTAGCACGTAAGTGCTAACAGTTTTGCAGTTGTTTCTAACAGATGACCCTAGTAATGGCAACTACCGCAGATATATTATATACAAAAGGAGTCCTACAAAAGTCTTTTTCAAAAAACGTGTTTTGAATCTAGCGCGAAGGAATAAAACTGTTCGTGTTTACAACTTCAATGTCGTCAGTAGCATCGATTTTATTTCTCCTGTTACTGGAGGTATAACTAAGCCGATGCTATCTGTCAAATATCATATGTAAAGTCTCAAAACAGTTGATTTTGTTTTCTAAAAGTCTAATTCTTATTTTAGAGTATCAAAATTAACATGATACGGGAAAAAAGACTTTATAGAGCTTCTTTTTCGATGGTTTTATTAGTATTTTGGACACAATCTTGATTACAATAGATGTCCTTAATTTCTTTCTTATACCACAATCAATCCCTTATTACGTGTCAAATAATTACAATATAACTGTTATCAACGGTTGAAGACATAGTATTTCCGAAAAGTGGAAGTATTTTTGTACGCGAATGAGTACTCTGTTTTGTATAAAAAAAATTGATACATATACAAGTAGCAGTTCGTAATATTTTTGTTGAGAACTTTGAGTGTCTAATCATGGCCGGCCCTACAATAGGATTAACGGAGCGGCTGCTCCAGGCGCCGAGTCCTAGGGGGTGCCTCGGCTAGGGGCGACTCTAAATATGCGATTATTTTCTATTAAAAATATAAACCGGACAAGTATGGGGGCGCCATAGTCGGATCTCGCTCGCATGCTAAATTTTGCCTCTTTGTCTATTACGTGGCTGCATCGTGTTAAAACAAAGATTCTTGTAGCGTACTCGACTCGTATATGACGGTTTAAGAAATATCTCGATATATTGTTGTTAAAACGTATAAAGTAAGACAGAATGCAATGAGCAGTCGCAAACGAAAACATTTATTTTTATTAAAAGTCTTGCATGAAATATATTATAAAGTTCTCATCAATGATAGCATACCATTTTGCTACTGATATATATTATATAGCTATAGTTTTGAGCTACGTTTAGATCCCTATACTAGCGTTTCTTAGATTTTTTTATTAAAAGACATTTTATTATTTCTAAGTTAGTCCTATGGCGTGCGTAATACTGCACGCAATTTAGCTATATGTATATTTTGTGCAATTTAGTCATAGCTGTTCTTCTCTTTTATGTTTTCTATATTAAGGACAGTCCCTTTAACTTTCACAGTAGAATCAGACACGCAAAAATGTTTAAGTTGGCATTAGTAGGTGGTAACTCATGACAAATACTAAATTAATTTGTTTTAGTGAGATTGAATACAACTCTATGAGTACTAAAACCCATTTTTTTATTTTCTTTACAAAAACGAATTAATATTTAATTGTGTGTCTGATTGTACTCATATTTTACATACATTTTGGTAATAAAAAATTATTAATTCAACATTTTATGAAAGAAAAACGTAGCAAGTATTCAAGCGCCCAAAATCGTTCCCGCGTCACGAGCTCTTTGTAAAAGTATCCAAGGGATACTTTTAAACGTATTTTTTTAGACATAGATACATGTTAACCGTAAGCTAAGATATCCAAACTAACTCCGAAATTAGAAATATTAAAGAAATCACAATTATTTACGATAATATCTAACTTATAGCGAAGAACTAGATAGGTTATTAATCAATTTAATTTAATGAAATGTATAGAAGTATCTGAATGAACGTACACATTTAAGCGCAGCATACATCATTAGCCGTGTCCTGTCTGAACGAGCAGCCTCGCGAGGCTGCCTCAAACTTTGCTGCGCAGCGTTCTACGTTTGGAACACGTGCACTATCCTCTGGCGAGGTACATCTTGACTGACTGAGGAATTTGTCTCTCGGGGTTGCCTCGAGAGGCTGCTTGTTCAGACAGGACACAGCTCATTGAATGTTCAATTTTGCATAATTCATTAAAATTTGTAAATACTTGTGTGTGTTTTATAAATATATTTTAATTGTGCAGCTTTGGTAATACTTTTAGGAGTAGAATTTTTTTGGTAAAAACGAAAGCAAAAGCCTGGGAACCTTTCTCATAACATCGTTTTCAATGGCCGTTACTGCATTATGGCCGTTATCACCGTTATTTGTTAAACCGTTTGACAGTAAAGGCACTAAATAAATTATCATATCGGCAAAGTAGTTTTTATCGATGCCTAAAAATATTACATTTCTTCTCTATTATGAAAATACTACAGAAAGAGATGTTATTACCATCCAATCATTGCATTGTTTAAGTTTAAACTTATCCCTTTGCCACAAACAAATGATATTTTGAGACCGCAATTAATACCGCATGAATTAAAATCTCTCTTTTCTACGACATAAAATCTATTGTCTTCTGTTATAATTATGATAGGCGTTCTAACACAACTTATGACAATACATTAATGTTTGGTGTACCTTAAATCCTGTATATTATGCCAGAGCCAGACATAGCTCAAAGTGTTTAAACACTGTTGTCCTCGAAGACTACAAAGTATTACAAAACTTTGCGAAGCTACACAAAATCCCCGGCCACACTTCATGATCATTCAAATGAAGCTATGTCTGGCTCCGGATTATATAATTAATATTTAATGTACGGTATTGCAATATATTTTATTCATATCTTATCCAATATTGACAGGGTACACGTAGATGACTATTTTGTATTGCATTTAGCACAGCTCGGCTTGTAAATATATTAGTAAATAATTTATCTATTTGAATAGTGTTTCTTACCAAGATTTGGACAGGTATTATAGGACTAAAGTTACTTTTGTCCTAGCGTCTTTTTTTCGTATATATTCCCTTTCTAAGGAACACTCGTTACTCTGTAGAACCCGAACACGAAATAAGATACGTGTTACTGCAAATTGTAATTAATTTATACGTTTATATTTTCGATCAATTGCCGCCGCCAATGTTCAAGTGCGACCGTGGAGGTTCAAATTTCATTTGTATATAATACCTATATAGATTTTAGTACAAATTTATTACTTTATATTATTATTGTTATGTTAAAAAATAAAATGGTGCGACGCTTATGCTAATGTGGCCTAATATTATAACGTACTTGTACTTTAGAAAATATTACTTTTTTATGGTCCGAAATGACGCGCCTTAGTAACTGGTTAATTTTTTCATCACAAATTATCTTTCTATTTTTCTTTTTATTTAGGAAACTATAGGTATTTATACACCAAAATTAAAAATATTTTTAAGCAATGATTTATTCACAGATGAAATATAGTATCTAATATTGTAAAACTGTCCAGTAATTTAATATTTATCATTTTCTATGTGGTTACATTTGAAACTACTTACAAAAATGTGTTCTAAATAATATATCTAATTTAATGTAACTGATACTTGTTTAGTGCATAAGGATATTAATAAACTAGCAAATGTTATTAAAAAAAAACAATTTCGATAGTGGTGTAAAATATTTTTTTAAATAATAATACACAAGGCCTTGGTAATTTAATAAGTGTAATAAAAAAAAGGGGGGTTAATTCTTCTTAATAAGTAGATGAACTTACTCTCTATTAATTTTACTTATATATATGTATCAATGATATTAGTTTATGTATATCTATCTGATGCTGTACGTTTATTACGATGAATTTGTCTTTTTCTAAAATTAAATTAAACTTTTTCCAAGATAGTATTGTGTATTTAATCAATAAGTATATAATGATTCCTCTTATGTTGACCAACCGCTTAACGTGATGTAGTCAGATTTTTTCAGTTTGGATTTTATATAAAATTATTTACAAAATGGTCCGATACAAAGACATCGTTTATAGTAACATTATATTTTCCAAAAAAGAGGAATCATTTTCGGTTATAGCGACGATTCACGTTTTTTTGTAACCCTCACCTCATGTTTCGCTTTATTGTGTACGTGGCACGAGGCTCCTTGTTCTTTTTGTTTTGATTCTCATTGTTGGAAATTCTTAGTAACCAGTTCAAGGTTATCGTGTTTTATTCTTTACATTATGTAATAAATAAAAGAAGTTATTTCTGACATTCGCTTATTATGGCCCGTAACTTTCCTTCGATGTCATTATAAACTGATTCTACTGTAGCTCTAATCTAATGATCAATAGTTGTTATTTACCAAACATAACTTATATGTACGCCCTACATTAATATATAACCTTAAAATCCTTTAGTCGCCTTTATTTTGCCATATGATGAACAATAAAGCATTAGGCTACAAAAAAAGACCTCATATCTCTTTAAAGAAAATTAGTTTTCGTATTACAGACGTGATTTAGACTTCAAATGATGTCTGTAAGAATGTGGTTAGAATGCACACAATGACTCTTATGGTAAAATGTGGCGATCAAATGGTTAGTATAATTCTTCAACAATATTAAAATGTATTTGTACATATTGTTACTCAAACAGACTGTTCAAAACTGTTACTCAATATATATTTTTAGCGAATGAAACTATATTTGTAGTATAACATCTTTATATTCAATGGGAGGCCTTTAAAAGTAGGACATTTTAGTGTGGTAACTGTAAGAGATGGCTACATATTTATCGAGAGTAAGTCGTCACATATATCTAGAGTTGTTGTCAGCTAAAATTTTAAAGTTATTGTATTTATCAATATTTCCAATGTTAAAGATGGCATAATGTGACAAAATAATAGGTTTGTTAAGAATAATAAAACAGTATGATTTTAAATTGATTTTTTATTTCCCCTTATATTATTTGATGAATGTTCTTTTCACAAGAGACAACCATTATATACAGATACTTATAAAACAATATAATCGCTACCAAAGTTACAGTGACTTTCCTTTTGGTGTACACAGTTTAAATTCTGTTTTGAGTAACATTTCATATTTGAACCAGATAGGTCATTGGACCAAGGTGTTTGTCTAGGAATCATAGACCATCTAATTATTATTTGTGTTATAATTTATATAAAATGATTTAGCAAACTTTAACGAGTATAATTTAAGAAAAAAAATTACAACCTGTTATGGGAGAATATTAACCTGTTAACTGAGCGGGATATATAAATAAGTCAAACGTAAACAATAGCATGTACAAGTAGGACATGTGAATACATCCTTGAAATGTGGGTTGATGATATATTCACAAATTAACAACACCTTTTAAGATATGGATGGGTCATTTCTGCTTTTTAATGAGGTGTTGTCATATGTATAAATAACTTAATCTACAGCCATAGAAGTATATCACCTTATAACTTCGTCTACATCAAAATTAGCATAACAGGAGAATTCATTCGCTAAATTGTTTCTATGCTGAGGCTTAAATTCACACTCTTTCAATCCCAAGAGCTTGTTGATATGTTCACTCATTATGGCTCCTGTACACACTACCATCTTATCTTTAGCCAAAAATTTTATAGTCTCTACTGTTTTAGTAATACACTCTTCAGAGAGAAATGGTGGATCTGCAATAACAAGGTCGAAGGTATGTTCTAGGTCCAAAGGCAACTTCTTTGGGAAGTTATAATCATAGAAAATAAAATCTGCTCCATGTACTTCAAATCTTCTATCGTATTCAAAAAGATTCACTGAAAAAGAAATGCAAATGACTAAAAGGTCCAGCTATGCTGTTTAGAATTCACAAAGTCTAGTAAAAATATTATGTTCAATTTTGTTTAATTATATTGAAATATATAATATAAGGTGATGGAAGTGGGGAAGGAGTCAGCAAAGCTGTAGTGGGAATGGGCTGAGCATGTGGCTTGAATGGACTTGCAAGGTTAGGCTAATATTGTGACTTCCTGTAGGCCCACCAATGGATGGCAACAACCAGACAGGCTGAGGAAGAGGTGACCCAACAATTTAGAGACCTCTGCAGGAAAGCTGTAGATGACACTGGCCTGGTCAAGAGGAAAGCGGATCAAGAACGGGGAGGCTTTTGCCTAGTAGTGGGACACAAAAGACTAATTAAAAAAATATAACATACCACTTGCTCTACTCCCAACTTGTCTTTTGACTGGTACAAACAGTGTGGGACAAGAAATAAGGGCTACTTTTCCATTGTCTGTTAAATTTACATCAATCACCTTTACAAGAGCCTGCACTGTTGCCTCATTGTACCAAAATTGACTTAGTTGCTGTAAAAACCAAAAATTTCATTACAGGGACATGTTTAAACTTGTTGCATGTTTAGTCACTATCCAGTCAATGTTGAACAAAAGTTATTTATATAGACTTAATAACTTTATTTCTATAATTTTAAATAGATGAAATCAAAGATTTGAAACAACCAAATCATTTATATATAATATATACATGAAATAATGTTAAGACTCAAAAAATGTTTTCGTTACTATATTAATGGTTTCATGAGTAATAGTTCTAATTTCTAGATTTATACATTTATATTTAATTTTATAATTATATTTTATTTATACTTCTTGTATACTTATGAAGTAAATAAATATAATTTCTAGAGAATTGACTATAGGAATATAATTTCATGAGTAAGTAACATTATAATTTTAAGATAATGCCTGTAAATGTTTTTAGTTAGGTATCTTACCCAATTTTCTTCAAAAATAATATTTTCATTCAACTGTTTTTGTGATTCTAACTTCTCTAATATCTCTTGCCGCTTCTGTTGCTCTAAGTAAAACTCTTGAAGAGCTGCAAACGTCTCCGCAGAAAGCGTTGGCACATCGTCGTCGTCCATTTAGCATTTATGCATAAGCTAATAATTTTCAAGATATAAGATTGAGCGTAATTTTAGAGGGTTCATCAAATCAACAAGGGTTTGTTATTATATCACAAAATAAAATACTATATTGCAATTTTAACTTGAACGAAACAAACTGTTTACGGAATGTGACAGCTAAAAATAGGTTAGTTATTTTTTAGCAGGCATGGAAGACGATACGTTATCCCTTCTAGATGTCAAAAATAAACTTACTGTAATTATCAGAAAAAAGTATTGGTGAACTTTATAAGTCGTGTAAGTTGAAAATATCTGAATATTTATTTTGAAGTGTTATCAACTCAAAATGTAGAAATCACAATTTTAATTTTTTTATTAAAATAATATTTGACAACTGACAAGTGAAAATGACATTAGAATTTTGACACATTTGACATTACTTATATTGCTTTATTTTTTAAATAATTATAGCAAAGAATGAAGTATTTTGCTTAAATTATAATTGTAACAAATATATATTTAAATTGATTTTATTTTTATTAAATAAAAGATTTATGTCTAATGGATTATTATGTAGTGTTTATTATTTCAGGACAAAAATGGATGTTAAACGCCTAGAGGTGTTAGCCCTGCACGAGTATCCACAATATCTGAAACCATGCTGTGAACTTATAAATGATGAATGGCCACGCAGTGAAACTGCCAGGATGATGTCATTGCAAGCGTCTTGTAATGAGCTTCCAACCAGCTTAATTCTGGTTAATGATGAAAGACATCTTTTAGGACATTGCAAATTAACGCCGATACCTAGTATACCAAACAGTTGTTTTATAGAAACTGTAGTAATAAGCAAATCGTTTCGAGGCAAAAGATTGGGCACATACTTAATGAAAGAAGTTGAGAAATATTGTAAGTCTGTATTAAAGTTAGAAATGGTTCATTTATCTACTAAAGGGCAAGAAGAATTTTATGCAAAATTAGGCTACCAAATCTGTGGACCTGTTAGCATTTACGGTAGCAGTACGCATAACTACAGTATTACATCGCCTACTATCGAGGTTTCATCAAAACCGAGAACCTGCAATACAAATAATAATGTACCTCCACCACCACCACCCCCACCGATGCCGAAACCTCAAGTTAATAATAATACTACCAAAAGCAACAGAACGTACATGTATAAGATCCTGGATTAATAAGTACAAAGTTTTATAATATATTTTTAATAAATTTTAGTTTGTAATTTGATCTTTTGATTTGTTTCTTTATAGATTTTAATTAAAACAACATATTGAGGCAGCATACATGGAAACATGTATACTGCCTCCACAGACTCACAGGCTTCTAAATGTTATTCCGTTAAAGGTTCAGATTAAAATAAGACAAAAAAGATTCAATTTATTTATTAAAACTTGGCTTTATCTATAAATTCGAGAGCGCGCTGTCGTATACTGTTCACTTGATCCTCATCGCCAATTTTCTCTTCAACTTCTATCCATTTCTTGTAGAGAATCTTTATTTTGCGCGCTGGCAAGTTTTGAGACGTCATACGCTCCATGACTTGTCTGAAAAATTATTTTTTTTCATCATAATTATGAATTTTGCGAGGTTAACAGTTTTCAAATTAACTAGTTTTTGAACTAAACTCCTTTATATCTCTTTCATAAAACGTGATACTGGGCGAGTGTTTTATGAAATAATACTTTTACGTGGTACGTCATCTATTTGAAGTATTCCGAAGTAGCATCCTAATCAGTATTTTTTTAAATAATGTTTTGACTTTGTTTCTTTTCTTTTAAAATTTTCCTGAAATGAGGAGAATGAAACAAAACAAATAGAATTTAAAACCGTTCAGCGGTTTCTAGTTTTAGCGAGCCAACTGAACAACGATTGATTTATATATATAGAGATACATTGCACACTTACCGCACTTGCTCTTTGTCCCCACTCTTCACCAACATGTCCACGTAAGCACAACAGACATCTACCCGCTGCGGATATACTGCCAACACCTGTTCAAACAACGCCTCCGCACGCTCGCGGTCTCCGCGCAAACGTTCCAATTGAGCGAATCGCACCAGTAGCGATACATCTGCGATA
>JANCMC010033613.1:44467905-44543209 GCA_024363005.1 Charaxes varanes
CGTGAGTACAAATATAACATACTTTTAATAGTATGGAATTATGCAGAAATTAATAAATAATCAATAAAAAAATTGGGATAGAGACTTCACGGACAGTAACCATAGATTAGGATAAAAGTAACAGCTATATAAAGACACATAGTTGAAGTTCTCTTCCCTCTACATGTTACAAAAAAAATTGAAAAAGAACTTGAGATATACACACCTCATCTTCACTGCTACTCGATTCGTCCTCATTTACGTTATTGTCTGGAACTGGTTTATCCATAGACCAAAAATCTTTCGCACTCGGCACCTCTATTGCTGGTTTCAAAGTTGTTAACACTTTAACCTCTTTTAATTTTTCCAATTTTTCATTGTTTTTTTCTATATCATTCTCATCTACATCTTTATCTTTAGCAATATTTTCATTTGCTTTCGTTGATGTATCTTTCTTCTTTTTTTTCTTTTTTTCATTCGTATTTCCTTTCATTTCAACTTTATCTTCTGAGACATTTTTTTCCGATGAGAGTAGGTCTTTTTTGTCTTTAAAATTATCTAGGTCGATATCAAACTCTTTTAACTTCTCTTGTACTGTTTGTAAAACGTCGTGTAACTTCTTAATCCGCTCCTCAATCACTAGTTTTTCCATATGCATTGCTGTATGGTACTTTTTATTCTTAGCATTTAATCCCTTTTTCTCGAAATTTACTATCTTTTTATCTATCTCCTCTGCTCCTTTTGTTCTTGCTTTTATTGACTTCAGTAAAGCAATGGCTCTTTTTTTATAGTTTTTAGCTGTAATGCAATCTGATAGATCTATTAAGCCTAGGTCTTGTGGCGTAAGAACTTGATCGCTGTCCTCATGTATATCTGTCTCAATAGCATCGCTACCATCAGAGTCTTCATTTATTTTTAACGCGGGTACACTATCGCTTTTATCAGTCTTTTTCTTTTTCTTAGGATTAGGATTGGTATTGTCATTATTATCATCATTAATAACACCACTAGAATCCTGTTTATTTCTTTTTTTACTCTTATTTATGTTTTTAATTTCAATGTCTTCTAAAGGTACTTCATGTTCTGCTTCCACTTTTTCGTCTGACTCATTTTCTGTAAGGCGTTTAACTTTCTTCTTTTTACCTTTCTCCGGACAATTAACAGCGGTAATTTCAGTATTTGCATTATCAATTGGTTTCTTTTTTTCTTCCTGTGTTTTGTGATCTGCTTTACGCTTTTTTATTTCAGCATTTTCGGAGTCTTCTATTTTCCGTTTATTTGGCTTCTTTCTATCTTTCTGTAATAATATTTTCTTGTGATACGAATCGTTTAGAATATTATCTAAATTGATGTTATTGAAATTATTATTTTTTATCAATTATACTTACCGATGGCGTAAATGGTGCAATAAAGAGGCTGCCGGACATCTTTTTTAGTTTAGGTTTTACCGTCATAATAGTACATTTTACCTGTAAAAAATCATTTTGGTCATTAATTTTATTTAGAGCTATGCACATTCACAAGAATTAAATGATATAAACGCTTATCATGAATTCGTTCATTTGAAATTAGCAAATTGAGGTCAGAATTTGAATACAGTAATTTAAAGGGTTGATGAAATACTAAAAGAAACGAAGTTAAACTCACAATTTGTCCCAGATGAAATGAGTCAGCAAGGTTCTCTATGGGTTCTTCAGATATGAAGCGCTTCGGTACGTATGCAGTCACATTGTTAAAGAATGAAACGATTAGATAATCTTTGATATACTGAAAAAGGAAATGGTTGATGTTTTAATGATATTAAGGCGGAAATCGATATAGCTAGCTTCATACATAGATTGAAATTGGAAAGTAATATTAATTCTCTTCAACCTAGCGTTATCCCGGTCTAGTACCAGGTTCCGCTTAGATCGTAGAAGTTGTTGTGGGGCGAGTTAACATGACGGACTCCCGTCTGAGGTCGACCCCGGAACCCTCCACGATCTCTGCAAACTCACGACTACTATCACTCAGAGACATTATTCGGGTTCCAATGTTTTACGGACTTCCGTAATGTTTAAATTGTCTGTAACCGGTATCTGTATATAAATAATAATTTATTACAAAAGTTTCCACACTGTAACATATTTGCAGTTCTCCGAAATTGACTTAAATCTATAATGATACCATTTCTACTCTTGAATTTTTATATATTAACTATTTGTAAAATTATGTTTTTAATTAGTATATAAGTGGATGCATGTCCGTTATAGTTAAATAAGTAAAAGGATTTCGGCAAAGTAACGCCTGGTTGTATTTGGCAGATGCTGCACATGGCCAAGCGTCCGTTCGCGGCGGTGCGTGTGGTGCTGAATGGCGGCGCGTGGGGACGGCGGCGACGCGCTGAGCTGCGCCCTGTCGCCATTGAGCCTACTGCCGACGGGCGCGCAGCCGTCACCACGCTGCTAGTCAGGTAACCTGTACTTTTTGTTACATCATCAACATTTTCAGGATTTAATAGCCCAATGCTCGGCACAGATCTGCCTTCCCTTCCGCCACTCTTATTTCATCCAGCGGCCTTCCGCTACTCTCTTTAATCATCCGCCCACCTGCCGTCACCAAGTCTAGCCGTGTAACCTGTCCATTTTACTTCGTCCGTGTGTCATATACTCCAGTATATATTTAAACATCGAAGCCATGAGGTCGAAATTTTAAGTATTCTTAATATTTATGAAATCTCATGGAATATTTAGGATTATAATTAATTGTGCAGAAATGTACCGCAATATTTATAAAGACTCGGACGGAGACTCACTAATTAGAGGATTGGTTAATTAACAATGGGAGTACTACATGAATAATTACTCACTGGCTATGACTGTCGGAGCTGCTGAGATAACAAAAACTAGTACTAACTTTACTGACTGAGCAAATTGATGATAAGCAAGATGGTGAGGAAAAAGAAATTTCTATCTGAAATTTTAATAACTGATAGAATCAGGCGTTACTTTGCGGAAATTCATGACATGCATGAAAAACTACTTTGCTTTAATCCGCGAATGAATGAAATTGGTGTAATGCTGCAACCCGAAAGCTACAGCCACCGAATCCGCCGCCAAAGCACAGCACTACACCGACTATCCGATGTGCCTCAACGCACGTTTCGCTTCGACACCGAAGCATCATCAGGAGATAGACTCTACAAAGGTTATTCGTAAAATCACTTTACGAATAACCTTTGTTCGCAGATTAAAGCAAAGTAGTTTAGTTTCTCATGCATTAATAATTTGTATTGTACTTATCTATAGGTCTATTAATTCAAAATATGATGTTATATAATATTTTCTTTGGATACAGTTTTCTACGTCTTAAATTATATTTAACTGGCAACGGTTTGTTGTTTCGGTGTATATTTCGTATCTCCTGAACTGTAAACTGATGATTGTCCATACTTGTAATTTTAGTGGAAAAGAAACGTTGTATATTTAAGTATAATAAATTCGGTTGAGGGAATTATTTTGTAATATAAAATAATTACTAATATTATGCATACAAGGACGATTATAAAATTTTATTGCTTTGCGTCAAGCTATAAATAGATGCGAATTCAAATATTACTAATGTAGAAGGTGAATTTTAATTTTACAGGTTTGTGTACATGTTTAAAATTTTGATTTATATTACAACTTTTATCTCATTTTCAATGCGCATGATCGCAAGAATCCAGAAATAACTCTAAGCAAGGCGAATTTAATGCTTCTTGCGAATTTCTAAGTTTGACGTACTATAATAAAAGTAGTTTAGTTGAAATCTCAAATATTAAAATCAAGTGTGACAAAAATATACTTGAATTTCATTTAAATTTCTACTAAAAAGCCATGTCTCTTTAACCTCAAATAAAACAGGGTGGTGTTATAAGTTTGACCGTTTGTGTGTCTCTCTGTGGCATCGTAGCTGATAAACGAATAGAACTATTGCCGTGGTCGAAATGGTTCTTAGTTACAACTTATGAATATAAATCTATCAAAATAAATTAAACAATTCAGGCATTTTTCTTTAGCACTTTTGTTAGGTGCGTTGCAGATTTTCGCGATCTCTCGCCTTTACGATGTTAAAGGGCATGGCGATGTATTTTTTGTGTCAAGGGTTTTTTGGTATCAAGGACTAATTAATTTTTGTTTCTTATTAATTTTTATTTGCTTTTTCTGTATTGCACTGCAATTGACGTACATGTTTTTACTTCATAGCTACAGCGAGTTATAAATAATAAATATATAAATACATGGAACTATCATACAAATGGTGTAAAAGACATTGTACCGCAAACTTTGTGATAAGGGTATATTTATTGTCCTAAATAAAATCACAAAAATCATTCATCTCAGAAATGAGAGGTTACAGATATTGCCATCCTCATCCCATTCTTGAGCGCGCCATGTATCGTGAACATTGGGAAGCAATCTGCTGAAAGTTGTTATTATACACTTTTATTCACATTGCGGTTTGATTTAAAGCCGACGAAAAATTTCACCACTGGGGAGTCTAGAATCATGTACTGAACCCATGGGATGCGTACCCGATACGATGTCTTTTACACCTCGTATAATAGGAGTTTAGTCCTGTGAAGAAGTTCAGAACTTTAAGTTCTGTGTTCGATGGTAAAGTAACCATCATAGCCTATAGATCGCTCGCACGCTGCCGACTATATATCTCTTATTCTCTCTAAAGAGCTCTGGCCACAAAACGATGCTACGTGGATGAATAGCATTACGTGAGCATTACATAGTGTAGTGTAGTCGAGCAACTTCACATTGCGCACAAAAGAAGGCTCTTTATGCACTAAAATTGAAATGTTTCATTTACACAAATAAATAAAATTGAAGAAATTATATTATTTTATTAAATGCGTATAACCGTATATAACAATAATAAATTTTTGTTTGACCGTCTGTCTATTTAATACGGTAAGAAGTAGCACAGTTGTATAGGGGCTCCTATACGACTGTACCGCTTTTGAACTGTTTTATTGCCAGTGAGACGATTTTAAAAGGGATAGCGTAGACTCTTTTATTTTAAAATTATTAAGAGTTCCGCATAAAGAAAAATGAAATAATGGATGCAACGCGGTCGAAGTCGCGAGTAGGAGGTAGTAAATTAAACTTTCGTATGTCGCGTCAACGTTTCTAAGTTTTAGATACAAATAAATCAATTCAGTTAGGACTTATGTTCCCCTTCACAAAATGTATAATGGGCTGCGTTTGCTAGGTACGTCTTTCGAGTCAACGACTCCTCGCCAACAATTGTCAGTCATTTAATATCTACGAGTAGATGCCTATGCAGATTGGTTCCAGTGCACATCAGTATATTGTCACTTATTCAACTATAATAGTTCTTAGATTGAAAACGTTCTATTCTCCTGATATAGGCCGGACTAGGCTTAAAGTGTTATTAAATTATTATATTTTTATACCTTATTGTACATTATGCGCTTAAAAATTTGAAAGTAAGATTCAGAAGTGAATTTGGTCGTAGTCTATACTGGTACGTTGGCTACTACAATTAGCACCTCAATGAATCCAATACAGAAGAAAAAGTCACAATCCCCATTATTACGGAAAAAAATCAAAAGCATTGTCCTTTTACGTCTTATATTTTCCCGTTCTTTTTCCGTCTCCATGGCAACCAACAAAATATATTCAAAAACTCTTCTTCGTCAATGTCCTGTCATAATCTGTTTGGTCTAAGCGGCCAGTGTCATAGTTGCGTCAAAAAAGTCCGTAACACCCATTTTATAAGATACTGGTTGCTACCCGCGACTTTGTCCGCATAAAATTATGTGAAAAATTTTAGTATGATGATATATAGCCTATAGCCTTCCTCGATAAATGGGCTAATTCTGAAAGAATTTTTCGAATCGGACCAGTAGTTCCTGAGATTAGCGCGTTTAAGTAAACAAAGAAATAAACTCTCCGAATTTATTATTATAGACTAGTATAAATTACTTAATGTAAATGTAAGTATAGTTAGTAAATTTGATAATTGCAAAGAAACAAAATAATATATGTACCTACTAGGTGCGGCGCGGGAATTTCTTTATTTTAAACTATGGCAGGGCCTATATGGCTTGGTCAAGAAGTACGATGACCCCTCGTGAAGAGCAGCAAAGCTAAGGCATCATTTCCCAAACTTTTTTCAAACGCACGGTTATTGTTACACATTATTATTTTTTATAAATAACAATATTCCTCAATTTTTGTAAATATAATATATAAATATACATATATAATACTTCGGTCTTATAAGTGTTTACAATATGGAAGTTTCCGTGACGCACCTCTGCATGTTAAATTTCAATAGTCGGTACGAAAAACTAGACAAAAAACATGCTAAAGCGAAAACCATGTATACATTAGTCATTAAGCAATATATTGGGCATTCGTTTATTATTATAATCATTTATTTACATTTACACAGGAAAATATTATGTTTGTTTTTATTTTCCGTGGATCTTAATACTTTTTCAACACTGATTATATATATATTTTTTTAATTACTTCCTACAAAATATAGTTCGATATTGCTGTTCTGTGTTATCTCACATAGTTAATGTATTCTTATATACATTTAACAGCAACGATATCGAATACATCACTGAAAAAATTATCGACGCCAACGACAATATACTGGACCGAGTTAACATTAACATCGACAATGTTTGCCGAAGGACTAACTGTGGTGGGCAGTACGACCAATTTAAGGGTGTTGTTAAGCGATTCGATGGCGTAGGAGCTTGGAATAACGAACCCGTGGTTACTAAAATACAGGTAACTAATACTTAATCTCTCTTTATTCCTAGTACATATTCTTTAAATATAAAAAAATATATATTGTGACGCCTCGGACGCGTACAGACATGCTTCGTGTAATTTGGTAGGTCAATAAAAATATATAATAACGAATTTATATAAAAATATAAAAATGAAAGCGCAAAGTTTGAGAACGGCTCGATCAATCCGGCAATTTTTTTTTGTATGTTCGTTGAGGTACACGGAAAGTTTAAATAAAAAGAAAAAAATATAAAAATTGACTTTTGACAGGGCGAAGTCTGTCCGGGCTATTTAATGTTAACGATATTGTTAAATTTGCTAATTAGGAAAACAAGTCATTTCTACTGGATAGTATAATTTTTTGAATAACAGTCAAAATTTCAGTCGTTTGTGAGCCGACTTTACTCAGTAGCTTCTATTTCCCATTCTTTTTCTTTTATTGATCGGACTCAAGTCTCCTCATACATTTAATTTTCTATGATGAAAGGTCGGTTCGAGCACGCTTATAGGCGGTAAGAACGTACTGAGACCGCAGCTAACGTTTAAAGACCAAGTGGACAACAGCGAAAATTTGTGGGTTCCGAAAATATCGGACAAACCGAACAGTATCAAACCGTTAGCGCTAAAGATACATTATAATGAGGAGGGCATCGCAATTGGGTAAGTTTAATCGGACTAGTTTCTGTCCTGTTATGTCCCTTCCCTTTAAGGTTTATTATTATTATTATTATTTATTTAATTGTGTATACCTTAAAGGTGTACGCACTTTCATAAAGTATGTAGCAATAAGTTTGCATGACAGAATAAACTTTATATTGTATGTAAATAAGGAAGTAAACAAACATACAGATGTGGGTTAGATACCCACCTAGAGTCTGGGTATTTATGTATGTATTTAAGTATTTATTTTATTTTATTTGTTTAGATATTTTTAATTTTTTTTCATTTTATTTTTTTTCATATAATATTATTGTATAATATATAATACATATTATGAATATTTTATAGGTATTATTTAGATGTATTATTAAACTTATTTAGGTAGATAACTTTCAGCTCAATAACGAAATTTGATTTGATTCGTCTTTATTGCAGGACAAAAAAGGCTTTTTATTTATGTATTAGATAGTATGTATAAAAAATATATTCTTTTAACAGTCTGCCGTTAACTTTAACACAGGCATTAAGTTCCTTGCTTACCTTTGGAACAGACGACCGTGTATAAAATACTGATAGGACATCTGTAGCGTATTTATTATATTTAAAGGCGCTATTAAATGAAAATATTACTTTCAGATACGAGCATCCATACAAAGTTGAACTGTCCCATTTCCATCCACGCTCTGAGTGGCTTGATCCCGACAGTGAACCACCCTTATTTCCGCCTCCTCTCAGCCAGACGCCGTTGAAGTTCGTTGCCACTGAGGCGGAAATCGATGAGCTCGTCGACCACTTGGAAACAGTCGATGAAATCGCCGTAGACTTGGAGCACCACTCCTACAGGAGCTACCAAGGTACATCTACTTTTATTCTCAATACCCTTTTACTCCTGTTCTTATTCTGTTCTTCTCATTACCGCCTTACCCCTGTTCCCATTATCTCTGTACTCCCGTCCCCATTCTGTTCTTCTTATTACCCCTCTACTCCTGTTCTCAGTCTGTTTTTCTCATTACCCCCTTACCTCTGTTCTCATTGCCCCTCTGCTCCTGTTCTCATTACCCCTCTATTCCTGTCCTCATTCTGTTGTTCCCGTAACACCTATTCTCATTGCATTGTTCTTATTACCCCATACTAATTCTGATGGTCTTACTACTCTTTTAGATTTTTATTAAATTCTGCGCTTGCGGGCATGTTGGTAGATGGTCTGACTAGAGTGTAGTGCTATTGAAGGTAACATTTTAAAAATACAAGTACATTTTTAAAAGTTACCAAAACTAAAACGTCACTATATTTTTTGAGAAATAAATTATCTTATCTTATCTTATCTTATCTTATGTATCTATCTACTATTTAACATCTATTAGTTTGTTTTTACCTTTAATTAAAGTGATTATGTTTCCTTACAGGTATAACATGCCTGATTCAAATAACGACCTGCAAAGGAGACTTCATCATTGACACGTTGGCGGTGCGCGAACATGTTCACAAATTAAACTTATTCTTTACGAACCCGAAAAAGCTCAAAGTGAGTGTACTATAAATTGTTTTAAATTAATATTCTTCCTACAGTTATCCCAAATGAGTTCCAGGGTCCGCTTAGATTGCATTGGGCGAGTTACAACGACCGACGGCCATCTGACGTTATCCCCGGAATCCCCACAATCTACAACCACACGACTAATATCACACAGTGACATTCATCGAGAGCTACTATTTACGTGCCTTCCGAAACGCGGCCATTTTGCGAAATAGGAAAAAAACCATTGACCCGCGTCGTTTCACTTTTTATTTAACTTTCAAACAAAATTCAGTGGCAATATCTTGTTTAAGGTTTTTCACGGGGCGGACAAGGATGTGTTGTGGCTGCAACGTGACTTTGGAGTATATGTAGTGGGCATGTTCGACACCCATAAAGCGGCTCAGACGCTCAACTTCACCGGCCTCTCTTTGGGAGATTTGCTCAAACGTTACTGCTCAGTTAACACTAACAAAAAGTCAGTATATTACATTTTAGTAACAGCTCAAGTAAGACTTTCTTAAATAATTCGACACTTATGAAACTCAAGGTTTAGTAATTTAAGGAAATAAACTGTATGGTATAAAGAGGACCAGAGGGCCTGGAACGAACTTTTCGAACTGAAGTAAGTCGACGGGTCGATTTTACTTAAGGATGAAAATGTTCGCGCGAAGCCCACAGCGGGCCCCTCTTAGATTCAACGCGGGTTTCATTAGCATAGATTGAAAGCGTGACACGATTAAGGCTTGCCTTCTGGATGCCAAGCACGAACTCTTTCATCCTAAGTAAAGTCCATCTTTTTATATATGAACTCCTATTGTGCCAAATTTCATACTCCTCCGTCCGCGCAATTTTCGTTAAATGGTATCTAAAATTTTCATTTCACTTATTATTACATATATATATCAGAGGTGTAAGTTTTTAAGCTCCGATGTTTTTGAACCGATGCGACTTAGGGACTTTAAAAAGCATGCCTTCATCAAAAGCTTGCAACGCATCTTTGGCCTTATTGTAGTGTTCAACAGTTCTTTTTTTATTGTCAAAACATTATTTTGGTCAGTCTATTCCATTCGCTTTATATCATTCATTCAGCGGAGATGTAGGTGCGGATCCGGTCTTAAGCGTGACCCACAAACCTCGTGCACGGACCGCGAATCGCGATGACCGACAACGTCTTTAAAAATAATTGCACCGAGTGCAATGAACGCTGGTGTTTTTGTTCCGTGAAAATGAGGCTTTATAAGGCGCGCCCACATCTTTCGGACCATACACACTGCACGTATGGTCACCGTTTCGTCCACAACATAAATAAAGGCATGAAGTTCTCTATTTCATCCACATCAGGCTCGCAGTTTGAAACGCTAATATTAATATAGTAATTTAAGTATTTGTATTTTTTTAAGTGTCTAAAAAATTCTCAAAGCTTACTATTCCTGACAAACTTCTTGAACATGAGGCAGATGTCGTATGGAAGGTTTTTTTATATAACAAGCGGAATGGGCAATGAGCTGGCGGTTTACCAAAGAGTTGAAAGAAATCTGAGGAAAATCAGCAAGAATATCGCTGCATCTTAGTCTCATAAATGCCTGCGGGAAAGTGGAGAGCTAAAGTGACTCAAATGCACGCAGCACTTTTATCTCGAATAGTCTTCAAGAGGTGTAATGGGCATTACGACTAGAAATGCTTTTAACCTTTCGCTTACGTTTAAGGCAAGTTTTTTTTTATTACTACCATCTCTAACGGACATTGCAAGAAACATTTTTGTACGATTATATATAAAAATACGATTCGTTCTCCAGGAATAATGTTCTCTAGTCTAGTCATTTGAAAGAGGATCAATAAGTCAGATTTTACCTCTTTTATAAAACTCTAAAAAACTAAATGGGCTGGCCAAATTAAGGAAGCCACCTCTTCGAAAATGTTATATCAGGCGGTGAGAGCCAGAACCGGTGGCGCCAGATTGTTTGCTGCATAATGCCAAGTGACCACGATCCTCGGTAATAAGGGATTGACAAGAGAGTCAGAAAGAGAGAGAGAGAGAGGAGAGGACTATTCTATTAAAAACAGAATAGTCTTCCTAAGGTAGACAACCTAATGCTTGTGTGGCATTTAACCGCGGACTGATCCAAAAATATTATTTAATGCAGCGGATAATAGCTATATATGCATAATTATATACATAACTAGCTGTTACGTGCGACTTTGTCTGCGTAAATTTAAACTGGCAAGAGACCTCCTCAATCTGGCCCTATCGAAAAATCTTTTCTTAGCGAATGTCTACTAACTATAAACTAGTAGTGCCTACTATGATATACTATAAAGTATATGCCAAATTTCATCAATGTACATCACACGGTCGCGATTTCGTGATAGAGGTGACCTTTCGTTTTTTTTATATGTATGTATAAAATCGAAAGTCGACTCGACTCGACTCGACTATATACATATGTAGTCGAGGCGGGAATCGGTCCTATAACATCCGGAGCTAGGCAGGGTCACTGTCAACTGGTCGATCCTTATAAGCGAACCTTTCCTTTTCTAGTGTTGGTTAACAGTTAAAGAGCTTCGTCGTAATAATACAGTTAGTCGTAACTAACGCGCGGTAATGGGCCTTTTACCGTTCATTTGTGGAACGCATTAAAGTCAGTTTTTGTTATATTATCTTACATCAAAACCGGACGTGCCGACTGTTACATCCCTACGCCGTAGAGTTACTGTTTAAATAGATAAGTGTTCTGGAACATATCGATGGTTTAGTTTTACATATGTGTGAACGCGTGCTATTGTTAATGTAAATGTATCGATACTACTGATTGTTCTTGCAATGTCTAGTCTTCTTCTTCTTCTTAGCGTTACCAGGTCATATATCAGGGTCCGCTTAGATTGCAGAGGATGTAGCTGTGGGGCGAGTTAATATGAACGATTGCCGTCTGACGTCATCCTCGGAACCCCCACGATTTCTCCATCACGATTCATATCACTCAGTAACATAAATTAGGTTTCACTGTTTTAAGTGCCTTCCGAAACACGGTAATGGTCGGATATCAAATATAAACCGGTGTTCGAATGGGACACCCATCTATCATCTGGTCGCAGCAAGAGCAGTGGCTTGTGTCGATCGCTAGGTTAAGTATAACCTAGCGAACGACTCAAATGTCGACCACTAATTAGGCCACGAACTTCACCTTGACCTTGCAACATCTAGTCTATACCAATAGTATAAAGACTATTGATAGTGCCCTCGATATTGAGTTACGACACATGCAACCATATGCCCAGCAGTCGGACAAAATGGTTTACTTAAAAAAGTTACATTTATGGACCGACCTCCTCCTTCATGCGTGCTTTTCCTCAATGCTGAGGGTCATGACCTCACGTGACTTTTGAATTCGGATCATGTTACGCTATTTGCATCGATCTACCGCCGCATTTATGGCTTCATGGACAGGGATATTGAACTTAGATCGGATCTGGGCGGACCAACGCAAAGTTGTCACGCCCTCTTCCTCTTTTTCCTTCAAAGTAGTCAGCTAGGTTGAGCTTTTCCAAACAATTGTTCGAACTAATACCAGCAGCTACATTCCACCACGGAACATCACGTCAAAATTTGAAAATCCACCCTCATCACCTCGATGTCCTAAAGTCCACAACCGTGCGATTGTCTAGAAACTTCTTATCTCGCACAATTCGTCTGTTGAGCTTGCCGACGTCCAGCTTTGGTATTTCCGAATCAATACGATTTAGGGGCCTTCAAGAAAAGAGCATGCTCATCCCTCAAAGGCCGGTAATGCATCTGCGAGCCCTCTGGTATCGCAGTTGTCCATGGGCGTCGGAAGTCACTCCGACGCCCATGTCTGTGGGTATTTTAGCTGTTTTGGTAATGTAGACAGTGACGGAGATTTGATGATGCCTGGATGCTTTAAAAAGTCCATACAGGAAAACGGTCCCGACTCTGTAAGGCCACGCATTAAGCACCTTTACCAGCATGAGATCAACAAGCCAATAGGAAAGCTTTTAGTCTTAAAAGAAGATAACTATGGTTTATATTTTGAATCCAAACTATCTAAAACAAGCTTAGCACAGGATATACTTAAAATGTATGCCGAGTCCATCATTGACGAACACTCCATTGGTTTTTTGCGGGTGACCCGGGTCGGCGCTGTAATCATCACCACCATCATAATTTTTTTATTTGAACCACAGATCTTAACGGTAGAGGGCACATGTTTATGGAAGTGAAAACTTTTTCAGGCACTTAAGGTATTTATTTAAACTGGAAAAAAACATTGAACTCGCGACAACGTTACCGACACCTCAGTGTTCAAGTTTTCACTCCTAGTAGTACGCTAGACTGCTTACTTAGGGCGTTTTAAATGTTTATTATTAAAAAAAAGTTCCTACTTCTGTCAACACTCCTGGAGTTTTTATTTAATTTTTCATCCTTTTCATGTGGCCATAGAACATCAGCCTCCGGATTCTTATCTCGGTTTCCAGGTCTTTGAATTCTCTATAGATCTCTTCATTAGATCTTCGCCTGCAACCTCCTGTGTTTTCTTGGGTCCATAGGTTTTTCTTAAGATCCTCCTTTCTATTCTTAGTAGCTTTTCCAAGTTGGGTAATCAAGTGGTCTCTGTAATGGCAACACTGGAAGGTTACACTGAATAATGTGTTGTTGTTAAAATAAACATATGTTAAAAAGATTATTATATCTTTTTTCAAAATATATAAAAGATTGGTCTTAATGAACATGATGTACTCTTCATGCACAGATGGTTTAATTAAATACATCAGTGTGTTTTTTTTATGATTTTTTAAAAAATGTAATAAAGTGTAAAATGTAAGCAGAATTCTTAACGGCATCATTTTCAAAATGTATAACGGCAAAGCTTCAAATTGTTACATTTAAAATATTTCTTGCTAGCTCAGTTCTTCAGAGGCAAAGTTGTATTGGCAGTGCATCGTTTTGATATTTATCTATTTTTTTCTGAGGTATCGTATTAATATTAATATATATATACCTTCAGGTATGCCATATTTTACGTTACCCTTCGAACTACGCTTACGCTGGGAGTGGGTGCGACATTACCCCAGCGGCGTAGTGGTTTGAACCGGGTACGTTGCGGATTTCAGTCAATCCTTTCTACCGTTGTGCCATTGAGGCTTTAAGGATTTCGTAACTTGCATAATTCCATGGAATACTGTATATATATGTGAAAATATCCTAGTTAGTCTAGGTCATACTCCAACAGCAAAGGGCCCAGGGGAAATCTAAACATTGATAAGGGTGGTCCACGCGGCAAGAGTCGCGGGGCACGGCTAGTAATCTAGATATTAAAACCTGAAGCGAGAATTTTCGGTACCATTTTCCGAAAATTGCGCGAACGTGGGAGTATGAAATTGGGAACAATTATAGGAGAGTGTACGAATGCTAATATTTATATATACTATGCAATGTTAATATCTAAATAAACCTTCTACTATAGTAGATATATACATACCTTCTACTAGGATATATAGATTGTGTCAAAACGTAGATATGACGATGGTAAAAATGTGAATTGTGTTTCGAGGGCAAAACTATATTTTGGGTATAAAGACCTATATGTTCAAAGCCCAAACAGTAACGACATCGATTGCTCTACCTAAGGCGGCCATCAAGTCCTCCCGTGTTTGCCACTTGTAACATAAAAAAAATTATGGTTTGAATTCATTCTTGTGATTGATTGGAAGGGTAGTCATTAGAAAAATCCATTATAGCCCGTGATTGCATCGTGGATGTATGTCAGCTGGAAGGATTATGCTTGCTTGCAGCCAATTATCGCCGACTGAGCGTTGTTCCCGTTCGATCCCTTCCTCTTTCCTGGGCCAATTTCATCCATAACTTCCCCGCAACGATATCCAAACCATCGCACCACCTCTTTGTCGCCCTGCCGGGTCAACGGCGGCCATTTCTGGGCATCCAGCAACTCGTGATATTGGCTCACCTTTGCGAATCAATTCGTGCCACATGCTCAGTTTATTCCCACTTCAGTTTTGCTGACTTCTTCCCTTCATCCATTACTCCAGTAATGGAACGCAGGGGTAGGAATAACTGCAATATATATAAATAATGCTAGTGTAACTCTTATAAGTGGGGGAAACTGGGAAATTCAGTATGACCAGCGATACAAGAGGAACACCGCCCAAAGACCACCGTACAACACTAAAGCACTGCACAATGAACAAAACACGCTAAACGCCCACTCCAAACACACCAAAACACTCTCGACACTAAGCATGTCTTGAGCATTAGCTGAATATAGCTGACGACACTGAATTCCCCAATTTTCCACTGGGGATGGCAACTTAGTTGCCGAAATACGTCTTCCGAAAGGTGTGGTTAGGATATTTTATTTATTTATATTATTTTAACCACAGAACCCGAAAGCTACACCACCGAAACCGCCACCAAAGCACAGCACTACACCGACTTTCCGATGTGCCTCCACGCACGTTTCGCTTCGACACCAAAGCATCATCAGGAGAGAGACTCTACAAAGGTTATTCATAGAGTTATTAGTAAAAAAACACAGCAAACAATTTATACCTCAGGCACCCCCACCACATTAGCGCTACCTTCAAACATTCTAAGCTTATGGTGGTGTAGCTTTGGTATCCTAGACAAAAATATCTACCTACATAATATTCCTAGCTGGTACTTCCCTTTACTTTGCGCCAAAATTTTCCTTTTCAGAGATAAAATATCGTCTGTAAGGATAGACATGCCATCACCAGTTGTCCATGGGCGTTGGCAGTCACTCAGATGACTCTGCTCGTCTGTTCCATATTACATAAAAAATATTGAAAATAAAGGTCAAATAGCCACGATAATAATATCACAGACATAATTTTGCTGTAACCAGTGTAATACTACTCTTGCCAGCCAAGCTAGAACAGAGTCGCGCCGTTGTTAGGCAATATGACGTAAGCATTGTGGTAAACCGCAGAACATGCGTAGCACTTTACTCCCTTACTGATGAAAATTTACCGCAAATCCTAAATAGAATATATATTTAATTATGTAATGTACTATACCTGATACAGACATTTATAAAACAAGGTCAAAGGTCAGTTTACATTATTTACTTTGACTCGGTTCGTCACTCCGTGAGTAATGTTATTAGACATTTTTATTTTTATTTAATTACATATATTCTTGATATCAATAAACTATTAACAGATTATTTAATTAAATATTGGACTTACATTCAGTGCATAATTATTGATTATTGGCATGGAATATAATTTTCAAAATTGAAAGTTATTGTATTATTTAATTAAAACTTCTATCGTATACCTTTATTTATAATCTTTGTTGTACGCAAGGAATGGCTAAATACATATATCATCGATTCACGACAAATAAATGATTAGATGATAGACTGGACTGGATTGTCTCAATTTCAATCAAATAATACCAGCAAGAAAATATGGCTTAAAAGATAAATAAAATATTTTTCTATCATTAATTTATACTTTCTTGATTTTTTTTTAAATTTTTCATTTACTATCAATAACATAATATAAAGGAGAAACCATAATGAATTAAAGTTATTTAATTATTCCATTAAACAACGCTTCCAATAACCATATTTGATTATAAGCATTTAGCGAAATATGAAATGAAACATTAGGGGCGAATGTGCACTTTATTTGCCTGTGCGCGCACAAAGACAACCTAAGTCAACATCGTGCTTGAGAAAAGTGACATGTACCTACAGAGATTACCTCAGCATACAATACTAAAGCAATTCTGCTACGTTTCTCGTAGAAAGTAACGAGTGCTGTTTCGGAGCTGCTAAAAAAGTTTGTTTCCGGGATTAAATTTTCCATCTCGTTATTTTGATTCCCAGAATCGATATGCATGCTACCTCGTGTATAGTTGCACGTTTGTTTCTCAACCAACAACTAACTCAATACGATGTTTCCATTCGAACGGCAGAAATTAGGATAGGATATGGTATGTTATATAACTAAAATGCATACAAATTCAAAGTATTTTTTATTGTAAACCAGTTATTTTATTATGATAAAATAGAATACATTTTACACAACAGAGGGTTAAACTTAGGTGATACAAAATTGTATTCTCTTTGCGGGAAGACAATAAATAAGGAAACCACACGGTACTAAGGTGAAATTCCACGCAGATCCCAGTTAGGACACACAGAATCCGAATGTAGAGCCAAAAGCATTATATAACTGTTGCAAAAGAATGTTTTCTTTAGAATTCAGAAAAATGTAAATTGCTTTTACCCTATTTTAACTATTTATGAATTAAATCGTCATTCTGTGTAACCTCGAGCAACGCGATTAATGTTACAAAATTTATTTGCCCGATTAGTATACTAATATATGGCGGACGATAACTGGTCGATCTCAGAAAAACATTTTATAGAATATAAACGATTATGTGACAAATTTTGCCACATAGACTTTTACTCATCACTTTTTAAATTTCGAAGTAAAATGTTTTTGGACGAAAATTACCCCAATTTACAGTTTCAAAATCCCTGCGAACTGCAAACTCCGGTCAGTTTAGCCTGGATAACCTGACAGACAGAAATAAAATAAAAAAGCCTGTTTCGGTTTTATTGACGTGCAAATAACCAAAAGAGCTTAAAAGCTTCTATTTCGCAATAAGAGACGTAAGTTTCGATTTTACTTGTTTGTAAGATAACATGTGATGAAAATTTCTATTACTATTTACTGTAGTAGTATTTTATTCTTCTTTTATTTTACAAACATTATATTTCAGATTCAAAATTTGGTACAGGATTACTTATATAATAAGTGATTTCCTTTTCTAAGTGTTTGTTTGATATTTTTCCTTATAGAACTGAATGTTATTTTTTTTTCTTATTTATTATTGACTAGTATTACTGTTTGTATCAAATCCATTCACTCATTTTATTTAAAAAACTAAATTCTTTAATACTTTCACATGTCTACTTCCTATTATTATTTGAAAACGATTTATGGTTTAAGTAATTTTATTATCTTGGTAATTACTGTAATGTTTGTTTCCATAAAAATATAAATAAAGTGTAGTCAAGTGTATTTTAATGTATTTACAACATTAGAGACAGAATGGAATCTATTCATAATAATTCCACATTTTTTTTCGCCAGCTATAACATCATGTTGAATTCATAATATCATACACGCACAGGGACGGGAAAATATAACTTGCGGTCTCTAATGGTATTAAAACACATTAAAATTACATTCATCCCAAATTCAGGCAGTTTTAACGCTACTTGTGTGCCATTTATACAGTTATTACTTTTTTACATTCTCCGTCGACTGCCAATTGCAACATGAATTTAGTTGCACTTTATATCTAAACAATATATTGATCAATTGCATAAAGTAATTTTCCTATCTGTATTATTTTGTTGCCATTTCCTTTTCGGTATTTAAATTAAAACTTATATTGCTATATACTAGTAAAATTTTGTTAGCTCGTTAACATAATGAAGAAATAAATACAGTATTTTCAAATGAATTTTGTCCTCAACAAACTTCTGGTTTAGCTCTTATACAAAAGCGCCAGCGCCAGAAATAGCAAATGCATTAAGCAGTTAAACAGACATTATTTTACATATAATTTGCATCCATATTTGAGAATATAATAAATGAAAATGGCCAAAAGCGTGTCAAGACACGCTTATACAGAAGGGTTCCGTATCTGATACGCTATAAACGTATTTGTTAATTTAAGACTACCCGCACACCCCCCATCCCTACATCGCGTGTTTTTTTTTGTACCTGCAAATAATCTTAAAATTTTTAGAATGTCTTCTTTAAATACAGGTATAAATTATAATGTAATTTTGTTCTGAAATTAAGGATCGTGATACAACGGGCGTTTGAAGAAAAAAATAAATACACTTTATATCTTACTTATTGGGTTGGAGAAACCCTGGTCGTCCCATGGCTCGATGGGCGCATAATGCGCGAAGCGTTGGCAGGAGGTGGCTGGATGAGATTGGCAAGGGAGTATTGAATTTTTCATTGTGGTAAGGACTAGCCCCCTAATTGTAACTAGTATATGGAGTGATTCGGGGCAACACTACATTCTCACAGTAAATCGCCATTAAGTAGGTAGAATGTTTCGTACAGTGAGTGAGATGGAGCACTTAATCGCTTTTAAACCGGCATCGTAATTGTGTCTCTTCTGTTGCGGTAAATGTTTATGATGGCGGCGGTGATCATTTTACATCAAGCTAGTTGCCTGCTCATTTGTCCGCTCTTTTTTATATTATTTATATAATCATCACTAAGATAAGCCCAAAATTTGTTATGGATCTTACATTTAACCCCATATGACCCTCACCCCATCAAAAAAGTCAGCAATCAATGACCAGCATTTGAGTGGATCTCTAGGTTAAGAAGCGTTTACTGCGGCCGGGTGATTGATGGGTGACCGATTCTAGCTCTGTTTTTCAAATACCCCATCTCCTCCGTGTTGCGAAAGGCTTGTAAGACAGTGGCTCTCGAATAATGTCGTTACGTAGTTCGACCCCAAACGACAATCGATCATCTTAAACTGCCCTACAGCCACATCCTCTATATCTATCAAGAAATATTCAAAATATGTTCGGAAATAAAGTATAAAATTGGTATTCATATCTTATAACGACAAACATTCCTTAACAAAGCTCTTTTGTTGCCCTCTTATGTGACCTACCCACTTGATGCGTTGCAATCAGGTATAACTTGCTATCTTCATATAAAACGTAATTGTAGCGTCATTTCCCCGGACGTTATAATTTACTTGTTCTTTCAAATTGGTTTAGATTCTCTGTACTAGACTTAGTCAATGTGGGAGTTTCACAGACATAGTTGACCAATGCAGATATTTAATGTCATTTCACGTTCCATCGGCCAGTAAAGACCGGATATATGTCTGACACGCATTCGCCGAGTGAGCAATCGAATTTCAAATATCCAATGAACCCACAACCTTTACGAAATGCAATTCGCTCGGGTCATATTTTTGGCTGATTTCTCCTATGAAAAATTGAGCAGGATTCCGAGGAATTGCTCGGACTAAAGGTGTATCCATACCGACGTTACTTTCTGTGGAGTAGTAACATACGTCAAGGTGTATGCATACTGATGTTACTTTTTGTACAATCGAAGGCTCCAACGCCCATGGATATCTAGACCACCAGGAAGCAAGCAGATGCGTCGCCGGCCTTAATGACGAGTTTAGGCCTCATTTTAGGTTTAGGATAGATTTAATGCATTCCTGCAAAGGATATATCTTTAAAATATATGGCTTTGATACATTGTAAGGTATTGGATACGACGTCATCAAGCTTTGGATCAGGATAGATCGTGAAAGTGTGACGTCAAAATCTATTAAGGTGGGCATGCTCATTGTATTCAACATGGTGGATGCCGCGCCTGTCTGTTCCCCCTGATTTGTTCCAACACGTCGTTGTTACAAATTGGGGAACTATTCCAAATTTTGTTCGAAATCAACTTTTACTAAATACTATAGACGGCCAAAGTCAACCACTAATTTGTTCCAACACGTCGTTGTTACAAATTGGGGACCTATTCCAAATTTTGCTCGAAATCAACCTTTACTAAATACTATAGACGGCCAAGGTCAACCACTAATTTCGATACTAACGATAATAACGATCGATAATAACGAAATGAGCGATAATAATGATACGAGCGATAATAACGATAATAACATGGGTAGTCATCTGCCTTGTCGATTTGCTTTTGTTAAAGTAAAGAATTTATTGGTCGTGGTAAATCTGAAACTATCCCATAGAGACGGTATATGGAAAATATTTAAAGTTCGATTTTGATGGATGGATGGATTTTAAAACGTAATTATCAGTTTTGCTAGTCAGGAATTTAACTCGTTGATTTTGAAAAGAAAGCACGCCCCTTGTTATGATGACATTAAAATTTTCACAAGCCATGATTTATAATAAGCTACTTAAAAACAAAAAAATAATTTGTAGAAAAGGAACAATATATTCCGTAAGTTGAATTGGGCTTAATAATTTGCAATAGTTTGTTTTCGATGTCTTCGTCTTTTTCGTGGTAGGGCCAAGTAAATTCTACGATGTATCTATGTTTATTATTAAAAAGTATTTTAGTATTGATGTCCTCGTGTCCTTTTTGAATAATGATTTGGTTTTTTTCGACATTTATCGGTCTGGATTTGTCGTCGACTAATAAGATTCTGTTGTTTGAGGATTCACAAGAATGTTGTGTGGCTAGTGAAAATGTGTCTTCCGTGTTGTTATTAAATACAGCTAGTACAATAAAAAATGGACTTGGTCAACAATCAGCGCCATACTCTATCACCCCTATAAATGATAAAATAGGGCATTTTTGATCATTTCGACGTTAATGTTGACATTACAGACACAATTACATGCATTTCTGTGAAAAACAAAAAAGAAAATCACCGCCAAGCGGTCAAGTCCATCCCTGGACGATCTCCCGTCCGTACTAACCTATCCGCAACAGAATTGTAGTTCGCGCGGAATGAGTGATATTCCATTGGGGGAAGCTGACATGTTGGAGTTCCGGTGATTTAATTTTCTGTGCTGGAAGTTTTAAAGGCTGACACTGGAAATGCGTCGCCCGCATGTCGCACGACTTTTTAAAAATATTAAAACTCGCGCACCGCCATTACGACGCGGTTAGAAACACATAGAGTTTTTTATAAAGTCTTATGAACGTCATATGCATAATATTATTATGATTTTATTTTAATAATTTAATATTAACATGTGAAGCGAAAACTTTGGGTACCATTTTACGAAAATTGCGCTGACGGAGGAGTATGAAATTTGGCACCATTATGGTTTATCTTCTTTCATTTCTTATTTTTAAATTGTATTTTTTGAAAAACAATGTATATAGTTTAAGTTTGACAAGTTGCAAGTCTTCGCATTCGAACTTTATCGAAACGAACTTGGTAGTTATTCTTGGGGTTTGCAGATACTTTATTTGTATAGGTCTGTACATACGTATAGCTAACTTGCGCTATAGCGCATGCCTATTTCCGTTTGCGCTATTACGCATCCTTGCTCTAGAGCGCCAAAAAAAAAATTATTAAAAAAAAAATTTTTTATAAGTAATATTCTAAAGATAACTTACATACGTGCTTAGGCTTATTGACTGGCCCGTTGGCGCAGTGGGCAGTGATCCTGCCTTCCCCTCCGGGTCGTGGGTTCGATTCCCGCCTCGAGTCTAGATGTATTATCTATATGTATGTATTTATACACTGCTACAAAAAAAAAATTCGTGTATAACAGGCGTCTGTTACCTATAACACAGGCATTAAGTTGTCTACCTTAGAAACATGATGTCAAAGCGTAATCGTGACAACCGTATGTTATATTGATTGTCAAATTTAATGTGTCTCTGAATGGAATAAAGGTATAATAGGCAGGGAAGATATAATAGGCAGGGAAGATATAATGGGCAGGGAAGGTATGGGCAGGGAAGGTATAACGTGCAGGGAAGGGATAACAGGCAGGGAAGGTATGACGGGCAGGTAAGATTAGTTGTGGTGGTCACTTTAAAGAGTGCTCTTAAAACTACACCTGGGTCACAAGTCCCAATCAATGCCTTGGTTTCGTTCTCTGCACTGAGATTGATCAGATTTCTGCAAGTGCTGCCTGAGTTTGCCCATATATAGAAGATGACAAACGAACCAAACCTTTATTTATTTTTCTTATTTATGTACATTTTATTTTTAAGATCTGTGCTTTTTCAATTTATTTCTTTTTTTTTTCTTTTTAACACTAGTACACTTTGTGAAGGAGCTGGCTGAACACAAAGCATTTCCCCCTGAGATTAATAAAGTATTTCTGATTCCGATTAATTTAAGTATTTTTTTTTAAATCTAAGACGATATTGCATTTTTCTATTGCAGCTTTATTAACACTATATTTGCTATTCTATAACCAAATTCAACTAGCTCATAGTCATAATAATAATGCTAAAATGAAGCTTTACAATCTGGTTTTAAGGCTGTTATTGAATGGGCTAATACGGAACAAAATTTAACATCAGCTTCTTTGCAAGATTGTATAAATAATATCTTTAAAAAAGGTAATCTTCAGAAAATCTCTAGTGATATTTTACAATTAGCTTGCGGTCATAGAGCTGACTTAATACAGCAAAGACGAGAAAATATTTTGCGATCAGTTAAAGATAATTTTATAAAAGCTAGTTTAAATAAAATTCCACCCACGTGTGAATTTTTATTTCAAAAAGATTCTTTTACGTCTATAAAGCCTACGTTAAGCTGGGATACTGTAGCATTCTAATGGCTTACATACAAATCTTTTCTCTTTATTATAATAGTATAGAAGTATAGATATAGATAGAGGTAAGCTGCCAGAGTATGTAAGAAAAGATCGGAATCTCAGTATAGTCCATTGAAATGTTACAATTGAAGGGCCGAGTATTGCATTTTCTAGAGGACGCAATTTTATTTTTGGGATGTGTTGGGGGGGGGTCAATAGAAGCTTAACTTAAAGTTTGTGGGGTCGCCGCCCTTGTCCCACGGAACGGTGTTCTCGAGGGCCAAGCCGGCGACTTTGCCGTCCCCCTCGACGTCGACAACCGCCTGGTTCCAAAGGAACTCGATCTTGGGGTTGGCAAAGGCTCGTTCCTGCATGATCTTCGATGCACGCAACGTGTCTCGTCTGTGGACGATGGTCACTTTGGTGGCGAACTTGGTCAGGCACGACGCTTCTTCGAGTGCGGAGTCACCCCCGCCAACGACTGCGATCTCGTGACCGCGAAAGAAGACTCCATCACAGGTGGCGCAAGTCGAAACCCCACGGCCCAGTTTAGTTCGGTTTGTGAGAAATCACGGTGGCCCAAGACCCCTTTAAAGGCCGGCAAAGCATTTGAAAGGGGTGTGTACGGGCAACTTTAGTATCTCTTTTTTTAATTGAGCTTTGGAGAGGTGAAACAAGTCAAGATTATAATATTGTTTATTATAGATACTTGCCAGACGTACTGTGGTTGAATTTTGCGCGTAATTCGTGTTTGATTTAGGAATCTGTCCTTGTATTTGTGTATGGGCAACTTTACCAATGAAATAAAGATAATTTATTCATGATTAATTTAATGGGAAGTTGGTATTGCGGCGCCTTTAGCTGCACCTCTGGCTGCACCCCTTGGACTTGCTCCTATCGGAGCATACAACTACAGAGGCCCACTCTCACTCGCTCCTGGACAACCTGCCAACATCCTTGCTGCCGATGGCAGGCCCTTGGACACTCTTAGTGTTAACTTGGACCGCCTCAACGGTGCACCAAATGAAATTGCGAAGAAAATTTCGTTTGGAAATTTCCCACAATTGAACGTTTCGCAGCAGAAACGTAGTACTTTAGCGGCGTCATCAAATCGAAGCATGAAACCCACCAAAGGCCTTTGTTTTCTCCGCTGGCTGGCAAAGTATACTAGGAGTAGCTATGTTCCCGATGTCGTGGGTGGCAGCTGATTCTATTTATAGAAATGGCATTCAGACTCCCGATGTCGATTTTCAGACCGTTATAAGTTGAGCTGGGTGGAATTTATTCATCTAAAATTTTACTTGTCGTTAATATTGAATAGACTGCCATTTTGTTCTATACTATTTTACTCCAATTTCAACCGAATGGTTTAGCGAATTTATAATTATTTTTTGGCCAATTGTTTACACGATTTCAAACATACTTATTTTCTAAAGTACCTTCTAAGTAAAAAATGCAAATCGGATAAATATGAAGAATAGTTAGAACAAACCAGCAAACCGGCAGCAAAATAATATTCGATGATTAATTAACGAGATGTAGATGTTCTATTGGTCATATTAAAAAAAAAACAGTGTTAGAATGCCCATTTATCGAGTAAGGCTGTAGGCTATATAGCGTCACGATAAAATTGAATCTATTCTTTTACCTAATTTTACGCAAACGTAGTCGCGGGCAGAGCTAGCATGTATATATTTTTTAAGATCATGGGCAGAAAAGATAGGGGGACATAATAACAAGACGTGGTGTAGGAGTATGTATTTACGTAGGCGTAAAGCGTTTATAAATTATGCTACTTACAAAATAGCTATGAGTTATATGATGAAAATGATGGAACGTGCCAAATTGTGGGAGTAAAAACAATGACCTGTGATATTTCAGAGATGTGCTTCTTACACAGTACGAGTATATAGATGGAAGCTTAAACCATTGACTCACTCGGCGTTGTACCAATATCAAAATATATCGAATTCAGGTACATATGCTAGATATTTTTATCCATGTTCTAGTTTTACTTCTATGTGTTTACTGGAATGGTATATTACTTAGCATCTAACCGACTACGAAACTGATAGTCTTCCTAGCGTCAGAAATACAAACAGGATGACAAATCGAAACTGGCCTTTTTTAAAATTTATATTAGCCAGATATTAGAGCAAAAACGTTGTCAAACCTGCAGACTTTATTTACTTCTAACAATTTGCAAGGTTTTAAAATTTTAATCTTCTTATTCACGTTTAGTACGAAAAAAATATTCTAGCTTAATTGAATTTTATAAAAACGACTCTCGCCATTGACACTTTTAGAAAGGAATGAAAGATGCCTTATTTTATTGATTATTTGACGCTATAGTTCCGAAAATACCAGTGGGAGTGACGTAAAAGGTGAAATTGAATTTACATTCGGACTAAATTATGAATGAGTTAAGAAATTGATGCTATAGTCCCAAAAATATCAGTGGTAATGACGCAATACCTGCAGTGGGAAAAAATAGGCTCTAAATAATAATAATGATTACTTGGCTAAAAGATATAAACTCTGAAAGCCAAGCCGGACTCGGCTCTACGTAGGAAGCCGGTTCTTAGCCGTAACCGCCTAATTCGGCTGCCTATTCAGATGATTGTTTCATTATATATAACTAACAGTATAATATTGCAAGTGAATAAACAAAACTCTGTTAGCGTAACGGACTGAGAATTTTGCTGGGTTATTGTTGAGTTGGAACTTAGTTGGTGGTATGCCAAGAAAAATGTTCCTAGTTTTGTTTAATAGAAAAAATTGGGACGAAACATATTTATCTTCAAAAAAACGCCTTTGGTAACGTTTCATGTCTCTCTTAGTGGCTAACTTAGTTAACGCATATTAATTTTAAATATACCGTTAGAGTGCGTATAGTCTAAAAATGTATGCCTCTCCAAAGTATTCATCTCTTCATGCAAAATTGCGTGTAGACGCAAACACGCAAGCTCGTCATCATCATTGGCTTACAGTCCGTGGTTGAGATTGAGTTTGCAATAAAAACGCTGAATACACACAAGCGAGCGTTGCGATTAATTAGTGACGGGGCGTGCATTTTTGGACTGAAATATCTATACTTTTATTTCGTTACATCTCCAGTGGAGCATGGAGTTGACAGGGCACCGTTACAACGAGTGTATCGGATCCAATATTATATTGCAGTCGATCTTAAAAACGACTTTAAGATAAAGCGTTGATATAATATCTCTGTAAGCTCTTTGCGCTAACTAAATAAAAATCATTCAGTAACTAGTCAAACGTTTAGGTACTATCGCGCAAAACATTAAAAACATTTAATTTCAATTCAGTAAGAAATCCTTGTCGCGAACTCGAATCATAGGTTAATTTTTTCCTTGATTTTAATATTTATTGACCGCCTAATGTGTATATAAAAACATAGTTGTGTTAGTTTCACTATTTATATATTAAAACTTGTATATATTGAAACTATTTATATTTATAGAGAAAGGGTTTATAAGGTATGACGTAATAGTATTATTTCGTATAACATTCGGCTTGTGTGAGGTTTTATGGAAAAACGTAAATGCTTCTAGTTGATTTGTTAATAACAGCCTTAATTCGGATAAGAGCTGTCTTTCGGGTCCGCTAGTAACTGAATAAAGAATTTCTTTAATTATTTTTATACTAGCTGTACCCCGCGACTTGAGCCGCGTGGGCCATCACCACTTATGGACTTAAAAATAGTTTACGACCGATTCTCATACCTACCAAATATGCACAAAATTTTTCATAACAATCGTTCAAGCGGTTTCGGAGGAGGTTGGCAACGAACACTGTAACACGTGAATTTTATATACATACATATTAGATATTATCGCATGCTTAATCGTAAACTGACCGGTTTTTAAAAGTTTTAGGTCTAAAGTGAGTTAACGATACAGTCAGCATCGTTTCAACATCCTCTATTAGCCAATCCATCCAACACGCAGAGATACACCTATTTATCTTTTTAAATAAAATAGGTTTTTGTTAAAAAGACCATCGAATAATAAACTATCATTAAAAATAACATTTCAATATCATTCATCGCTTCACTGACTGTAATTAAAATACGTAGTTTGTTACTTTAACTAATGTCGTTTTTATTGAATTATAAGCGGAATAAGTCGCCCTTTTTATTGAATTATAAGCGGACCTACAACGCGGTTGGTTTTATTCCACATTACAGAAAAACACGTTGTGAGCAATATTAATGCGTTATAAGAGCACTGTGTTATAAGGGGGATTAAAGTAATAAGGTGACCCATCACAAAGCATCACTCTGCGTTATTTATGAGCACTTGGCAATTACAAGGTTCAAATGTGACAGCAGGAAATGAAAACGTTGGCAGTTTCAACTCCTGCAGAGCGCGAAAAATTGCAGCCGTTGCCACAAACACACTTCGTGTGAAGAAATAGCCCTGTATTTATACTCATTTTGGCGTGAAGTGGCGGCAATGCTGTCCCTATGGACATCTGCATCACCAGAAGGCTAGCAGATGCGTGGACGGCCTCCAGGAAGTCTCACAAATCGTACGAAACGCGACAATAACACCATCACTTGTCGTGAGAGCAATGCCGCCACTTCACGCTGATCTTATGTGAGAAAGAGGTATTGGTTTCTGGACGCGTCGGCCTAATTCGGCTACAGACCAAAGGCAGACGTCCACATAACAGAATATTGCTTTGGAATAATCAATTACACCGGGATAACCCACTCTCCTCTTAATTAAATCAATGAATGTTCAATATCCAGTGTGGGCCGCCGAAGAACACACGCACCAGCATCAGAACTGTTTAACCATGAACATCCTGATAGACCTCCAATTGCCAGGTCTACGGTGACAAAACTAGTTGGAAAGTTTACCGAAACTGGATCCGTAAAAGATCGACCACGGCAACGTAGACCTCAAGTAGGAGAAGATGTGAAATTAAATGTGCTTCTAGAAGCAGAAGAAAGGCATCATGTTTGCACCAGACAACTTGCGTTAGCCAATCAGGTGGCTCACTAGCTTTCCAACAATATACCCAAGTTTATGAAGCTAGTCTAATTTTGAAAAGATACTGAGGATGGAATACGAAAATACGTTAGATACCTACAACAATAGGAGTACCTAATATTTTTTTTGTCTTGATATAATTATCTTGTAAAAAACTATGGCACAAGGGTTTTTCCCACCAAAAATGGTTCTACAGTAAAATTTAGTTTTTAATTGAACCTTTTTAACTATTGTTATATAACTTCCATTTTCCTTCATTTTATGTGTAAATGTCTTGGAGTGAGGCACTGTTTCTTATGCATAAGTGGAAAATTGATTGGTCTAATTGAACTTTTATGAATTACTTTATTGTTTGTTTCTCCTCCCGACGTGCGGCCAGTTTGCTGTCTGAGGGCGACGTATCGCACTTTATGAAACACGTTTTGGACGGTAATTATATGAATTTTTGTATTACTGCATAGATTCACCTTGCAGAAGAAGGAATCCAAGATATGACTAGGACTCGTAGCCAGCTGTCGATATGAGGGATTCCATTTTAGGTAATGTGATTAAGTAAGTCTGATAAAGGCCTCTAGCAAATAGCTTAATAAGTGGCCGGCATTTGAGTCGATCGCTAGGTAAAGTAGATCTCACCAGGGCCGGGTGATGGATAACCCATTATAACTCTGATCTTCAAATATACGACCTTTTACGTTTTGTAACACGTAGAACTGTGGGTCCCGATTTATGTCTCTGAATGATATTAGCCGTTAGATTGTGGGGATTCCGGGGATGATGTCAAACAGCAGTCGGTCGTCTTAACTAGCCTCACATCATCCTCTGCAATCTAAGGGGACTCTGGTACTAGTACCAGACACTAGGTGTCGGTTTCAAACTAAAAAGAAAACTAAAGAATATGTTAATCAATAAATATTTTTGATGATAAATCTTATATAAAGTGAAACATATTGTTATATCTCTCAACACATATAGTATCTGTGGTTAACGGTGTTGGTTTCACAATTATGTATTTATTTTTAAGTTTAAACTCCGAAATAAAATGTATTGTGACGCTGTTTGTTAATCCTCAATTAAATAAAATAAAACACCCATAAAGGTCCATAAAACTATGCTATGACATCTAATAGAAAACGAGAGATTATATATTTTTTAAGGTCGACGTGAAGTGAATGCAATACTGCCTCGTCGTGATGGTATTGTTGTCGCGTTTAGTTCGGCTTGTGACACTTCCCGGTGACGTAAACTCGTCATTTAAGGCCGGCAACGCATCTATGCAAATTTCCTGGTCTTGCAGATGCCCAAAGGCGTCGGTAGTCACTTAGGTGATCAGCCTACGTTTGTCCCTTGTAACGTAAAAAAAAAGTAATAACAAACTCCTTGAATTCGATATCCTCGAAGTCACACGTTACAGCTAGTAAGGAAATAAAAATAAACAGTTATTTATAAAAAAAGTCTCGAGACTGATCATTAATAAAATAACTCTTGAAAAATCTCTATTACTTTATAATTTAAGAGTAATCTTTATTATTTTTGTAATATAGTCCTTAGAAATTGATATTTTCAATGATTGATCTCATTCAATATGCTTTTATGTTTTAAATAATTAAAAATACTTTGTCATAAAAAAACTAAACTTTAAAAACTATTCATTTATAGTAAAAAGTTTAACGAATAAATATATTATTATAAGATTGATGTGTTTTAAATTCTAAATTAATTTTTACAACGTTTGAAATAGTTTTTTATTATTCAAATTTTTCACTATTAGGTTAGATGTAAATCAATGCTTAATATCGACATATAGTGATAAATCGCATTTGATTGTCTGCAGTCTACATATGATTTATCCATCAGTGAATTAAGTCGGTTTTTTTATTTGTATGTAATTGGTCATAGGTACCTCTTAGAATATTTAAAATTCCTACATGATATGTACTTTTTTACATATAAGCAATAGTGTGGAGTATTTGATAAATGCATTTAAATGAGTACAATTGAGTTTATTAGGGCCGGCAGCGCATCTGCTGGCCTTCTGGTCGTGCAGATGTCCATGGGCGCCGGTAGGCACTTTGGTGCCTGCTGTCTGCTCATCTGCCCCTTCTAACATTAAAAAAAAAATCTGCCGTGTCCGCTAGTATATTATAAATGGGCACATTAAGATTCTTTATTTCCTTCCGAACCCTTCACTGCCAGTGTTCCTTCCCCTGCCTAGCCAAATCTGGTATGATCCTACTAATGCTGCATTAGATGTCCTTTTTAATAATGAACTTATAATCTTGACGAGGCAAGATCTTTAATTCGGTTGTACAGGGATTTTGCTGCTATATCCCTTGCTCCTCCTACCTTGATAACAGCTGGTTTTGTAACCATTTTTGGTGAGCTCATTGGTTAGGTCAAAGTACTTGTTTGTCTTTAGTAATGTTGGTCTCCCAAAGAACTGTAAGCTCCATAAGTACTACTCTTTTTAGTGTCTTTGACTAAATAATTACGTAACTCTCAGTTTAGGTGTAACATTTACTCTCTTTTTTCTTTAACTTTAAGTATTCTCTAGTAATTATTTTAGAAAGGAAAAACTGGTACATTCTTAAAGTGTGTCTGTTTTTGTTTCTTGTTTTTCCCACATAGCTGTATGGTGTATGATGTGTTTACCTCTAAGTAGCTTAACATTTTGTCTTTATATCATGTGTCTTCTTTAAATTGCTTATGTTTTAAATGTATTAAGCTGTTGGTAAACCCAATAAAATAAAAAAGGAATATTTCCAGTCTGGATGACAGGACAATATCCTCTGGGATTTTGTAATGTTATAGTATTAAGCACAATGTGGAGACAATATTGCTAGAGCAGCAGGCAGTAAATGGGTGCAGCTGGCTAACACCAGGAGCATATGGTGTGCGCTTGAAGAGGCCTTAGTCCAGCAGTAGACTGCTACAGGCTTATGATGGTGATAATATTAAAATTAAAGCTGTTAGAAGTTCATTTTAATTTATTTTAGCATCAAAACTGTCCTTAGTATCTATATCTGTTTAGTTTTATGATTATGAATTAAAGTAACTTATGACTAATAACAGTAAAATACTTATACTTTTAGGTATTATTATTTAAAGTTTGGTGCAATTTGCACAACAGATCTTGGACAGTAAAAGTCTATTTGACAGTTCCAAACTTTGCTTTGCGTTTTTCTAACTTTTCCTTATTTTCAATATCAGTCATGATTGCTGACACTGATTGACCAAATCTTTCTGCTCTTTTCTTTAATTTGTCAATATTATCAGATAGTGAACCAGGATTTGTGTTAACAAGTGCACTGTTTGTGGTATTAATACTACCAGAATTTTGGTTAAACCTTTGTTTTCTTGCCTCTTTCCGCTGTTCTTCTGTCATTTGAACAGGCAGACCAAACCTTTTTGCACGCATTTCCAGCCTGGTCTTTGGATCAACATCAGCAGTGATTTTGATTTTATTACTTGTGGATGTTTCAGATGTATTATTTTCTGGCGGTTTTATAACATTTTTCTCATCTTCGGGCTTTGAAGGATTAGATGAAACAGAAATTGTCCTGTTCAAAACAATCTTTTTGGCACCTGCTTCCTTGTTTTCTGGATCTTTGTTAGTGGTTATTGCAGTTTTTCTTTTAAGAGTTTTTAACGGTTTTAATTCCGATTCTTGTTTAGGCAAAGGTCGTTCTTCGAGCGCTAACTCTTCGTTTAATGTTTCTACAGCGGAATCCTCCAGAATATCATTTTGACTTTTATCGTCCTCGTCTTCCAGCACGTCGTCTGAATCAATCTCATCTGAGTCTAAAGCAATATCTCCGTGATCATCGGGAGACATCGCAGCTTGTAATCTAGCCACAAGTTCAGCTTTATCGCCGGCATAGGACAGTCCACGTGATTTAAGTTCTTTTCGTAAATCAACGACTTTCATCTTTGTGACATCATTCATAGTAGAATCTGCCATTTTGACACAATATTATTTAAGTAGATATGACCAAATATCAAACTATTCCCGGAAATTTGTTTACGTTTCCTATTTTTTTGCAGTATGAGATGATCCAATACTAATAGATGACAACTACTTCAGTCAACCAAGCTGAAAAGTACAGATTATAAAAATTTATGGTTGTCAAGAGTATATGTTATAATAAGTACTTATTTACTTAATACGTCCATAGATATTTTTAAAATAAATACTTTGTGTGTACCGTATAATCACCTTTCGTTATCTATAAATAAATGTAGGACACAATCATTTATTTACATAATTCCAGTTATTACAATGAATGGGGTGGAAGATAAAATAACTAAAGAACAAGTGAAATATAAAATGTGACAAGTCATATTGTATTCCAAGTGAACTATTTGTTTGCTTATATATCTGTACACCTATCACATGCTTGTCTAAATGAACGCATAATTTCGGAACGGATGTGAATTTAAAAAATAAGGAAAGTGGAACGGAATTGGAAAGGTAGACCTTCTGAAAATATTAAAGTTTTTTATTTTTTTATATTTTATTCATATTGGGGGAAAAATAAATATAAAATTGTTATTGCTAGTTATCATTTATTTATTCAAGATTGGTTTATAATTAAACATACAACTGTTCACAAAACCACTCAAGTGTACTGATTAATGATACTATCATAGGTCTATCGTATCCGATGGAGAGCCGGTCAATTATTATCGTTTCCACGTAGACTTCTCTGTATCCGTCGAATTCTTACAAAGTAATTTTAAGAAGACAATTCAGCCAAAATGAGGGCACAGGGGAAAATAAAATACACAAGATAATATTATAGAATTTAATTAGGGTACATACAAACATTTTGTAATGTTGGAGTATAATGATCAAACTAATAAGCGATTTGAGTGTAAGTAGCTTTTCATTAAATTTACTAAAGAATACGAATCCGAGAGGAGTCGCGAGTGGAAGGGTCGAGAATAGCCATTACAAAAATACTCGTATCGATCGTCTCTAATTATAATACGCGACAAACGTAACACAATCTCATAACAAAAAACGCTCTCGACGGCGCCGGCGCCGGGCGCGGGCCGACTCCTTGACTAAATGTAATCATGATGACATGTAATCAGTTTACATGTAATCATGATTACATGTAATCACTACTTTGAGATGTAATTTGTAATCTGATTACAAAATGTAATCGATTACGCCCAACACTGCTTACAGATTCTTTACAGTTATCACATTACGAAAGTCTTATGAAACAAGAATTTTAATAACATAAGATCTCAAGGCGAAATGCCAATTGATTACAATTATCCATGTAGGTAGGTACCTATACAGATTCCTTACAGCGACGCAGCGATGCAATCAAATTGCTATGCCAAATTTCATAAATCCTTTGAACCACTGTAACGTGAAGCAAAACATGCATGCCACCCATAAATATAATAAAACTTTGGCATTTATTAAGTAACGTAACATTGATTATTCATTATTACTTTGTAATTTATTTTTTTCCTACCCCTTTGGGTTTCTGCTACTGAAACATAGTTTTTTTTTTAAAATTGAACGTAGATGTCAATCTATTTGAATTTATCTTCAATCTATACTTTCTCTTTGTACGAATGCATGTGAAATTCGTTAGTAAATTTTCACAAGGAACTTTTCATTGTTATTTTCAATTGCTATATTAGTTTGATGACTGAAAGGCTTCTCTCATTGGCTTACTGATATTATTTTCTTACAATTTGGACGTTGTTTGGATAATTTTAATGTATTTGTAATCTTTCCTCATGTTTGCGATTTATGTAGGTAGGTACCTACCTACTTTGACGATTGGGCTCACTTACGTACCTATTATTATTTGCTTACGATTTGGATGTTGCTTGGATAGGTAATTTAAATTAAATATTGTTACTTTAAGTACCTACCTAAGTATTTATGAAGTTGCTTTCAGAAACACGGAGGGCCTCTAATTTATTATTCGTTTAAACAGTATTTGGCTTAATAAGTTATATGTTTCCTCTAACATTGTGTACTAATGGGAATATTCTGTTGGGTTAAAATCCAACGTCGCGTGCGAATTATAAATTAACTGTCCACGCGCAAGTTGTTAGGCATCCATTGTTTGCCTACGTGTACCGCATCTCGTGCGGATACGTCATAAATTGTTCTACATTACACTTTGCGATTTGCTCGTATGGCCATGCAGGTATAATGTACTTGTAGGATGATGGCGGCCTGTGTTATTTTCCTTCATTCTTTCCTGTCACATGCTTTCGATCTTCAGTCGCTTATCTTCAGTGCCTTTACGTCCTCCTCCGCGGGACCACTTCATCTTTTTCTTGGTCCTCTACCTCTGGGCCATATTGGAATCCACTGGGTTTTCTTCTTTACCATATCCGTTGGTTTCCTTCGCATGATGTGGCCTGCCCATTGGAGCCATTGAATTTTGATGTACCTTATAATATTTTCTTCTTCAAGTCGATCTTCTACTTCTTTGTTAGTTTTTCCTCTTGGCTGATATCTGATGTGTTACTATTTAGACTTGATCTTCCCAAAAATGCACTACCTACAAATTCAGAATTTAGATTTAAAGAGACGTTACGCACATACTTCACATTTTACTTTTTGTTTCAGAGCCTCTTGAATAAAAAAAATAAATAAATAAATAGTCATCAGCAGAATGATATTCGATTTTTATTCTAAATTATGTTACGTGAAGTTCTGAAGTAGCCATATATTATTATCATGATAACTTATTACATTGAAAAAACTTCGTTGGGGAAATTAAACAATCATCTAGGCTGTAATATGAGTCTTAAAATACATTTCTTGCATTCGCAACTGAACTTCTTTCCAGGAATCTTGCGATGTTAGTGACTAACATAGGAAACGATTTCATCAGGATATTTCCACTATTGAAAAACGCTATCAGGGCAAGTGGAATAGCGAGATGCTTGCTGACTACTGTTGGACTTTAATTTCGGAATGTTCTTCATAAAAGAGAAGTGAAAAAAAAGACTTAAATACGTCCCAGAATGGCATATACGTAGTTAGTGTTAGTATTCTACGATCAATATGAATTTATTTGAAACCTCTTACCATTATCCAGTTAATATGAATATTAATCGTATTTTGCAAAAGTAATCCACAATACATACCTAGCTTCAATCTAGTATTTCGTTAAGATGACGGTCCTGTGATTCTGTTAAATGTTAAGTAGAAAATACATTTCCCATTTGAAATGAATAAAATATTGAGTATAAATAAATATATGTGCAGTTTCTTAACTCTCAACTTAGCAACAAAATGTACAAATATAAATTGATTGACTGTTACAGGTAGTGTTAAGGTCTAACCAAGGTGCCGTGTTATTCCTTTGAATTAAACTTTTCAACGCTTCTGCTAGGAGTGGGCACGAAGACCTCAGGATTTCGAGATTTAAACCAAGCTCCTTTCAAATTCTTGAACGTTCTTATGCTGTTAAGTTTCCGAGCCTTCAAATTCTTTGTTTATAGTAAACAATGTTTTTATATACCAAGTTTGTTTATTTACCATGCCTTATATGATGTTTTACTTCAACTGTTATAAATATTGTGCTGAATAGTTAGAGTTAAAGTTCTGTAGCACACGCACGTATTATAGAATTATTTAACTGATAATGCGTTACGTATTTAACAAAATTCAAAAATGTTTAAAGTCATCTCAACTAAATAAATATAGAAAAAAGTTCCTTAATTTTATGTTTCGAATATAGAAACGTGGTCCATATTTTGCAATATAAAATAATCTCATGTATTAGAAAAACTTATTTTTAGATAAAACTTTTCATTATACCACTTTGCTGTCTATTTATTATACCTTTTATCAAAATAGAAAAGAAAAAATTGATATATACGTCTTCAAACAAACTTATTAAGAATAGGTGTGATACCTTTAGGTCGGCCAGTGAAAGCCACATTAATATCCGTACAGTTCGATGTTGGATTACCAGTAACAGACAGGCAGTCAGAAATGTTATAAATTATGTTTTTGATATAGGTATGAGCATTATATATGGTCAATTTGATTCTTGGTTAATAGCTCTTATCTGTGGCAACTGGGCATAAATTATTTTAGTAATTTCAGATTATTTGACAACAATACAGAGGATATTGATCTGCTTAGATGATTATATATATGTTGAGTATAACAATCTCGACTCACTAAGAGATGCAGAGAAAGACACAAAATTGTTAAATAATATAAGTGCTAACAGTAAACGTTCAACTTATTACAAAATATGTAGTCATCAAAGCATTTAATAAAATAATTGGTAAATATTCAGAAGTGGTGCTCCACGTATAATCTGAATAATATTTTGTTTTTACACTCTTTATAAATAATAAACATCACTGGAAGCAATATTGTGATGGCCCATGACAATTTCAACTGCTTAAAGAAAATGGCAAACACAGCGAAATGAAATTCAACTGACCCTGGGCGCTGAAAACGGAAAAGTGTAAATTTTACTTTAATTTTTGTTAGCCATTTGGTTCATGCGCCATTATAATATTGCTTCATTTTATGATTTTTATTCAGAAAGAATGTAAAAACAAGAAAGTATCCCAATTATAGGTGAAGCTCCATTTCCGAATGTATACCAAACAATTTTATTTCACCTTAAAAACACACTTCAATTGTATTTATTTGTATGGATGGAATATTTATGATGCAGTTGGGGTGAGGCAGACAGGTGTTGCACCTGGCGTTACCGCTCGAGCCGTACACCGTGCGTGGTTATTGACGCGCGACGAAACGACCTTCGTCATACATAACTTCACTTGTAGATTTTCTGTTCAACCTCTGCACCCTCAATGTATCTCCGAATAAATAGCATTTCTAAAATTACTAATGAGGGGACTCGTAGATGCGTTTCCGGCCATATCATACACGTCGCGATATATTTTCTTGACATTTTCTCCGCGTAAATAACTGTTTTAGTGTTAACAATCGCGAATGTTTCGAAGTTTGTAGTTGCATAATATCTTTATATTTAAAGATTTCATGAAGATAGGATTGATATCTAATTCTGGTTAATATCCGCGACTTCGTCCGCATAATATTAGTGAAAAATTTTAGCCTTCGTCGATAAATAGGCTATCTAACACTGAAAGAATTTTTAAATCCAACCGTTCAAGCGAACAAATTCTTCAGCTTTATATATTAGTATATATTGTACTAGCATTAAGAATCTATATTGGGCTGTGAATATTTTAGGAACAGATAACATGGTAGGTAAACGGGGGACCGGCAATCGCTATCAACCAAAAAAAAAAAAAGCAGGAAACTAAATGTTTAATCTCGACGTAATCGCATTATACTGTATTATGTAAATTGTAACTATTTAATTGATTGTACAATTACTCATGTCGTTAATTAATTTATAATTATCGTAATAAGTTACGGTTTTCCTGAATAAAATTATTATTATTTTATAACAAAATTAAACTAAAATAACTCTAAAATACGTTTTAGTGTCGAATTAAGTGTGTGCGTGTGTGTGTGTGTTTTGTGAAATTAAATCTTTCTATTAAGACAAAAATATTTCACTGTGTGTTAATCTGTTTGTAGGCTTTTAATAGACGAAAATCAAGTCTTAACAAATGTACTCAGTATAGTTAAGTTACTCACAGCAAAAATACCTATTAACTGTTTAGTAAATCCCACTAATATCAATTAAACTTTTTTTTTTTAATCATGGCTTTGCAAGGATTTATTGCAAAATTATGAGTATTATCTATACTAATATTTTTTTTGTTTTTTTAATTGGCCTATTGTGTTCTGGGCAAAGGTCTCCCCCTTTTCGGTCCACTTTCCTCTTTCTTGGGCCAATGGCAAAGGCATCTAAATCATCACGGCACCTCTTCCTCGGACTGCCGGGTCGTCGTCATCGTCTTAATGCTAATATTATGAAGAGGAAAGATTTGATTTTTTGTTTGCATTGAATAGGCCCTGAAAGTACTGGACCGATTTAAAAAATCCTTCACGAATCCTACGTTATCCCTCATGAACATAGGCGATAAATTGTTTTCAAAAAAGTTAAGGATGTTTATGAAAACTTCGATAATGTAAATACCAGTGTGAAGCCGTGACGGGCCTCTAGTAATGCTTAATTTGCCACATCAAGTCCTAACGTTGAAAATCTAAACCAATTCAAGGAAGTAATAGCACAAAATTTATAGCCTCAGAAATAATCTCGAAACAATAAAACCTATCGTTAACCCCTAATGTTGTAATAATCTCGATTCCTTTATCTTAATTTTGAGTATATTTCGTTTTACTTTTATTCCCTTTTATTTGTCGACTTTGTTATCATGTACTGGTATATCAAATTCTCTTATGCAAGATGTAAATACCTTTAAATGTGATTATGTATAAGACAATCACTACTAACTTAAATTCTCTATGTATGCACAATATGCAATTACGTTGCTAGTTCATAGGTGAATAAATAAATAAATAATAAATCGTTGATAAAAATGTAGTGATGAAACATTCATATATATGAATACGTACTTCGCGTATTTATTATTAAATAATACTTCCTATTATTCCCACTTTTTCAACCGTTAGTGCTGTCTTCTTCCTGTAAAATTAATTGTTAGCCGGCTTCTACCCTCAGTTTCGTCCGTTTATTTTTTGGCTCTTTAAAAACGAAAAAATTAAGTAGAGTCCAATTGTCCAATGACGTGGTATGTCGTTAAACAATAGCGATACGCACTATAATTAACATTCTATGGGCATTGAAAACTCATTAGTGGCGCTCTGTTTTAGTAAACGTGATTAGAAATATTGAACAAAATAGAAATTGTCCATAAAACTATTGCATAAATCTATTTTTTACGGCTTATTTTAGTGTACAAATAAACATGTTTCTTAATTTACATCTTATTATATACCCATTTATCGCAGGCTTACTACCTGCGATAGGTCCGCTTAGATTGTAGAGGATGTCTGTAATAATAAGTGGCCCTAGGACTTAAGACATTTTTGGTTGAAAATCAGTCAGCGCTGGTACCTCGAGGAAGAAATAAATATCTCGCAAAGAAGAACATACAAATTCTAAACTTCTCTTTCAAAATTAATTTCTCTTTCAAAATTTAGCAATTCTTTAGTTGAATTTCAAAGCAAAATATGTACTTTTAAGTCTTGACGTTTTAAGGGCGTTATCGACTTGGAGGTCGAAGACGTTATGTGTGTTGCACTGGCCCTAAGTATCTAGTATTGTGGTAACATTAATTGTCTTTTATTTATGATGTATTTATTTACTGTGTGGAATGAATTGCGGCCTATATAGGCTTTGTTGAATAAATAGAAAGTTTGGGTAATCACCGGATCAGATCACCATAGTTGTTTCAAAATCAGGTCTCCATGGCAAAACAAAATTTTAAAATCACTAACTGGCCCTCCTATAACAAGGCCCTCAAGCAGCGCGGTTCTCTAACCGTATGGCTAGATGAATCAGCCATTGCTGCATGGACGGAAAAAGTGACTACTGAACGGCGTGGACGACCACTCCACGAAAGTTTAATATTATTTCCCCACGTGTGGAATAACACGGAATAAGAAAATAAACTAATAATATAATAGTAATATTTTATTTTGTAATTTTAGTTTTTAATTTAGTATATGTTTTTTATTTTGTTATTTTTGTAACTTTTCTCCTTTTGTATGATTTTGCCTGTCTACCTTTTAACTTTTCTGTCTATGTTCCTTCTTTCTCGGGTATACTGGAAGAAATCTCTTCTAGGGATAAGTATACCTTGTAAACTTATTTTTCCTGTGTACACATTTTCCTTTTCAATGTATATCACGGTAAAATCTATATCGTTTTTCACATTAGAAGTTCCATACTGCACCTTTAATGATATATCTGTACCATGTGTTCGTCCCAGGATACTGGGATTGTGTTTAAAGACGGCTGCTGTATTGGCCAGAGTCAGAGTTTATCGATCTGTGAGTGTCAATATTTCAGAAGGGCCTGGAGCTCCCTCTGCAGGCAGCTGTGGGAAGAGCACATTAAAAAAAGTAACTTTCAGTTTGGATTTTGGTTTTTTTGGCCGGTACATGAACACACGGCTTTAAGAATGTGGCAGCGTGAATAATCTCTCCCGCTTCTGTCGCTCTTTCTCTTTTACCAAATTTCTGTCTATATGCCTTACTATATATACAACCTTCACACAATTCCTTATTATCAGTCTCAAGCTTAATCCCAAGTTCTCTCTCAACAACTTTTCTAACGTGCGCTTTGTTCTGATGTACCAACCTCTCATGGTATACTTGCAACAAATTACTAGTATCTAAGCTGTTTATTTCTATAGGCTGTATTGGTTGAATATTGATTACCTTAAGCTTAAATAATCCACCTTGATTCTTTCAGCTACCAGGACTCTAACAGATGAAATTTTTAAAAGGCGCATCAAATGTTTCCACTTCACGTGAGGAGTAAGAAATGAGAAACTTTATTATTCATAAGAAATAAATTGGTTTTGAGGACGGAAGATAAATTGGACGTTGTAATTTATTGGTTGTGTTCTTGTCGTCTTTAGTATGGTGACAGAGAAATATCTTGTAAGTGTCTCACTGTGAGCGAATACCTATCTTCCTATCAGAGTTACGGCCTTGATCCACCACAGTGATCGAAATAGGCTTACAACATATTCAACAAAGACAAAGATTTCGGAGACATAAATCCTTAGAGATTAACAAATATACAGCAATTCACGAACTACAATATTCATCACCTAATCACCATATTTATACTATTTAAAACAGTCCCACAAGTCTCAATTTTCCTAGACCATTCTTACCAATACGCAAAACTTTCCACACGCCGAATACCTGATTCTATAAAAAAAAATGTTGTTGGTCGTTAAAAGTAACTGGATTGTATACACAGTTCTTCGTAAACTTACCTTGTTAGAATACGAGCTCATCAGACTAATATACTGCGTTGACAAGATCAAGCCCTTCTTGTAGTAATACCTTTACATCTGCTAATTTAAAAGATTTATTTTTCGCTGCTACATGATGTTTCACTTGAGCTCATATCAATTCAATCGGATTAAGATTACAATGATATGGGGGTAGTCTTAATATAGTGCGACCAGTTTCTGCCACCATGTCATCGATTACGTATGATACTGGGTTATCACGTAGATATTGTTTTGGTAAATCGAGCAATACAATTGTCAGCTGTGTGTTGTGGCACAAAATCTCTTTAGAAAGATGCCAATACAAATAAGGCATCGGGTCTTTACAAATAATCACCAACTTCCATGGAGAATGCGTTTCACAATCAGAACATGAAACGTTCACCTGGCACTTGCTATCCAAGATTCAAATCTTTATGCCCAACAAAATTGGGGTTTACTTGGTATCTAGGTTGTGCTACGTGGAAATAGATTTTTTGCATTCAGTGGAGTGCTGTTGGGTGATTTCAGTACCATTACACGCGGGCCCGTTTTTATTTTGATATTTGTGTGTTTAGCTTAGTTCGGTGGAGTTAGTTTCTGTGGATTCGTCGTATAACATTCCATTCGAATATAAGGAGGCTATTCCCATCAGCCTTTGTCGTTGTCCATGTTTGTGAGGCATAGGTCAACACCGGCCTAATCAAAGTTTTATAAAGGCTTGCCTTAGTTTGCCTAGTGAGTAGTTGGCTCCTGATCTGCCTCATTAATCCAAAATAGCACCGGTTGGCTGCCTCTATCCTCTCCTCTTTCCTATTTCCTTCGACATGCCATTCCTATTCACTCGAAACATATATACAAAATTAAAAAGACAAAAACTAACAAAACATTTTCTGATTTTTAATTCCCCCAGAAGATGATTGTCACAGGTTTTTAAGCATTGCCGAAACCCCCCTTTGACTGGACATGACCTTTAAAGACGAGTTTAGGCCTCATCATCATCACTCAACATCTTTGTCACCAAGGTCAGAGAATCACATTCTTTATATATTGCCAGGGGCAAACAGGCACGCGGTTCATCCAAGTTACTACCGACGCTCATGTACATCTGCACCACCACCATCGCATATGCGAAAAGAAAATATTATATACAAAATAAGTTTAGAAGTTGATAAAATTGTAACAATTAGTATAAAAAAGTAATATACATCAAAATTATTTAATTAAAAAATAATATATCAGGTAAAATACACCCATATAATACAATAGGACATAATTGAATTGATAAAAATGTTTAAAAAAATTTACAATAAATAATTAAAAGTTAACGTCAAAAATGAATACAGTGTCAAAGATAATTAAAAAAAATTAAGTGGGACACATATTTTTTAGCAAAAGAGTATTATAAACACCCTAGGAATGACTAATTTTCTCGCTACTTCTTCCGATAAGGTTTTTTTTATAATTATGCAGTTTGAGCACTTTTCCGAAAACTGCTTATTCTTGTTTTTTCTTTCTTCTCGAAGTTGTTGTTTGCAGTCTAATGAGTGTAATGTCTAATGTTCCGTCGGGGGAGGCTGACATTTTTTTTTTTTTAACTTTTCGAGTTACGAATGCTACAATAAGGCATTTCGACGCAAAGCAACCAAAGCGATCGCTTCGCGAACGCTGTGTTACGACAAAAAATATAATCGCGCAGCGATCGCCCTGGCCGCTTCGACGTAATTTTTTTTGTTGTAACAAAGCGAAGGCGAAGCGATCGCTTCGGCGGCTTTGCGTTCATTTTTTTGGTTTTAACACAGAAATGTGCATATGTCGAAATGCTCTAAAATACCCTATTTTAGCATTCATAACTCAAAAAAAAAGTCAACCTCCCTAAGACGGAATTTTACTTAATAAGAGTATACAACAACTTCTAGAAGAAAAAAACAAGAATATTTTTGAGAAAAGTTCTCAAACTGAACAATTACCGGTTTTTTAAAAGCTTGTGCTACGATCCTGAGATCGAGGTTTCAACACCTTACGGACTGGCACGATAAACTACGCTACTTTGCTTAAAGCCGCGAACGAATACGACAGAAAATTAAACCTTAAAGCTCACTTAGTTGTACAATTTAGTTTCTTTTTTAAAATTGTGCAATAAAGAGAATGAAATAAAAAAAATTGGTGTGTGGTGTGGGGCGTACTGAAAGCCACACCACCAAACCCGATAACAAAACACACACATTCACTTTACGATGTTGCTCAACGCACGTTTCGCTTAGATACCGAAGCATCAAAGATACAAAGGTTATTTGTAAAGTGATTAGTGAAATCATAGCTGAAAATTTATACCTAAGCAAAGTTCAAACATTCTAAGTCACGGCCAGCTTGAGACATTTATTTGACTATTTAACAACACTGTACCAGCATTGTTACGTTTCACTTTACATACATCCATCCCTCCATTTCGCTATTGAACTATCTAGACTTCAAAATGGACAAGGCTTTTCGCCGAAAGCAGTAGGTATTATGATCGTCCAATCGATATTTCGGTGGACATTGATGTCATGGGGTATCATCGTCGTATCTCTTTTAATAAGGTTATCGTCATGTGAAATAGTTATTTCGAAATTCATTGTTTTGTGTGACTTGATGACTTGTGGTGATAATGAATAAGTCTTAGCGAAGACCAATCCAAGTAAATCAAATACAAAATTTTATGAATTAAACGTTAACAGTTGAAAATAGTCTTGGGTATTAGAACAAAAAACTGCAAAACGGCCACTTTCATAATATTTTGTTGTCCTTATGTCTTTAATTTCAAACGATTTGACAAATTTTGTAGTTAAACTTTCCATTTCCCTAAGTCCTGAAGAGTTTCCTCTGAGTCCCGATGAGTTAACTGATGATGAAATAGTAGACCAGTTTCGCACCATACCAGGCCCTGATCAAGCGGCAATCAATATAAAATATATTTTTCAGATAGGAACTTGGAGCGAAGTTTCTTTGCCATCAATTTAGCTTTGGGCTAGATTAGGAAATGCTAAAACGGTACATATAAAATTTCGATTAAAATCCCTCCGGAAATAATTTCGTTTTAACTTTCTGAAAGCTACATAAAAAAAACAAACGTAAACGTAAAGTAACCGTACTTTATAATTTGATGAAAATTTTATTTATAATTGCGATTGTTAAAAATACAGCCATACTTTTATCTAAATCAGAGCTCGGCAACCTTTTGGAAGGTAAGGGCCATATAGTTATGAAATTAGATGTTGACGGGCCACACTTAAAATAATTATTTGGAAGAAGGAGTCTAGTTATCTATTTAAGTAGTAGATATTATAAACGATACTAAAAATGTTAAATTTTAGTACATCACCACAAAAAATTACGGTCGTGTAATGTAATTATTATCTATTTATAAGAATAAAATTGTCATTTACTAAACAGTCGCGGGCCACAAAGAGAGAGGTCGCGGCCCTCTTGCCGCCCGCGAGAAACGCGTTGCCGTCTCCTGAATTACAAATTAAAAGTCCGACAAGGAGGTCCTTTTTAAAAACATGTACAGAACCTCCGCTGAGAAATCGGTAATAAGAATACTTTACATGACACGTGTAGGGATTTATCTTATCGAAGAAAGTGCAAAGTTTGTTCATTTGACACCGAGCAAAAAATAAGCGATATCGTTGTTTTCTTTAAGACTAGAGTTCCGCAGCACATTGCTAAAATGGAACCATGACTTATCAACTAGATTTATAAAATTTGTGTCCAATTTGTTAACTTAATAATGTCAGTACGCAGGTGCCAAAAAACACTTCTGACGTGCAAATTGGTAAACCGTGTCGGAACGTTTCCCAGAAGACAGGATCTTCCTCTTTATCTGCCACCACACAAGCACCCCAAATCAGAGTCATCCAGGAAACTTCTTCAAACTTCTCTGATACAATTGGATAGGTGTTTTCTCAGCCGGATATTTTTTTTGTTATCACCATTTTCACAATTGATTCGCGCGAGTAGCAGAAAATAAATACATCTATGTACATATAAAGACAAAATTTAAGCTTACTCATTAAACTTTTATATTTGATATTAGCTGCAATCCACGACTTAGCACTCGTGAATTCAGCGATTTTATTAAATTTTGGGTTTTTTTTTTATACGGAACCCAAATTCTTTAGCTAATTATAAAGCAGCCTTTGTTATCCTTTGTAAAAATTGGTTATCAGTCCAAATCGATTTAACCCTTATTTGTGAATAGGACATTTTTTCAACGAAATGTCATGAGTGCACATAACCTTTTCTTCCGTTTCCGAGTTCACTTAAAGTTTTTGTTGAAATATCCTAAACATAATTATTAATTTGTGATGAAGTACTATACACCCTCCTTTTATAGGTTATGTTAACAATTAGATTATGTTTTTGACACTCATGATTCGTGCACACACCAGCAGCTGTGATTGGTTGAATATTGTAGCCTATCGCCTATTGTGTTTTGGTTGCTGTGCTATTTCTTATTTTTTGTTCTTATTAATCTCCGGACCGAAAATCAATCGAGAATCCCTGGGTTCAAATTGTATACCATTGGGATGACATACTACGCCGAGATTTTAGAATTCGAGGTAATCTGGATAATGCCGTCCAAGAAATTTAGAATCCCTTGAATGATGTAAATATATGTTCAAATATGGTTGTCACTTAGGAGTTTCAGATGGCGAGCCTGCATTGCGTGGTGAAAGAAAAATGTGCGAGAAGCAGAACCCGCCTGCGTTCCGTAATAGGAGTCAAAGCTGAGGGGAAGTCAGCCCCGCAAAGACCGTTCTAAGTTTTCAGGGGGGAAAAATAATGCAAATGGAGGAAACGAATTTTCAGTGTCACATTTACTCCAATCTATTAAAATATTTTAATAAGCCAGCTACAATTACTTCATAGTTTCCATTTTATTTATTTTCCTAAAACTACCTTAAAACTGTTTTGTATGACTTCCAAAATAATTTAGTGACTTTAAATTCATTTTTCATAATTGACTATCAAACTGAGTTTTTTTTTATAATTTTATGGATCTGTGGGTCAATTAATAGAGAAATAAAGGAAGAAATCTCTTAAAAAAAAGTAGAGATATCAATTTGACATATTTACTGTACATTATTTTTACACAAATTTTCTAGTCTGACATTAAAGCTAAGATGTTAAGAAACGAACTAAAAATCTCAACATTGACCACTGAGTGAAATGAATGAAAAGAACACTTTTTTATTGTATTTTCTCATTGAGTGGAAAGTTCCGCAGTGTGCCTTTAGTAAAGTCAGGCCTGGATGTGTCGGTGTCGTCCTGGTCTTGGCTGTCGTGCGGATCACAGCTGAACGGTGCTGAGCTGGAAAGGTCAGACGTTAATAACAAAGAATAAACGAAATTTAGTTGCATATTAAATGGGATTTGATATGCCCAAAATCAGTTGCGGAAATTGCTCAATATGGGCTCCATTTTGTTGTTGTAAGATTATCAACATTTCGTCTAAATTCCACACAGTGTTCAAGAATATTTCTGGTTGAATTGTACCAATTTGCTCCAAAATATTGCCTTTACATTCTCTGTTGCTCTGTTGGTCTTCTTCTAAATACTGAACTTTTTAAATAACACAGCCAGTAATCCGCTGGGCTCAGATCAGATGGTCATTGTGTGAACCAATTGATGTTTTTCTTATATCTTTGGTGAATACACTTTTAAGGAAAGTAGAAAACCCATATCTGGGTTTGTAGAAAGGGCATATTTGGCGTATTTTGGCGTTCAGTTAGGAGGCCAAGATAAATCTAGGGCACCACATTTTCTATGCAACAATAACTTACCTATGCTTCCGGAGGATGACTCAGAAACATCGTCTGACGAGGTCCAGTTCCAGGAGAGGGACGGTGATGTTGATTATGAAGGACCTTCAGCAAGTCCCCGACACTACAGTCAATCACATATTCAGTTAGGTATTGACTAGGGAATAGGAGACTTCTTCTATTGTCACGAGAGTTACAGTTACGACAGTGTTTCCTATCATTAACCACCTTCCTGACATCACATATTCAGTTAGGTATTGACTAGGGAATAGGAGACTTCTTCTATTGTCACGATAGTTACAGTTACGACAGTGTTTCCTGCCATTAACCACCTTCCTGACATCACATATTCAGTTAGGTATTGACTAGGGAATAGGAGACTTCTTCTATTGTCACGAGAGTTACAGTTACGACAGTGTAATATTTAGTTTTGATAGGTGAGCCCGTTCTCGAGTTATAAAATTACAACGAAAAGTGGCATTGCTTTATATATAGATGGAAATAAGTCGCAAATGGTTTTGATATTGGTTTATACTATTATTCTGAGTACTTATGTGTTCAAAATATGTTTGATGTAATTTATATTTAAATAAGTTTGTATCGTTGTTTACATTGTTGTATGTAGTGTTCTTAATTGTTTGTATGTATCAAGTACCTTATTATTATTAATTTAGTTTATGTAGCATTTAATAGATGTACAATGTCTTTTTGTCACCTGGGTCCATAACTAGCTGACTCAGAGGCCACAGTATGTCCGCTTGGGACAGGGTTTCACAGAGACTCTGGTGAGCAATACTGGGGCACTGCAGGGGACTGTGCTATCACCCTTCCTGTACACTCTTTACACAGCTCACTTTGCATAATGATCTGCATCGTGCCATGTCCAGAAGTACTCCGACGATACTGTGATTGTTGCCTGTGTGAAGGGTTGGGACGAAGGTGAGTACAGGGTTAGGTATTGCTGTTTTCACTTCCTGGAGCAAGGACAACACTTTTTCAGTATTCATTTCAAATACACAAATAAATCTAATAAATGTACTTATCATCTTTTTATTTCAGTAAAACAAACAAAAGTATTTCCTGAGTAATTTAGGAATTAATTTTTTTTTTAAAGTTATTTTAATAATTTCACTTCTGAAAGTGTTTGATAAAGAAAGAGAACGGGGTCACAGGTTGTCACAATTACGACACCCCCTCCCCCTCGATGACGTCACATAATGAAGAAAACAGCAGTTTCTTTTAATTGTTTTGTGTAATGTGTTAATAAAAGACGAAAAAATTAATTTCGACACGTAACGTCACACTACTTTTGACTCCCCCTTCATTTATAGATGACCCCTAGTCACAGTTTCGAAACCCCCTTCAAATATTTTTCATTTTATGCATCTATTTATAAATAATTAATACATAATGGCTGATTCTTTTCAATATTTTTAATTTTGACATGTCACCATAGCTTTTGACCCCTTCTCCTCTGCCCTGTTGTCACACACACATTTTGGTGATGCAGTTTTATTCATTGGATTTTTTTTTACAGCCAGTATGGTTTTAGTCCAAAGCATAGACTGAATGAAATTTAATGGAGGACATTAAACTTCTATGGTAAATTTATATTAAAGTAAAAAAACAGTGCATTAATGACAAACAATGCAACAATGAGATTTCATACAACATTTCCGCACCGTTTTAGGGTCTAAGCAGCATACACTTCCATTGTGATCGGTTTTGTAGTGATTAATGATAACATTACTGCATAGTTGATAGAAAAAAATACATATTTACTTCGCAGGTCATCTCGAATACTGAAGTATGGGATCTGAGAACTTTCCATCTGCTACGAACAGTGCCAGCCTTGGACAAGTCCGAGGTAAAGTCTCTTTTAGTTGCTTATAGTCCAAAATCCTTTCATTTTCTATATATTAACAGTAAATAAAAAAGCGTGCTTTAGACCACACAACTGAAAAGTTAAACGTCCTCAGCCCAATCTATGTGTATGTAAATATGTCGCAGGCAGACAGCTTAATTGTGGGTTCAATTAACAGCCAAGGCAGAGGTCGTCAACCTTTTGTGAGTCGGTGGTGCCACAAAAATTTTTCGTGCCATCAATGAATTATGGTAGTCCCTTAAATAACATTTTATTTAAAAAAAAAAAAAAACTAAGTAATGTTTGCAAGTAGGGTTAGTGTTTCAATTCTTCGTTTTGGCTCTTCCGACTCAAAAGGTTACCAACCTCTGCGTTACTTAAAACAGCTCTCGCTTGTATTGTTGGGTCAAGAGTCGGATGCAGGAGGGGGTATTGCTTGAGACGGCACGTATTGTGAGGAAGTTTCTCAATCTGGAGCCCTAACCACCGGTTGCTAGGGTCCTTGCCCCGCTGCCGGCGGTCATCTATTTTGTATATGTTTTTAAATGTTTGTATTAATATATAAAAGTGTATTTAGAATGATATATTTAAAGAAATGATAGTCATAATAATAATAAAAATAATTATTATTATTATATAGAAAATAGTAAAAGTATTTGATTGTAGGTAATATTCAACCCCACATGCACAGCGCTGTACGCGGTGTGCTCCGACCAGGACTCCGAGGAGAGGAGTCAGTTCGACACCAGCTTCAAAACCCTGGACCCCTACGACTACTCGAGTATAGGTGAGTGTCAGTGGCTGGCCTTTGAGTCGTCGATCGCTAGGTTAAGCATTAAGTTGTCCACCTTAGGAACAGACATACATGTTGTCATAATAATAAATAAATATATATACAGGACTATATGACACACGGACGTCTGTTCCTAAGGTAGACAACTTAATGCCTGTGTTATAAGTAACAGACGCCTGTTATACACGAATATATTTTTTTTTAGAAATACATAAATACACATATGGATAATACACCCAGACTCGAGGTGGGTATCGAACCCACGACCCCCGGAGCAGAAAGCAGGGTCACTGCCCACTGCGCCGACGGGCCAGCAATAATAAATGTAAAGATAATAAAGCCTGCACATGTCAGAAATAAAAAACTTTTTTTTTTTCAATTCTAACTTTTGCTGAAAGATAAAAAAAAAATACAAAAAAATTATGATAATATGAGTAATAAGTTTTATGTTATAAGTAAATTCAATTTTATATAAATTTAAAAGTATCTCTTATGACTTTAATGAAGTTAAATGGAAGTCGTACATTTTTGACAAAATAAAATAAGAGTTATTGTGGACCCCGCAACGGGTAGAGGCCTCCTCCATTTTGTACCACATCCGTCTATTCCTAGCTTTTGTACTCCAATTTTTACTCCCCTTTTTATTATTCATTTATTAGTTCATCGGCCCATCTCTCTCTCTTGGTGTACCTTTTTTTCTTTTGTCTAATGGTCCATGCCACACATCGTAACTCTTTGTACCCAATGTTAATTTTTTTAAATTTATTTATTAATTATTATTCTATTTGCGGACCGCGACATTTTTGAAAATGGCAACCCAATTCTTACAGTTACATTACACGAACACAAAGGTTTGTTGTGTCATATACAAAAAATTACATAAATGTCATTTTATAGCGATGTAGCCCTTGTGTATGCCAAATGGTCGATGACCACTCCAATATATATATGTATTAAAAAAAATTGTTATTATTATTATTATTATTAAAAAAAATTGTTGTATCTTTCGCAGCGACGATAGACGTGAAGCGCAACATATACTCGCTGGGCGTGTCCCGATACGGAACGCACATCTCGCTGGTGGAGAACATGGGGGACTTCGAGCAGGTGCAGGAGTCCTGCGTGAAGCTGTACGACGTCGGCAGGAAAAGGGACCACGACGACGACGCGGTGAGTGGACTTCCTCCGGTGTTTCCATCAAACGGTACTGTCCCAAAAACTCAGTTCCTCCTGTGTGGCTCGCATCATGTCCTCCCATAGCCACTCTTTTGAAAATAGCTCTAACAAAAATTGATGTTAACTATAGAGTGCGAAGCTGGAGCGACTCAATTCCAGGCAGTTTTATCTTTAATACAGTCTTAGGGATAAGTATGTTTTATTGACCCCCGCAAATATTTGGTCTGTGGTCGATTTATTTTTACGGAAGTCACACTGATATTTCCCGAGGACGCTTTCAACATGAGGCAGCAGCCGTTGATAGAGCATATTTGAGAAGATCTTATAGGCGCACGGTAGGAGAGAGATGCCACGATAATTATTGCAGTCTGTGCTCCCTTCTTGTGAATAGAGCACAGAACTGTCTTGTTCCAGGCTGTTCGAATCATTTCCTCTGTCCATATCATAACAATAAGATTGTGCTATGCTTGGAATAGCACGGCAGTGAGTTTGTCAAGTTGGCGATCAATGTCTCAGAGCCAAGTCAAATGAACATAATTAAAGGGACCAGGCTAGTAAAGAATGCGAGTATAACTGAGGTTTTTACTTTAGAAGCAAGAGCCTCTTTTGATTGGTTGCGGAGAAATGGGGTTGCGAGGACGGGGAGGGCCAGGAATGTTAAAGTTAGCACTAGGGAGATTACGTACATAGTTTGGAGGATAAGTTTAAGCATACTGCTTTTGCTTGGAGTTGCACCAAGGATCTTTGGGGCCTAAGACCAATAGATAACTACTATCCTTCATCATAAGCAATGGGCCAAATTGTAAATACACGTTCAGAAGGCAAAAATAATAACATTTTCATTAACAACAACGGGTCTAAGTCTGCTCCTTACTGTGATTCGGGGTGTTAAAGCGAAAAAAATAAACTAGATCTTTGTTAATAGATCAGCTACTTTTCTAGATAACGACTTGAAAATTGGGTATGAACTAGTTTTTGTAAGGGCAAACAAGAATATGTGAGAGGATTTAAGTTAATTCGTAGATGTCGCCACATGCACCATATGAATTAGATGAAAAAAGCTAACGGAAATTATAAGCACATAGAAAAGGGACGCTAGACAGTTAAATGAAGGCCGCACCAATCTGGTGTCGCTCACAACAGTGAAGAAGCGATTAATGAAGGCTACGGTCGGAAAACCGTAAGAAACGATTGGAATGGGCCAAACAGCAAAAATATTGGCACATGAATATGTGGTCAAAGGTACTATGAACGGACCAAAGCAAATTTCAAGTCGGTATTAATCGACGCACTTTTGTTAGAAGAAGAGCTGCTGAAAGGATTCTGTCGGAATGTGTTGCACCAACTGTTATTTTGTTAATGTCCACATTGGTTGTAGGATTTCTCATATTAATATTAAAATGATATCCATCCTCTCCTTGCCAAAATAGAATAGGATATTGTAATGCATCATATGAACGATGTGTGTCTGATACTTGCTGGACGTCACCATTTCTACGATGAAGAATTATATCGCGAAAATCAAATTCTTCACCAACTATGACAATTGCCACTTCTTCGATCGTTGGTGCATTGAATTGTCTTCGATGTTGACCAATAGGTGTTTTATCTGCCTTTATTATTACTTTGTAATCCTTAGGGAAGGAGCAACGGCTCACACTGCAAGGGCGTCGATGGCTTTGTTGAGGGAGCACTTCCCACGGCGCCTCATCTCTCTCAGAGGCGTTTGGAGTGGCCGCCACGATCACCGGATTTGACCCTGTCTTCAACAACCGTTCACGGACTCTTGATGACCTGAAAGTTAACAGCGCAAGGAAGTGACCAACATACCGGTCAACGTTGGAGGGCATCACTTGCCCAATAAGATTTTCAAAACGATCTCAAATAAAACTTTAAGATACTTATTACATTTGAATAAAAAATTAATTTAAGCTTGGTGATATATTCTACCTACTATAAGCGATATATTTGCATTGGCTACATAATCTGGCCTAAGCATAAGTCGACGCGAAACGTAAAGCAAAGGATACAAAAACAACGTTTGTCTTGCGTCAGCTTTGTATTTGTGTTAAATTGTTTCCTAAGAAAAACAAACCCATGCAAAATTAAATCAAAATAGAATTTGATCACACTTTCCTGGTCAATTAGTTTGTTCGTTAATCGTACTTTTCTTTTAAATTTGAATTCATCGGTCATAATATTACTTAAAACATCTTAGCCTATTCATTCTGAAATGAATGACCCTGGTGTGTCTCGTTCCCTCGCACTTTCTCATCTTTCTCTCCCTGCTGTTGTTCTGACTCGTGGTGAATTCAGATCATGGACAGAGGATATTGTTTGTTTGAGTGGTGAGAATAGTCTGCAGTTTGTGCATCTGGAGACACATGTGGACTTTGTTAATGTTTATAGCACAACAGAGCAGACAAACATGATTGTCCTGCAGTCAAAAGTGGTGAGGCTCAATAATTCTGATGGCGGACGTGAATGGCAGACCTACATACATTACGAAGTAGGTATTTTGTTCTTATAATTCTGAACTATGCGTATTTTAATCGTTAAAATGTGATATGTGTACGCGTCCGATCGTCCGTCTAGCGGTTACCGGCATGACAGAGGGTTCGCGCCGATATATGAATTCAGGTATTGCCGGTAAACTGAAATTTCTTCATAAAAATTTGGAATGTGCTTTTACGAAGACTGCTAATGGAGGATAAGTTCCAATGTCGTGCTAATACTTACCTCTATGTTTTTTATTAGAAGATGGCCGACGTTGTAGACGCGCCTATCCTGAAGATAGCTGTCCACGATCCTCCTCATGTTTACCGGACACTTTTCCTCAGCCAGTCTTAGCCTGATCGCCGGCCACCAAGCGCTATCGAAGGCTCCCTCTATGTCTAATGATATAACCGTTACTATCTTTTTATTCGCTAGCTTACCACGTATATAATTCATCAAGTCATAGAGGGAGTCCTCGGTACCCCTCTGTGGCATAAAGCCGTACTGGCGAGTACTAAAGGCCGGCAAAACATGGTATTGGATCCTGCGGACAACCATCTTCTCCCATGGACAACTGCAACACCAGGGGAATCGCAGATGCGTTGCCGGCCTTTGAGAAATGAGTATGCTCTTTTCTTGAATGTCCCTAAGTCTTAACTGTTCGTAAATACCGAATCTGGCAACTGATTCCACAGGGGAACTATGCGAGGTAAGAAGTTTCTAGAGAATCGGACGGTTATAGACTTTAGGATATAGAAGTGATGAGAGTGGAATTTCAAATTTTGACGGGATGTCCTGTGGCGGAATGCAGCTACCGGTGTTATGTCGAACAATTCCTTGGAACACTCCCCATGACACATGCGGTAAAAGATGCAGATTGAAGGTACATCTCTCCGCAATGCAAGACGATCAAGCCGATCGGAAAGAGCTTGGTTGCCGACGAGCCGCTCTAAGTTGAATCACGAAAATGTGGAAAGACCTCCATATAACCCGAAACACCAAGGTTCGCTTAATGCATAGTCTTTCCTATTTTCCTTTATGGAGCTGAAACATGGACGTTCCATCCAAAGTGTCGGAGAAGGATTGTTGCCCTTGAGATGTGGTGTTGGAGGCGCCTATTCAGAATAAAATGTACTGCTCGACGCACTAAAGTTTCCATTTTAAAAGAGCTTGGTATAAACCAAAGACTTTGGTCGATTGTGTAAATGCAAATTCTATAAATGTTTGACCATGTTATCCGAGAAAACTCCTCAGAACGTCTAGTGGTACAAGGGAAAGTACATGCCAAACGTCCTCGCGATCAATCACCCAAGAGATGGACAGACTTCATTAACTCCGCAACAATATCACGCAACGTTCACGCAATACCAAGAATAGAGAGATGGAGAACAATGTCAGGAGTGTAGACTTAGAAGAAGTTTATTTATTGACAAATGACAATGAAATGGCATGATGGTAGCGAACTGCCAACTAAATTTTGCTTAATTTTTCGAAATTAAATTTTTTATAATGGACCTTAATACTGAGCTGTATATTTGAGAGAATCATTAATACTCTCCTGCTGATTACCGACGTACATAAAAGTCTTTTAGGTGAGTTGCTAACCAGCTGACAAGTATGTTTTTGGTGAGAATTGGACAACTGTTATGGTTGTCTCTTATTTGAAGGAAAGGAAACAATCAGATCACTATAGTTGCAGTATCGGTATTTGAAGAAATTCCAGATACAAAATTTATTTCATATTTCCAGTGAACATTTATATCCCCTCGTGTTCATAATTTATTATGATCTCATTTTATTTTCTTCCCAGTGGGATGTGAAGTTAGCTCCACCTTGACACTGCTGGATTATCTTCGACGGACTTTAGAATTTCGTGGAACCAAATATATGTGCTTAGAAGGTGGTTGTGGTGCTTGCATCGTTAGCGTTATAAAACAGCAGGGCGACGTTCCTCAAGGTGTGAACTCTGTAAGTTTGTATTTACTTAAAAAAAGAATGTGTGAAATACGTTCAGGTTCAAAAAAAACCTTTTTTAATCATTTAAACTATGGTTTTAGTGTATGATTTCAATAACATCATGTCATAATTGGGACATCACAACTATAGACAAGATAGGTAATCGTTTGGAAGGATACCATCCTTTGCAGGTTGCACTCTCTAGAAGTAATGGATCGCAATGCGGGTACTGTTCTCCAGGCATGGTCATGAATATGTACAGGTAAAATAATCTATACTAAAGTTGGAAAGAATATTATAGTTATTTGAATAATAATAATAAATATTGTACTATAAATTTTGCAGCTTTTCAAATTTTACGTAAAATTTAGATAAAAATAAAATTTATACATTAAATTTTAGTTTTTTGAAAGCGAAGCCACGAACAATGCTAGAAATAGAAAAGTCCCTTGGAAGCAATGTGTGCAGATGTACAGGATACCGACCAATCTTAGAAGCTTTTAAACAATTCGCTTCAGATGGACCGAAACCAGACGACATATTAGATATTGAAGATTTGAAAATATGTGAAAAACCTGGAGAAGTTTGTTTTAAATCGCGATGCAAGCAATCTGATTGGTGTTTTGTTTCTAAACATGATGTTCGCAATGAAATTTTACACGTACAATTAAATGATCATAGAGATTGGTACAGAGCTGAGACGATAGCAGATGTGTTTAGTATATGGAAAGAAAAAGGCGTAGAATCATATATGCTAGTTGCTGGGAATACAGGAAAAGGTCTATCTTTCTACTTCCTTACTTTTATTTTTATGTTTTTTATAAGAGAATTTGCAAGTTGACCAAAATTTTTTTTTTCCCTTGGGTGTGAACGTTCAATATATTTAATTAAATTAACCTTCATAAAATAGATAAAGTTTAACTTAATTAAATCGTAAATGATTGAAGGAATCATTATTGAATCATATAACTTTTAGCCCAATTCGTTATAAATATTCTACTTCTGCTTAATTTAATACTAGTATCTGATAATATTTTTTTGGTTTAAGGTGTATACCCTATATTTGAATATCCAAAATTATTGATTGATATAAGTAGTATATCAGAACTTAAAAGTCACTACTTAGAACAAAATCTAGTAGTTGGTGGGGGAACAACACTAGCAGATGTCATAAACATATTTGAAATTATAGCAAACAATGACAAGTTTAAATATCTGAATGTACTAAATGAGCATTTGAGATTAGTTGCACATGTTACTATAAGAAACGTAAGTATTGCGAAAAATTTATTAAATATTTTCGTGTGATACTTTTCTTTGTGTTAAACGACCATTTGAGATTAGTTGCAAATGTAACTATTAGAAACGTAAGTAATGTTGATAAAAATATTTGACTATTATACATTTGTTTCTTTTTTTAGTAGTCAAGTTTTGCAAATACGAGTACATTATTTTATGTTTTCTCTAATTTTGTTTTATTTTTTAAAGAGATTATTATTTGAGTTAATTTCTTTTAGAGGAATGCAATGAATTAATGAAAATTTATAGAAATTCAATGAAAATGCTCTATGGGTTAGGAATATTTGACTGTTTTAAATTGTATGTTTATGTGGTTTAAATAAAAGCAACGCAAAACAATACGATTAATGAATTTTTTTGTCGAATTAATGAAATAATATAATATTTCTTACTGATAAATTTCAATACAGTTCATAAGTGCATGCTTGTTGACATTCCAATAATATAATAAAGTAATAAAAAAATCGAAATAAAAGATTTCGTGTGATTGATATCGTGTGCCTGAAAAACAATGTATAAAAGATATTGTATAAGAAATTTTCATGTGTCTCATGGGTGATGGATGGTTTATGTAAATTGTTTATGTATAAAAAATGAGGATAGCAAATCATAAAGATGACATGTCGTCTCAATTAAGTTAACTGAGTGACTTTCACATTTGTAATATTAAACTAGCTTTAACCCGCGACTTAGCCCGCATTGTGTTCTCTGACTGTCATACAACCTTTAAACTCCTATTTCACCCCTTTAAAATTGTATTTTCGCTACAAAAAGTAGCCTATGCCCTTCTCCGTGGTCCAATCTATCTCTATACCGAAATTCATCAAAATCGGTTTAGTAGTTTAGGCGTGAAGAAGTAACAGACAGAGTAACTTTCACATTTGTAATATTAAACTAGCTTTAACCCGCGACTTAGCCCGCATTGTGTTCTCTTAGGACTATCACAAAAATAGTAGATGTGAAAGTAAGAACACGAACCCTGAAATGGAAATGGACAGGTCATATGTGGAGAACGCAAACAGGAAAATGGACCAAAAAAGTAACAGAATGGTACCCTAGGGATGGAAAAAGACGTAGAGGAAGGCAGGTAAAAAGGTGGGAAGATGATCTACCTAAGGACTGGAGGAGGTTAGCAATGGATCGACAAAAATGGAGGGAACTTGAGGAGGCCTATGTCACAAGACAGCCTGACCTGGTAGCTGATAGATTAGTCTAATGACACTTGACAGTGCTCCATTGTTAGAAACTGATTAGTGCATGCTGACACATTGGTTTTTATTCTGATGTTGCCAGTTTAATATATAGTTATAATTTTTTCGTCAAACTATTTTGAAGTCACATGTATCGAGCCTCTTTTTACTCTTTGTTTTTCTCTCATTTACCCAGCTAATAAGTTTGTACATACCTTGATTTAGTTTTAACTTGTTCTTTGTGAAACGATCTTTTACATACTGCTGGCAGGCTTAGATGGAAATTATTTATATATTTTAATTTTACAACACATACTTAATCAAAATTTAGAATTTCATTGTTTTCTAGTCGAAACCTTTGTCAGGCCTGGACTAAATTAATATGGGATCATTCGGAAAGCACCAGCTTTCATATGAAACAAGAATCATCAAGATCGGTTCACGCAGCCGAAAGTTCTGCGGTAACAAAAATAAAAAAAAAATCATACGGGTCGAATTGATAACCTCCTCCTTTTTTTGAAGCCGGTTAAAAAGAAGCTACCGAATCGAATTAAAGCTCACATTATGCGTCGCGAAGAGTACTTTGTCCTTAGAAATTTTCCAAGTCACTCTGTTTAGGCACTTTTCAAATTACCAAATTAATTGGTAAAGGCGATTCAAGCCCTTTTTTAGAAGAAAGTTCGTGCAAAGAAGAACTATCCGTCTAAAACAATTCTGAAATTTCACTGCAGTACTCTTTTACAATTAATAACTTGGTATAGCTTCAAATCAAACCAAAATAACATGGAACCATCAATTCATTACCATATTAAATTATATTTTAATTATTTTAGTATTAAATTAATAAATTATATGACACAAGTTGTTTGACATCCATTTACAGCTAGTCTATTAATATATATAAAACGTTTGAAACGAGTATTGCCAGACAGGATTAGAAGAGATTGTTATTTTGTGTAGTCCGTTGTGTTTTTTGAATATAAAGTCAAATATTCAATTTTACTTGTAAAAATAAAAATTAACATCGCTAACAATTTATTGTTGTGACAAAAAGAACGAATTATTCATAAACAATTTCATAATCGGAACAACAAATTTTGGAATTTCCTGCTATAGACAAATATTCGCGACAAACTTCTGACTATCAAAATAATTATATCCAAAATATTAATACACAAAATAAATCTCTATTCCACGTATCTCTTACAAGAAGGACCTATATTAGTTTTACTAAATATGTTTATATTCAGTTCATGTAAGAATTAAAATGAAGTATTCATTAATATTGATATTTGGAATTGCTCTATTGCCTCGTTTCGTAAACAGATTAGAGCGATTCCTTCTCTTCAACGAGTACCTATTCCTTTTTCTAAATTATTAATATGTTTTTATTATTCTTTTGTTTCAGTGTGTCTTCTCTTTTATTAAATGTTGATGTTATAAGTGAAGTAATAAAGAAGAATCTAATAGAATAAACAACTAAAGCCCTCGAGCGAATGGACTCTTGACAAATTGTTTCTTTTATCAGGTCAATTGATTGCGCGAAGGGAAAATATCGTCCGCAAAATCGTCACGAAGCGGTCGTAAGAAACCTCCTTGCTTTTCACAACAGTCTCCTGACTCGTTTCACGTGACACTTTATTTTATTAACGTTTATGTTTTAAAACTTACTGTTATACCGGAGGCAGACATAGCTTCATTTCAATGATCATGTAGTGTGGCCGAGGACTCGCAACGGAAGCTCTCAAATGGGAAAAAGAAACCCCGATTTTGAAACATTCTTCATAGATGCTCCGCTTCTATTAGTCTTAGTGTGATGGTATATAGCCTATAGCCTTTCTCGATAAATGAGCTATCTAACACTGAAAGTATTTTCAAATCGGATCTGTATTTCCTGATATTAGCGCGTTAAAACAAACAAATAAACAAACTCTTCAGCTTTATATATTGGTTAAGATAGCTTTTGTTATTCCTTATAATATGTAACCATCTGGAAACGTCGCGTCGATTAGTGTCCTAATAAAATTTTACTGGCCCGTTGGCGCAGTGGGCAGTGAACCTGCCTTCCGCGCCGGAGGTCGTGGGTTCGATTCTCGCCTCGAGTCTGGGTGTATTATATATATATATATAAAATATATTTCTACAAAAAAAATTTGTGTATAGCAGGCGTCTGTTACCTCGACAGACGGACGGACGGACTGAGCGAAATTAAATGGGTTGTAGGACTACGGAACCCTAAAATTGTATTCCTACTTGCAATTTCTGTTAATCATACAAAGAGGAAAACATTAGGGGATTTGCGTGTTACAGAATGTTATGAAAAAAAAATGTGAATTGCCGTAAACCGAAAATAATGCAACACAATGAAATGTACTTGTCGTCTTAAGACAAATGAGTCTATACTGGGTAATAAAAGACATTAAAGAGTTCAACTATGATGATCAATTTGTTAAATGGTAGGAAATAATGTCTTTTGCATCCGAAAATACAATTGCTTGCCAAATTTAAAAACAATTCTCTCTGTCAGTCTGTGTCCGTCAAAAGCATTTTTTGCCACCATGACGTAGTGACATGGAGTTTTGAACCGGGAATTTTTCGTTACGAATTTCAGACAATTACTTCTACTGTTGAAGGCCTTAAAATTTAAATATGATCCAATATGACTGCAGTCTTCGTTTTCCGAATCTTAGCCTTATAATAGCTGTTCGTCAAATTCCCTCACAATATAAAACTTTTCGAACGTAGCATCGAATGTGCAAATTGAACCATGACAGTGAATGATTTCATTAACACTTTTAGCATTTATTAACCTTGTCCAATTTATATTAATAAGCACCTTCTAAAACATTTCAGTAAGTTCGTTTTCTTTGGCACACCAATATTAATTGACTCAATCCAATCCCACATTTTTTTAAAGTATGCGAGCAATGAGTCATTATCATTCAAAACGGCACCAAAAAAACTCGGGACTGAATTAAGCAGTTTTGTTTTTTACTTTTTTTTCTGACTTTGTCACCTAGACTGTATTGTATTTTATTTGATTGCAAAAATTTTTTAATACTTAAAATATTGAAAGACTAGCTATATAAATCTTCTTCTACCGCTAATAAGAGACGGGATATCATGAAACGAATAGTGACCCGCCATAATTTATTAAAATTTTATTTATTATTTTAAAAAATTGTTTTGTGATAAACTTTTTATTATTATATAATCATAATAACACAATTTTATATAGAGTTATCGTAAAATAGGCGTCATGTTAGTCATTTAATTGATGAATACTTAAAACGTCATTTAAAAAGATATGATACTTATGACTTAGGAATGTAATAGTCGTATCTTAATTGTTTAATAATATTATCCTCGTTAGCATGGACGAATTAATCTTTATAACCCATCACGCTATTTTATGCTTACCATACAAGTCAGAGTACAATAAAAAAAATATGCGACCAATTAAGATGGGTTGAATGCCAATGAGATAAAAATTGTTCCATTCAGCGCCTATTTCCTAGAGTCAAAACATCCTTCACTAATCTGTGTTCATATTGATGACATTTGAATTTATTAAATTTCTTTTATTACAGAGAAAATATGCCATCTCATTTCAAAGTGAAAGAGTACTGCCCACTAGTGTTCAGAAACCTCAGAGAGAGATTTGGCATTGACGACTTGGACTACAAGGAGTCGTTGACACGGTAAGCATGCACTTCTATCGAATTCAACTGACCACAGATTATATTTGTAACACTGCTGCGGCACGTGTGAAAAGCTAACGTCATAACTGTGATATATTTATGTATATTTATTTTTATCCCATATTATTCGGACTGGTATCCCTGTTCCTACCTCCCGTCCTGTCCCTAGGTTTAGAAAGCCAGATAACTACCTATGCTCGAGAAGGATCAAGCGGCCTAAGAGTTTGCTGAGACGGTCGGCGACAGCGCCGTCCGGCGTCGGCGAACTCTCATCCGAATCTCATCACGAAGGGTTATTCCATGACGCAAGTGCATTCGTCAAGCGCGGCCTGACGATAAAGCGGAGGTCAGCGGAGTTTTACTAAACGCTGTACGATTTTTTTTTAAATAACAATTTGTAGTGTGCCTTCAAACTGACACGGCCATTCATTCTCATATCACGATCACCGGCTGTCCTGCTGTGTATCGTTGCCTATCTCAACTAACAAAATGCACCCATGAAAAGAAAGTTTTTTGACAAGTGTGAATTTGAATTTGATTGAATCTCGCCATTTTATATCCCTTTCTATTCGTGTCCGACGTCCAGAGTTTTTGGTGCACCCTCGTTTCCTTTCCTCGACCCGTATATGGCAACTTCATCGCAATTATTTTATGTATATTTATGTATTTTTTTTAATATAAACACAATGGCAGCGTTTACGTTCATGATCGCACTTACAACGCTATGCATTCGATACGGTAAGTCGTTTTAGGCACGTTGCAACACTACACAACTATTATTACACGACAAAGAAATATGTATGTATGTACCGAATTAATTGTTCTAATACACAAAAGGAGCACATGTATTTTAAATTGGCTATAGTTTGCACGGAACCATAGTGTATACTTGGGTTTAATATCTATGGGTAGTTTTTTTTAATACAGCATTGTGAATGAAATAATTTTTTATTTGGGGACTCTTTTTGCAGTTATTGTTTTTTTTCCAAGAAACGTTTTTAGATATACTTGAACGTTATCTTTCAACTGAATGTAAACTATGTCCTAAGGTAGGCACTTAACACTCATAATATGTGTACATCAGCAAGATCAGACTTGGAACGAATACTTACTAAGAAGTGTAGTCCTAGTGTAATCCCCCTAACGTTAAAAGTGCAAGTATGGTCCTAGCGACCGTGTGGCGCGATCGAGACCCGCCACTACGCTCTGATTGGGCGCAGTGTTGCTATTTTAGCATATTTTGCGAGAATCATGTAGTAACACTGGTCGCGCGACCGATTGCTTAGTATTAATTTATATAAATCATTGAAAAAATCCCGCGACAGCGTCGCGCGACCGGTTGGCGTGGCGCCGTGTGGCGACCACGACAAAACCTTCTATAAAACTGCAAAAGGAAGGTTAAATAAAAAAATCAATCACAGCCAATGCACTTCTTACGTGATTTTTGACAATCGACTTACGATACGAGTACCTTGTACTAATTCTCTAAAAAAAAATATGTAGGTACTGTATAAGAAATCTATCTATCTCTTTGTTTACGCCACTCATTCATATCTCTTGCAACCTGCATCCTGTCACTCTTCTAATATCTGTCTTCTGCACGTGTATAATGATGTTTTAAATTTGTACAATACAATAGTGAATTATATCTATCTTTCTTTTACGAGTCTGTTTTCAAACAGTTTATTACGGTAAGAAGGAAAGCTTAACGGTGAACGACCTTTTATTATTTTTGGAAAAATGAAATCTATTCTTTACTGGCGCTGATATTATAATATTATTTTATGTGAAGGACTCAAACGTCTGCGCTATGAGTCTCCGCGTATTTGCTATGTGATTTTCTGATAACGTTGCGAAAATTTATAACTCCATAAAAACGAGGTTTTTTCGTAACCAGAATAGGGTAAGTAATAAATTTTGAAGAATTTCACTTTTTAAATTGAGAAGTGTTCTTCTAAGTTTGAAACTAGACAAAAATACCTGAACATTAACAAAAAGTACTCAGGAGTGCACAAATCTGAGTTTTAAGTTTTAACTTCTGTCGGCAGTCTACTGCTTTGTGTTTTCACTCAGCTGTCACCAATTTCCGCATATTACAGTTTTGTCTTCTTGACAAAATTGTAATATGCGGAAAATTGGTCTAATTTAAAATTGAGAAGTGTTCTTCTAAGTTTGAAACTAGACAAAAATACCTGAACATTAACAAAAAGTACTCAGGAGTATCTAACTTCCTTAAACTAGAGTTTACATATCGATTTTGAAAGAGTGAGTCCAGTGTGTAAGCGCTTCTTGAATTAAGTAGCGTTTTACTGTTAATAAAAGTTTTGTTTTGAAACACTTTTCAAAGATATACTCATATTTAATAGTTAACTTCGTCGAATCCGTTTTGAGAGAGAGTGTTAATGTATTTACAGTGCAGCGAGTAATCTGTTCTTGAATTGAACTAAGTAAATTTCTTTTGTTAGAATAATCATAATCAATATTCCGAGCAATTATTTGGTTGGATTTACAAATAAGTTTTACCTTTACAAATAGGTTTTACATTTACAAATAAGTTTTACCTTTACAAATAGGTTTTACAACACCATCTTCTTTGCTAACTCTTTTACTGTTACTGCGTCTCGTTTGTGGAAGTCTCTGACACACTTGTGAAAGATAATCCCTCTCTTTTTACTTTTAGATCTAGATTAAAACGATTCTATCTATCCTCTATTTAGTATGATATCCTTTTTTGTATTTATTTAGTTTATATGGTTATTTATCTATTGTTATTTTTGTTTACACTCCTTAACGTTTTCTTTTAATATTATTAATTGTCTGTCTTTCGACCCTTCGGTTTTTTTCGTGGTAATCTTTGTAACAACTTATTCTATTTTGCGCAGATGTTTACTGTAATGTCGGAGCCAACGTAGCTTCATTTGAATGGTCATTTCAATGACCATGTTGTGTAGCCTGGGACATTGTGTAGCTGCGCAAAGTTTTGTGGAACTTTGTAGTCTTCAAGTACAAAAATACTTTGAGCTATATCTGGCTCCGCCATAAGAGCGGTTTATCAAGACGAAAAATTTCATCATATTCGGTCGCTTTTAGTGTGAAACTAACTCCATCGGGGACCGAACCGTGCGTCTCAGAGATTTACGACATTTAATTTTAAATCTCATAGATTTATTCCTAAATAGACTTAAAACTTCTGCTCTTAACAATATGTTATCCTCGTATAAGACTTTATGGTTAAAATGTAATAAAAAAATAAATATTGAAAAAACATATACTAATATATAAAACATAATGTCATATAATAAATTTTAAATAAAGTTACTATAATCTCATTTAAAAGGAGCAAATTCCAAAACATCCGGCTAAAATTGCTTTATCGTTTAAGAAACTTCTTATCTACTGAAGTACGAATTCAACTTTGCGAGGCTCTTGTACTTTCTAAATTAAATTATGCTGACACTGTTATTGGTCATAGGCTATTGAATCGAACGAAAAATACGATACAAAGGGTTCAAAACGCTTGTGCGCGGTATTGTTTTAATATACCACCGCGCACCCACGTTACACCTTTCTTAAACAGGGCGGAACTACTAAAAATGGATGCCCGTAGAGAACTGCACTTCGCCACACTGCTTTTTGGAATTGAACGATTAGAATAAGTGGAACAAAAAATTGACAACTGTTCTTGATTAGAAAGAATAAATTAAAGCTGCTGTCTATTTGCTAGCTTCGTTCACCTAGTACCAAACGAAATTGTTAAGAAACATAAGCACATCTAATATTGACATGTATATCTGTTGTAATGATCTTCTAGCAATAGATTTTTTACTCAAATAGACCAAAAAAGTCCCTATGTATTATATTGGCAGCTTGCTGAGGTTGTGTTTATGAAGTTACTTTATATTAAAATTATTTGTATCTAGATTTATCGAAATGAATTCATTACTGTTGTGAAATGAAATAAAATTTTTCCTTTTCAAATATAAACCAAAAAAAAATTTTTTCTTCATCTTTTAATCACCAAACGAAATGTTACATAAAACGAAGCCTGTGGCGAAACGAAGTTCGCCGGGTTTGCTAGTTAATTTATAAAAACTTGTCATTATACTTTATTGATTGATAAATTTTTGACATCAATAGTTATGTTTGTATTTTTTTTTAATTATTTTGCCACGTCCAAAATGGGTTCATGTGTGTATTGTTCGCATGATGTACCTATTTCTCACATGAGATCGGCGTGAAGTGGCGGCAATGCTGTCACGTCTAGTGATGGTGTTGTTGTCGCGTTCGGTTTGTGAGACTTCCCGGTGGCCTAAACTCTTCATTAAAGGCCGGCAACATATCTGGTCGGCCTTCTGGTCATGCAGATGTCCATTGGCGTTATAGGCACATAGGTGCCTGCTGCCTGCTCGTTTGCCCTTTGTAACATAAAAAAAAAGATAATCAGGTAAACTACCTGAAGATTCAGCCAGCGTTCAAAATGGTGGCAAAAAAGTGAGAGTCCTTTTTTTATTCTGTCATATTCTTATTTTATATCACCGTGAGACAAGCAGTATAGGCAAAAAGCTAGGTTCAAATGCCACTAGTAACGTTTGTTTACAAACGCAACGCCTTTTTGCGAGGTGTCGGCGCTCCTCAAAGAAATGCATGTGTGTAAGTTATTATGATTTTCTCACGAACACATGTGCTGGAACAGGAATCCTGCGCAGTGGTTGTGGATTCGAGAAACGGATGTTTAATATGGATGAAGCGAAAGGGAATTTACTCACGGTGAATTAAAAACAATCTGGTCAAGCGCGAACTGTGCTTTATTGTCTGGTGTACGAAATAATTGTATTCACTGGTCTGATCTGTAGAGGGCATTTGATTCGCTCGCTAGGTTAAACAGTTCTTACCGCGGCCGGGTAATAGATGGGTGATCCATTCCAACAATGGTTTTCAAAACATCTCCAACCTTCGTGTTTCGGAAGGCATGTAAAATATTATTTTACATGCCTTCCGAATATATATTTTTTGGTTGAATATTGGAGATACTTAAAAGAGGTCGTAGTGTATCGGCGTCAGTGATCGGCATTTGAGTCGATCGCTAGGTTAAGTAGCTCTTGTTGCAAGCGCGTGAAAGATGGGTGACCTACATATTCTAACACGGGTTTATATCTAATATTCGTCCTCCTCCATGTTTCGGAAGACACGTAAAACAGTGGGACCCGATTAATGTCACTGAGTGATATTAGTTGTGAGATTGTAGAGATTGTGGGAGTTTCAAAGATGACGTCAGGCTGCAATTTAAAGACCCTTGTACAAGACCGGGATAAGGCTAGGAAGAAGAATAATGATAGTTCTAAGTGGGATCACTCAAGTAAAATAAAGAGTGTCAGTATAAGCATTCGTTATTTATCAGATATAAGAGTAGAATTTTTTGAATGCCTTACATTCCCTAGAAGAATGATAGTTCTAAGTGGGATCACTCAAGTAAAATAAAGAGTGTCAGTATAAGCATTCGTTATTTATCAGATATAAGAGTAGAATTTTTTGAATGCCTTACATTCCCTAGAAGAATGATAGTTCTAAGTGGGATCACTCAAGTAAAATAAAGAGTGTCAGTATAAGCATTCGTTATTTATCAGATATAGGAGTAGAATGTAATGAATGCCTTACATTCGCAAGCGTTGACTTTAGTAGAATAAAGACGTTGACTTAAGTAGTAGATCCAAAAAGAGATTTATATTTTTTGTAGTAGACTTTTCTTTATTTCTGTTCCACCAATAAATTATTCTTTGCGGAATTCTAAACGGAAGACAATCAATAAATATCTCCGTAGATACTTATCGATGGTATGGTGTCTAAACTTCATTTATATTTATGGCCAACGTTGATCTATGGAAAGATCATGTATCAGTGAAAACCTATGAATATAGTTTTATTAATAAAATACCTAAGTCGTGTTTGTTTCACCATCTATAACTCAAGAACGGCTCGACCGATTTTTATGATCGTTGAATGTATCTATGTCTCCAATAACGGTGTATATTTTCAAATCTCAAAAAACAATTATAAAAAGAATATAAATTGAGTAGAATGTAATAGCAGAATTTATTTTCTCATGTGAGGCAATCAATAAAACGTCAAAAATTTCATATCTAAGTATACAACGCGGCTGCCCCATTTCAAAATCTAGTAAGGGGCACTTTTTCCAAAAGTCGTTTTATTGCAAAATCTTGATAATCTGGTAATTTCCTAGCAAATACAAATACACCAGCGGTTTAAACTCGCATAAAAACAGAAATATTTAAGCATCGAGACCTAGTATATGTATTCACTCCCTGGTAAGCATTTCAAAACCTAGGAAATCACTTTAACCAATTGAAAAACCTGACAGGACTGGACCTCCTAGATTTTGAAATGGTCGATGCACCTTAGTAGGATTTGAAATGGGGCAGATATGACTAAGCAGAGAGACGATGGGCGGGAGTCTGCGGTGCAGAAGTGTCCCTTACTAAGTTTTGAAATGGGGCAGCCCTACTTTTCCTATAAACATAAAGTAGATCAGCTGATCTATTTATGTTTATGCGCTCTCCTGTAAGACTTAGTTTTAAGTCCTTACTAGGTTTTGAAATGGGGCAGCCGCAGTAGACATTTTTTGCCGGGTTTTGTATAAAGAATAATATCCTAGGTTTTTGAATAAACATGGCGTAGTTTTTTTTATATCGTGAGCAACCCTAAAGGGAAGACCACCAATAAATTTCTCTTTCATAGGAAAACACATTATTAGTATGTCAGGACCGTACGCCTCTTGCTAGTATTTACGACGAATAAATAGTGATGCAGGTGGGTGGCAAATAGGTTCTACTGCAGTAGCTGCTGTAAAAGACGATTAGGATAACCCATTTAATATGAATTCTGCAATTTTTCTTCTAAGTATCCAGGATCCATTTAAAATTCGGGCGGGTAGGACGAGCGGCGGTAAAGCGTGTTGAGATGACCGACTGCGGTATGACATCACCCCCCACAATCTCTCCAATCTCACGACAAATATCAGCTAGTGAAATTCATCGGGACCTAAGGTTATACATGCCTTCCGAAACACGGAAAAGGTTGGGTATTTGAAAACCAGCAATAGGACTTCACGCTTCACGCAAAGGCCAGCAACGCTTTTGCGAGCCTCCTTCTGATGCAGGTGAACCGCCCGTTATAACATAATTTAAAAAAAATCTATAAAAAGCAATGTTATGCAATGTCAGGTCAATAGTTTTTGTGATCTTGTTAGAGTCTTGATTTATGGAACGCCGTTTTAGTTGTTTATTTACGTTAAAAAACATCGCAGGCAAAAAAACTACCTCTAAAAGGACGCGACAAATGTACGGATTTTTTTCAGAACAGAAAAACAGTTGAGTAGTGAAAAGGTTTTTTTTTCATTTACGTATAAATTGTTTGATACTATACTATATCTATATTTAAAACAATGTTTTGTTTATAATATTTCATATTACAGAATCGTTTTTAAGTGCACCCAAATGTATCAGCACGGATTGTATCCGGACCCGTTGTTTTTATAATAAACAGCGCGTATCAGATAACTTTACTATGAAAACATGGTTCCTGTTACTTGACGTATTCCCTTTCAAAACAGCATCGCTTATACTAATTCTGCTAGAAAATACTCCAAGATTCTTGGAGATATACTCAATATCACAAAATAATATTCTCTTATGATGTATATATCGTTGATGGCCATATGAAACAATTAAATAAATCTAAAATGTATGAGGTATCTATATTAGAGAATCTCTATATTGGAGAAATCTTTAGATTTGCGTACCGTATGCTTACAAATTTTTAATAATCACGTGTCCCATGTGTCATATTTAACAAAATACGTTGTATTTTGTTAAAAACATGGGACACGTGATTATTAAAAATTTTGCCATGATTGTCGTGACTACGCATTGACAACGTCCAATACCAAAATATATACGTGTGTGTATAAATCGTTTGGCATTAGTGTGCACGAGGTTTTCTTTCAGTCATTTAATATATTTATGAAGCATATTTTATGAAAATATTATTATCCTTTATATGAATTATAATTGTGTAAAATTTCATAGCCTTTGCGCAATTTTCGCAAATGGTACTCAATGTTTTTGCTTCACATATTATTAATATATACATATTATATCTATAATAATATTATAAAAGGGGCTGATTTGGTTGTTTGTTTGCATTGGAAAAGCTCTGAAACTACTGGATCGATTTGAATAAATTTTGCACTATTAGAATGCTACATTATCCCAGATGGACATAGGCGATAAAATATTTTCAAAAAGTTAGGGATCACTAGGAAACTTTCCATAAAATAAATGACCTTGCGAAGCCGGGGCGGGCCTCTAGAGTTTATTAGACGCTCTAGGAGTTAAAGAACCCAGAGCTTTATGGATTTTAACCTGCCTTAAGTCAACCAGCTGTCATGGCTCACACAGTATTGAGTCTCAACAGCTCAACGGTAGAAGGACTGGAATCTGCTAGGTACGATTCAAACCTCAACGCCACTGGGATATACACTGGGATTAATCAAATTATGATAATTATTGTTAATTTACAAGCTAAATAGTATTAAAAGAATATCTGACAATAAATAAGGAATAACGACTGCAGATGGATTTAATTAAATTATTTTGTGCAAATTGTCATTTTCTAGCTAAATTGACATATCCTGACATATATATAACAGCAATTTTTAAAAACTCGTCATTTTTATAAATTTATAGAATTTACAGTTTATTTATTGACCAATTTTTGAACTCAATAGTTACATGTTTGTATTTTCTTTTAATTACTTTTGCTACGCCCAGAACATTGTTCGCATGATGCAAATTTATTCATAAATGAATAAATAAATTATATTATCGCACCCACTCCTAACACAAGCTTTTAATTTAAACCTAGTAGGAGGGGGGAATATTAAACATAACTAAAGAGTATTCGTAATATTAAAAAGAAAGTATTGCTAGACACCATAAGACCAATGGGGTCATTCGTATTAAATACCGACCAGCCATAACGGTGGTATATATAGAAGTCTAACCATGGGTTATTTCTGTGCCTCCCCTGCGTATTTCACCAATAAATTTTGAGTTCAAGGGCGGTTGTGGGGTATAATGCAATGAGTGTTTACTTTGTTGTACCAAACAGTTATACTAAGTTTTAACTTAGTAAATCTGGTTCATTGGTCTTCTATAAACTTGATAAAAGCACCAAGATTATTTCTAAAAATGAGCAACTAAACAACTTTGCTTTAATCCGCGAATGAATTAAAGCAAAGTAGTTTAGTTTCTCATTCATTTCATGGATTTCCGCAAAGTAACGCCTAATTCTATCAATTATTTCTAAAAAGCCAGCAACGTATCTGCGAGCCTCCTGCTAGTGCCTCCTACCTTTTTGACCTTTATTAGGGTTCCGTAGTACTACAAGGAATCATTAGAATTACGCTCTGTCCCTCCGTCCGTCCGTCTGTCTGCCCGTAAGGTGGCCCCCCTTAACATTTCGACGTAGACACTTGAAATTTGCAGTGGGTGCAGTGGGTAGTGACTCTGCCTTCCGCTCTGGGGGTCGTGGGTTCGCTTCCCGCCTCGAGTCAGGCTGTATTATTCATATGTGTGTATTTATTTATTTCTACAAAAAAAATTATTTGTCTATAACAGGCGTCTCTTACCTATAACACAGGCATTAAGTTGTCTACCTTAGGAACAGATGTCCGTGTTTCATATTGTCTTGTATATATTTATTTATTTAATTTGGAGACAGCTTGAGCCCTCAGAGGATTTAGAGTTAAGAGGGAAAAACAACTTATTCAACTTTCTGCAATATTTCAGTAGCGAGCAAGGCGCCTTCACGCTCATATAAGTTAAATAAAGTAAATAAAACATTTTGGATCCATAATACCGTTTGATGCGAGCATCAAGAAAGATATTAAAAACAGAATTTTTAGAACAGAATTTATGGCAGCCACTAAGAATTATATATTCAATAAATGGAAAGAATTGGCTGCGTGTAGGACTTTGTGATTCGCTTATGCCTAACAAAATTAATCGAAGGAAATTGTTGTAGTGAGGTTCGGTAAACATTAATGCCTATTTTTTCTAGACTAGACTAAAATCTAGACAGACCGTGCTCTCAGTCGACCTTCAAGTACAGTTAGACGCTGCAGACGAATAAAAAATCGGACGCTCGAAGCGTTAACTGCCTTTGAGATAATTTTCAATAGTCATGGTGCATACTGGAATCTGCAATGCTTAAACTGCTAAGTGAATTTAAACTTTGCGGTAACGTGTTAGAGTACAGTTTAGATTAAAATTTCATTCACTTTTTTTGCAACTACACGGAATGATAGACAAAATGCGGTTTTACAAGACAATTAATATTTTTTATATTCTGTCATTATTCTTGTTTTTACGGAAATAACTTATTGTATTTTTAGACGACTAACAAGATCAATAGTGGATTCTTTATTTGGTTTCCGTCTAGTCAGTTAAGTTTATTGCGATGCAAAAAGTTACTGAGTAAATTACATCTCTCCGAACTTGCCTTTTCATCTTGTAATAATTTAGAAAAATATGTCAATAAATATATCGATACCTCCCACGTAAATTGTTGTAACCCCGATTTCCCGTACAAACATGTAAATTGAAATAAAATCGTATTCAATTATGTATTCAATGATGACGATTGCATTATTGTATACAATATATGAAAAAGTGACTCTAATATTGTTATTTTTTGTTTGAAACGCTTTACTGTAAAGCTGGGAATTTGGAGTTACAACAACTTACGTGGGCGGTATCGATATTTGTAGGTACCCTCGGTTGATCACGGGAGGCAAGATTCACGGAAAAAGCGCTCCTGGTAGAAAGTAGTATCAAACCTCATTTTTAAGCCCCGACGTAAAAAGAGGGGTGTTATATGTTTGATGTGTCTGCGTGTGTGTGTGCGTGCGTGTTTATGCGTGTGCGTGTGCGTGCGTGCGTGCGTGCGTGCGTGTGTGTGTGTCGGTGTGTGGGTGTGTGTGGGTGTGTGCGTGCGTGCGTGTGTGCGTGCGCGCGCGCGCGCGTCTTTCTATCTTGCCTATCTGTATGTAGCTCCCGAACGTGTCTCTTTCTTTGTCTAAATGTTTTTTTTTAAATTAATTGTGACTTATGTTCAAGTGTTCTTAAACGTGTTAGATGAAAATCGGTTGAACCGTTTAAAAGTTGTGGTGCTGTAAGTGGGGGAACGTAAATAAGCGATTGGAAGCGAATATATACGAGTGGAATATCAAATGAAAAGGCTTGATTTGTGTATTACAAAAATGGGTATTTGAAGATGGCGGTATGGTATGGCGTAGGGGATAAATTGACTGAATTCAACGAACGCCCGGGTGTAGTATTGGGGTTTTTTTTTAATTTCGAATTTAATATTATCAAGAAGGCACTCTCCAAGGATGATAATTGCATTAATGCTTTAAAACATTGCAACCAATCTGTATCTGTAATTCTTCCCTTGAACTTGAATCTTAAATCAAATATGTAATGCAAATAGATGACCTCAGGTAAACCGACAAAATGACATAGCACCTTTCCTATAATGTTGTTTAAACAGCTCTCCACACAAGCATATTGCTTATTTAAGCAAGGGATGGACTTTTTTGTATAAATAAGTGGCAGTTGTGTTTGATCCTTCAAAGAGGCTCGAATAACGGAAAAACTTACGGAGGGCAGTCTCAGATGGTACGGGCACATAATGAGGAGAGACGAAAGTTACTCCGTAAGGATAGTGCTATCCACCAGCACCAAGAAAAGATACGAGGCAGACCGTCAGCCTCTTGGTGGGCGTTTAGGTTTAGTTTCATATTGTTTAGTGATTTATTATCAAAATATTAAATCTTATAATGCTGGTATACTAACTGTTTGACTGGCCTGTTGGCGCAGTGGGCAGTGACCTTGCCTTCTGCTCCGGGGGTCGTGGGTTCGATTCCCACCTCGAGTTTGAGTGTATTATCCATATGTATGTAGTTATATATTTCTAAAAAAAAATATGTTTGTGTATAACAGGCGGCTGTTACCTATAACACAGGCATTAAGTTGTCTAACTTAGAGAACAGACGTCCGTGTGTCATATAGTCCTGTATATATTTATTTATTTATAATATAAATAAAGTAATAGCACTATATCTGTCTCACTCCAGCAGGACTTCACTATCTGTACACTAGTGCCAACCACACTTAGTTGGAATGCAGATGTCTACGATAGAAGAGTCGCTATGCCCCTCTCGATGTACCATCTGCCTGCATTAAATATATAAGATGAAGTAAACATATTAATTTATGCAATTACACAGTGCTTGCACAAGGAAATGCCATCAATTATACCCTAGTAAATGTCAGCAATCCGGGTGTATACAGTTGGAAAACCCCTATATACAATTATGTAATAAATGTAGTTTAATAGGGTGTTGATGCAACACCTAAATATAATAATAATAATAATAAACCAAAAAACAGCTTCACATTCTCTATTATAATTAATGTAAGGGCGATTTCTATATCATATAATTTGATAAGTAAACATAGTGTAATTTTTAAATGTTTTTTTTTTTTCATAGACACATTGCGATCTACGACATGTACTCACGGTACCATAATGCTAACCTGTACACTGTGGTTTATATAATTAAACATTATTAAACCATACAACTCCTTGACCTCTAATCGGAATAGAGAAATTATTGCTGTTGTTGTTATTCTCATCGATGCACAGTCGACAAGTGACTTCCTTACGTAATCCGTCATTTCTTAGGAATTAAATGTCACTTTACGTAATTAAGCACGATAATACATCAGATAAATCTAATGAAATTTGTCTTTCGATAAACTTCTATACATACTTTAATAATATTTTTTTTAATTGTCATTCTTCATATGAATTTGTTTATTTTACGAATTCAAATTAAGGTAACATTTCACCTAAATTAGCTAAAATATTACATTAATTTGGATTAAATATATATCTAATTCTTGGAGTTTACTTGAATATAAAAAACAGTCTACAATATTTGGCAATATTTTCTTTATTTTTATCAACACTTATTTTTACTAATACATAATATGATAACAAATAGAGTGTCAACAACCTTTGATTGTATTTTCTGTTCAGTCTGCAAGCAATTGCTGTTATCTAATGTAATGGTCCACAGGAAGCAATTTTATGGCCAAACTAGCTTCATCCCTCGACTTCGTCCGCTTTGTTTTCCATACAGATTTTCAACCTCTACTTTTTGACTTTCAAATTTCATTTTGAAGACTAAAAGTAGCCTGTCCTTCTGACCGCGACAAAAAGTAGCCTATGTCTTTCTGACCGCAACAAAAAGTAGCCTATCTTTTTGACCGCGACAAAAAGTAGCCTATGTCTTTCTGACCGCGATAAAAAGTAGCCTGTTTTTCTGACCGCGACAAAAAGTAGCGTTTGTCTTTCTGACCGCGACAAAAAGTAGCCTGTCTTTCTGACCGCGACAAAAAGTAGCCTTTGTCTTTCTGAACGCAACAAAAAGTAGCCTTTGTCTTTCTGACCGCGACAAAAAGACGCTTATGTCTTTCTCAAAGGTCTAATATATGTAAATACCTAAATTGGTTCAGCAGTTTCGGTGTGAAAACGTAACAGACAAGAGTTATCAGAGGTATCAAATTTTATAATATTAGTTAGGAAATCAAAAATACAATCAAAGAATTGAAAATGTTCCATTATTCTAGGTGCA
>JANCMC010033613.1:44543309-44565839 GCA_024363005.1 Charaxes varanes
TATCAAATTTTATAATATTAGTTAGGAAATCAAAAATACAATCAAAGAATTGAAAATGTTCCATTATTCTAGGTGCACATATTTTCCCATCATTTTTATTATGAAACAATATATCTTTCCTCATCTATAAATATAGTATATTTGATACTTAAGATATATAATTCGCCACAGTCGTAGATCATAATATTTATGGTAGATTTCTGACATAATTGTTTTAATATTAAATCTATATTTGTGAAAGTTGGCATGCTTGAGTATAACGTAAAATAAATTTTCGTTATCCTCGGCCTTCTCGGCCATCCTAAACTCGCCCCCCCAACCACATAATCTTGAATTAATTTCATTGAAGAAGAAATATGGTAACAAGTATCCTAATTAAGAGATATGTGCGCCTAGCATATTGGTCTATAGGATTATTCCCCAATTAGCACTTTATGCAAGGTATATGTTCTTGTATAAAAGTACATATAATGCATTGTGTGTGATGTATGGCTGAAGACGTCATTTAGGAGGAAAACGTTTTGGAAATGGCCGTTATTATCACGTCAAAGAGAGGACAGAAATTGCATTTTATAAAGATTTTATTTTTTTATCATTTTTGTCGATTTTATTACGCTGGTAATTTAAGTTCACAAATAAGCTATATGGCAATGAAAGTAATTTAATAGTATCTTATTTATAAGGCATCATAATCGAAAACTGTCCTAGAGCAGCTGATTACATTGTTTTTATTTTTGTAGAAGTACTAGAAACGCCCACGGCAAAGGGTGTTTCCGCAACTCGTAAACTAACCACTTTTACCGTTGTCAGTTGTGATTCGATACTAACTAAAACCACACCGGATACCTGACCTAAGCTAATACGAGCAAAATTAGAAAAAATGATTTATAAACTGATTAGTTCTCAAGAAAATGGCCAAGAGCGTGTCAGGACACGCTTATTTAGAAGGGTTCCGTAACTGCTTCGCTATAAATGGCATTTGTAATAAAATAATAATTTCAAAAGTTTTTGTCCCATTACGTTCAAAATAATTTACCTAATGAGTTTTTAGCATGTTCTATCAACATGGAAAATTTCAAATCTCTACGTCTAATAGTCTGGAAATGCTATGCTTTTTAATACAGATTAAGATTTAGTTTATTTACATTTATCAACAAGTGGTATATCAAAGAAATAGAGTGATTTTTAGTTCAAAAAATAGCTACCTTTTGAATAAGTGAGAGTAAAGCACGTTCATAACGGTTTGGTTTATGAGGCGTGCAATATACATACATATGTGACATCGTTGCTAAAATCAAAAATTTTCTGTACATAAATATGAAGAAAACTAACTATGCATATGGAATACTTTTTATTAACCGACTTCAAGAAAAAGGGGAGGTTCTCAATAAGACTGGATAGTTTTTATTATTTTTCGACAGTTTATATTTCCTTATTTTTTATATAATAAAGGACAAAGGGAGGGAGGTCTTTATTAGAATAGAAAAAAAAATCTTTATTCGAAGCTGCGTTAATACAGTAAGGTTATTGAAGTTAAGTGCATTTTTAATAGCTATAATAGATACCTGAGTGATTAGCGACGTTCATGAACAACTTTTTTTATTTTTTTTTATTTGGGTCATTAAACTGGTTACAAATCAATACATAATTACTTTAAACAATGGTTTTTAACATTCCAGGTGCAGCCAGCGTTCATCGATTTCTAAGACGTTATCAGGTTAAAATATAATATATACATTTTCTTAAATACCTTTATAAGCCTTAAACACTGACTTTATAAGTTTAAAATAGAATATATAACAAATTCGGCACCGATACTGACTAAACATGTGGTTCCATTAACAGTTTTATTTCATTTCTGTTTCTTTCATAATATTTTATTCTTTATTTTTAAGAACAAACTATTACAGTTAACCTAAATTATGTTATGACAATTCAATATATAGGAATAAAACAGAAAAGTTTCACCCTCGTGGGGTGGGCATTGTAGCCATTATATAAACAAAGGCTCTTCGAGGGGGCGCAACATAATACACCATACGAAGTGTATAATCGTATTACTAGCAGACATGTTTTTCACAACCGATTTTCGTAGCCCGACCGTGGAGATACCCAAAGACAAACTAAATATCTGAGGCGATCCCACCGTGGATAACGTAAGCATAATAAACATTGACAGCTAAGCAGGTCAACTACAATGACTGCAATATGTGCAATGTCGAATAAATTTCGCAATATCGGTTCTTTCAGTAACCAGAGCGCCTTATTTGTAAGTCAACGAATAGGATAATAAATAAAATATGAAACTTGTGAGACCAGATGTGTTGATTAGTTTCGTCGATATTGGCACCAAACACTCGTAGTTCGACAGTACGCTGAATTCGAGTGAAAATGCAACCAATACTGCTAAAAGCAACTATTCCAGCTGTACCTGATTCGAAATCCAGTTGAACTTGCCGACAGCGGTTCACCGATGGAGTGGTTAATCGTGTTCAAAATCCGCAAGGCACTAACTTTACTTAAACAGACTAGACGAAAGTGTGAATATCTCACGGACGAACCCTAAAAACCAACAAGCCACGAAAGAGTTTGAAAACCTACCGAGTAATAGCAATCAGGCGCGTATTAACACACCGTGACGGAGCCTTCGTTAAGATTATTACCAAAGATACATAATTTCATACTATGTATGTATCTACAGTGAGCATTAATAAAAACTAAGCACGTGAAAAATATTAAACGAAGCTATTAAAATGGGGGGCACAGGAAATAGGCATGACGACAGTAATCAAAAATCATTTAAGTTATGTAATTAATTATAAAAGTACGTCATGATTGTCATGGTGGCAATAGTGATAAATATGACATTGTCTATTTCTAAATTTAATTTAATTTAACTGTACAGACATTCAATTTCACTTTATTATTGTATTGTAATGACTTTTATTTTTTTTACTATAAAATCAAGCTGTTTTGAATCTATTTATTTAGTTTTTTAAGTGACTGATGTAAATTATATCTTTTTTTATCTTTCCTGCTGTGTTTGTATAGACGTTGTTATATTTAATCTTGTTTTTGTTTTCCTTGTTTAAGCACCACCTTATTACTGATAAACTTATAATATTTAAGTCCCCCGTTGCTTCCATAAAACTAACCTAACTCAAAAAAGGTGATTTTTGGGAAAACGCAAAAAACGTTTTGTCATTTACGACTTACTCCGCTTATAATTCGATAAAAACGGCATTATATTAACAAATTATGTATTTTAATAATAGTTAACGAAGCGATTATTGATATTTAAATGTTAGTTTAATGATATTTTATTATTTAGACTTTCGTGAGCGGAATTCATACTAATTATAAAAAACGGCTTTTTAAACTTACGTGCACCCAACGGTTTACAAGACATTATCATTTAAAAAAAGTAATGAATTAGAAATGGCAGTAGCAGTACTTTATATAAAACGGTTAAGTTAACCTTGAAAATACTATTTACTCATTCTCATTTCAACTTTTTTTGCATGAAAAACTAAAGTACTTTGCTTTAATCCTCGAATGAATACGTGGGAAAATGGGTGTAATGCTGCAACCCGAAAGCTACACCACCGAATCCGCCACCATAGCACAGCACTACACTGACTTTCCGATGTGCCTCAACGCACGTTTCAAATTACGGAAAACGTTTCTTCCGATTGGCATTGACTTGTGCCAGCCCAATTTGTTTGCCCTAATGATACGCTATGTGATTTTACAGACATCAAAGTATTCAAATATCTCCGAAATACGAAAATAAAACTGCTAAGCTATCTCGTTTAATACTAATTAATGCGTAGACTTGGCCAACACAATCTGTACATCATGCATAATTCCAATTAATTTTGAAATAATCGTAAAAAATTATGATTGGAAAAATAACGAGATACGTAAAAAACTTATGTAATTAATGTAATATTGAGGTCGGGCTGAGAATCAGATGCGGACGTATATATGTCGCTTTAGTCGAATATCGCCACCTAAAATAAAAAAAATATTAAAAATAAAGAAAAAAAAACTGTTAATAAGTATTTTTTTTATATTTAAAAACTTTATTATATAGCTTAGTAATAATTTAGAGTGAGACCATTAGTTTTTCAACAATTGTGTAAATGTTAATATCTTTTAAATATAATTGAAACAGAAATGATTTTTTAATTGTAAAGAGGCATAACGTGGTTGACCTAATCGTAGGAACTGACGTCTTAGTACTTAGTACTTAATTTTAGTACAGTACTCAGTACACTACACACTAGAGTACTTAAGGCGTGAAAGCATATCAAACTCTTTAACTATATTGTGTGTTGTGTTATGTTATGTAGAGATTCCTCCCATATCGATTTAATTTTATTTAGAAAAGTATTTTGTCAATCCATAGAAATTATATCCATAAAATAAAATAAATTTCTAAAAAATACTTTTCTAGATAAAATCAAATAGATATAGGAAGAATCTCTACATGACATAACACAACACACAACATATGTTTTACAAGCTCTTTTGAATCGTCAAATATTTTAAAAGCTACCACTGATTCGGAAGAATCGAGCCACGAGAAGAATCGTCAAAATATATAACACTTTTGTTTATTATCGCTACAAATAAATTTAATATCATTAAAATTAAATAATATTAATAATAAAGTAGCAGTAAATTGTTGTGTCGTTGTCTATACACCAATATAAAGAAAAGTGCATACTCATTTCTCAAAGGCCGGCAACGCATCTGCGATCCCTCTGGTGTTGCAGTTGTCCATGGGCGTCGGTAGTCTTATGCGTTAATTATCCCATGCCGTTTCATAATCAGCCACTAAACATTCTATTAGACATGCACCCCTTGGCAACTACTCGAGTGAGTTATGGTGGCGTAAAGTGGGCACTAACTCTCCATTATCAACAGCGCTGTTAAGGTCGTGAATGAAGCCAACGGACGTGGCTGGAATACTAAGCCAGCCCGAACTTACATCCTTCTCCTTTCAACGTTTTTACGTATGAAATAGAGCCCCAATAAAATGATACTTCAGGCGACGAAATATGAAATGTATTAGAATTAATGGTGGTGTCGGTATTCCCTTATATGAACCGCCCGTTCGTTTGCCCCTTGTAACATAAAAAAAATTATATACTTTCTAGAAAAGAGGGAAAGTAAAAAAAGTTCGGTTAATAGTTTTCCAAAAAGCATATGAAAATATTGCTAATTTCGATTACTAATAGAGAGGATTGTATTATTTCAAAATTATTGAGCCAAACAGCACTATACATGCTTATTATTAATTCTTAAACCAAAATCGACTCTATTATTTTGAGCAGTGAGTACAATTTTCAGTAATCTTTTATTTTGTAGTAGTGTCACACTACATAATCATTGAAATGATCATTCAAATGAACCTATTTGAATGATCATTTCCGGCATTAAACAGTAACAAATGATTGTATTTGTCGTCTATAGTATGGCACGGTATGATCGGCTTATGCAGGAGCCAGACATAGCTCAAAATGTTTGTACATTTTTGTCCTTAATGACTACAAAGTACTACAAAACTTTATGTAGTAGTGTCACACTACATAATCATTGAAATGATCATTCAAATGAACCTATTTGAATGATCATTTCCGGCATTAAAACCTATTTGGCTTGGTACCGACTTCAGCACATCAGTAAGTGTCTACTAAATCGTATGGAAGTACTATTTATTTTATTCTTTTTAGGTCACCTCGCCTTTTTGTTTTTAAAGGCGGTTTTCTTTTTATTTAAAAATAATTTATTTTATGTAAGTTTCTACTAATGCTGTGTCCAAGTGACAATATTTATAGTCGTGTTTTATTTTTTTTTATTTAATTTATCTGTAATAGTAATGCCAAAAGTGTAGTACACGTTCTAAAGCTCACGTATCATTACTAATAATTAAATTCCTCATACTGCATGCAAACAAATTTTGTTACAACGTTGAAATGTAGGGAAATAAATGCATGAATGCGATGTGCATAACTCAAACACCTCCTGAATTCTTTTATATATTGGAACAGTGCGTTTACATCGTTGGAGATGGGATTTATTTGTTTGGCTGAAATATTGTACCGATGCGCATTTAGTAGTCTGCTTGCTTTGTTATCAAGACGAATAACTATCGGAAACTTAAAACGAAATGTTTTTAATTTTAAATTTTGCGTGCCATCAGTCTGGTGAGACAATAAATTATAAATTAGGGTTCCGCACAAAAAGTCCAAATCCTTAACAAAACCACTGAATTCACGCGGACCAAGTCGCAGATTTCAGCTAGTAGACGATCTTGTCAACCAATGTCAATGTTCATAACACAAGAAATACAATTATAAGTTCATCTTTACCTATGATATAAAAATTAGATGAGGAAAATAATGGATTCAATAAATAATTTCGCACTACATCAATTATTTACAAAATAGCTGCCCCTAGATACGTTGATGATCTGCGATCATCAAATTGTCAGCGAGCTACGCAATCGTTTTAGATGAAGCGGTTGCAGCTTAAAAGTAATAATAATAAAAACTATATATTGACATATTATTTTTTTTATTTTTTTAGTAAAGCCCAATTCGACTCTGATTTTTGGACTGATAAGAGCCAGTTCTTACAAAGAGTTCGAAATCGGAATTTCGATTTGGCAGATCTTATGGGGGGCGGGATATCATTCCAACATTTAGATGCTGCAAAACGAAAGCTACCTCTAAAAGCAACCAATTTTGGTAGAGGAATGACTAAATTATACTTACGTGATATGTAAAAATTTAAAATATAAATATATATAAATATAAACTACAGATACAGGTTTAAAAAGGTATTTTAAAGTTAATCGCTCAAAAAGTTTTTATAGAAGGTAACTGAAAAAAAAATTATAAAGTATAATTAAAGATTATAAATAAAGCATTAACCTACGAACGTAACGGAAAGTAAGTCTTTTCTCTTTATACATAACTAGTTGTTTTCCGCGACTTCGTTTGTATAACATTAAACTTGCGAGAGCCGCTAGACTTCCATAATCTTGCCGTATTTAAATATTAGTTATATGTCTGATCTTTCACAAATACATCTACTTCCTGCACGTAGTTTTTACGATGTCATTTTATCGTGCTGGTGGTCTCTTGACGTTCTACGTCCTGTACGCGACTATCACAACTATCTTTAATATTACATAAAACATAATATAATTTTACAATTGTATATATAAACGCTTCCATTCATTTTATTGTATAAGTAATTTTTCTCAATTTAACTTGATCCTTTTTAAATTACTTATAACATTTCAAATTGCGGAAATATTTGCTTCTGCTTTTCCAAGTGTCTCTTAGCTATGTGTTAAGTCATAATCATAAATAGAAATATTTCTATGTCTGTAAATAGACTAAATTATAATCTATAAATCGTACTGAGAATCACATTTATTACGGGTAGTTAATGTATCATCCAGACGGCCGAATTAATGTTCAAATGCATTTAATGTAAATAAACACGATACGAGTGGTGTCTGTGTATCGATAAACAAATATAAATATCGACTCGGTAGCGAGAGTAGTGTTAAATCAACATAAACGGCTGTTGAAACTCTAATTAAGTTTTCACTTGTAAGAAAACATACACCTATTTGGTGAGTTATAATTACAGTAAATATTTAATAATATTTACGAAGTATCAGTGGATACTACAGTATGTCTGTCTTTCATTAAGTTTGGAATTACTTTTACTAAAAGAAAGAGACTGTATTTAAAATTCCCGAGTAAGACTTGAATATGATCATTTAAAATTAAGATTTATGTAATGTAGTGCTAAAAATAATTCTTTTATTATAAAGGAAAATAATTTCATTCACAGAGTTCAGTTACTCAGTATTAATCTCCTACACTCTTTTAGAGATTAGGTTACCCGGCTCTGCGCCAACACAAATTAAACTATCATTGCTTAAATATCTTTTGATACATTAGTCCGACTTTGATGGAACAAAAAATAAATATCACTGAGAATATAGCGTAATAAGTAACAGTAATTAGATTATTAATTTAGTCTATAGTTTTTTCGCCTTAATCTAATATACAAATATGTGATTACTTAAACGTCTTCTGATATGGTGGACCGATTTTGATGAAACCAAAACTAAATTTTACGCGTAATATAGCTTAATTATTCACTGTAATCAAATTTTGGAAATTAATTTAAGAAATTTAACGCTATATAGCGTTAGAAAACATAAACAATTATAATGGAGAAAGAATAGTGATTACGGGAGATATTTTAAATATTACATTACTAAAATTGATTATTTTGCATAAAAGATTTTTTTAACTCTAAATAACGTAAATATATTCTGAAATTACTTTATTTGGAAGTGCTAACTTAACGTCAAATTAAATAATAAAGGTCGTTGATCTTTAGGCACTGTCAGAATGGAACCTTTCTCTACATGGGCATGAGTTTTAGGCAAGAACTTTGAAATTGCGCGAAATTAAAGTATATTAGTTAAACAGTTCGTTTAGTTTTTTGCAACAAGTCCTCGTGTGCTACTTTAGTATTGGCTGCAGTCGGTACAAAAAGTCAGGCACGCAAACGTGAGTACCCACGATTCAAAGTGAATATGCTGAAATGCGAGCAGTGTTTCATATTAAATTTCACGTAGTAAGTGAGCGTTTAAAATTTCCAACAATTTGTTCTAGTGCAATTTTTCTACATAGACGGTCGAATTCGAGTCTTTGAACGAATTTGTTTTTTTTTTTTTATAATTATATAAACATAAATACAAATATATATAAATAAATGCGCAATAGATTTCTATTTATGGATTCGATTACTAATGGGTCAAATAATAGCATTTTTCTTATGTATATATTTTGATTAATTTCAGTTTAAAATATAGACTAAAGTTAACTTAGATTTTAAGAGTAAAATTCAAAAATTTTTTTCTTTGAACACATCAAATGGTTTTATTTTTAAATTTATTATATTTGGTTCAATGACCATTTAAAAAATGAAACATTTCTTTTATTAATCGTCATATATCCTGCATTAAGTTGTCTACCTTAGGAACAGACGTCCGTGTGTCATATAGTCCTATATATTTATTTATTTATTTATTAAATGTTAAAGCACTTTATTGGTCGACTATACAACACAATGTAATATTTGTCAATTAATATTTTTTTTGAACTACGCAATAATCTTAATCCAGAATATCTCTAAAATATAACAGCTTACTAAAACGCCTTTTTTATATTACAAGGGGCAAACGAGCGGACGGTTTATCACATAAGCGACTACCGACGCCAATGGACATTTGCACCACCGGACCGCCGTTGGGGTATTGTCGCACCCACTCCTAATACAAGCTTTTAATTTAAGCTTAGTAGGAGGGAAAAAGGAAATAGTAGACATACCTAAAAAGTATTCCTAATATTCTTTACAAAAAAAATAATAATAAAAAAAAATAATGTTTTCTCCTTAAATACTTTTAAAAAAGAATCATGAAACTTTATAAAGAAAATTTTACACTTAAGTGGTATATACCAAAGTATACAACGGGATTTTGGCAGTGTTGAAATGTCAAAATAACGGTATACAAATTGTCGTATTGTTATCTACTAACCGGACCCGACAGACGTTGTCTTGCCCGAGTTTTGACTCGACTGCTATTATCCAGTTAACCAATCTTCTTTATGTCTTTTCCATAAAACGCGACAATGTAACTTACAAATGTTTTATGAAATAATAATTTAACATGGCACGTCAGTCAAAAGGTCTAGTATATACGTCATCTATTTGAAGTATTTTGAAGTAGTGAACAAATCTACATTTTTTAATAATGAAAAAATCTGACTTTTTTTTTCTTTTAAACTTTTCCGGGCACAAGTAGAATAAAATAAAACAAACAGAATTCTAAATTGTTCTGCCGTCTCTGAGTTTTACCGAGACTAAAGAACAACCATGATTTTTATATGTATAGATTACATGGATATATATGGTAGATAGAAGATAGATACATAAATAGATAGAAAACATCAATCATAGCGATCAGGCGATACATAATTCTTCGCTATAAGATCCTTCTTCGACATGCTTCTCTCCATCTACCTACTAGAATTCCCTTTATCAACTTATGCGGCGTCGAAGGAATTCTGTTGCATATATTCCTCATTAATCATTACAGAAAAATATATCCAGATAGCAGAATACATTTCTTGTGTCGGAATAAATTTAATATTCGACGCCAACAATCCAAATACATCAAATAACGCCCCTCCTCAAACAATCGGGACAAGCATCACTCTTATTGGTTACAAGGGCTCTTCACACTTGATCAGTGTTTGCTCGCTCTCATTAACTGTGTTTGTGTGAAGCCGATTTTACGACGTGTTTGCATTCCGTAAGACCCATTGCTAATTGACCCATACTGAAAGATGTGTCAACTTGCGTGTCTAACTTTGTGGTGGGCTATTTTGTAAACATTCGAAAATCAAAATGTATTTACTCGTACATATATAATAGCTTAACTGTCACAAGGTTGGAGTGAGATCGAAAACTTTGTACCAGTCTTGTTCCCGCTTGGCAACATTCATTTCTTTAATTTAATTTAAGCATAAGCTTGACGTTTAGTTATAAGTAGCAAAGAAATTCTGATACCCTTAGATTTATTCAATATTTCTAGTGCTCTATGTATTTAAAAAGTATCAGTAGGCATCCGGAGAATATTTTATGGTTTATGGTTATGGTGGCTTACGTTATTTTTTTATAATCTGATTGCATTTGTAAGTATATCTTCTGGTGGACTTGACCCTCCCGAACATTCTCCAAAAGTGAATAAATGTCCTCATGCCCAGTTTTACCTAATAGATCCAATAAAAAATTTAATCCATGTGTTGTCGCCAGCATTTTTGTAACCAGTTTTCGTGAGCAATATTGCCATTTGTGGCATCAAAGCGATGGGTTGTTGTCAATATTTTAAAAAAAAAGAGGGGCGCGTTTGGCGGGAATCGAGGAGATCTATCTGTCAATGACTCGACGATAATTTTGACATAGAAAGGATCTGGGGAGAAAAGATATTAGAATTTAGATTACCTGAAAGAGTTTTAATGTATAACATTGTCATTTAACTTAAATAAACTTGTGTGACTGTGAAGGACTGCGTTTTTATTACATGCAGAATTATAGTTATCGTAGATATAAACATATGTAGGTAGTTAAAGAAATTTTGTATGTATTAAATTAGTTAACATTAGCATATTTAGCAAAACCATATATAACCAAAATCCCAGCTCATGCTTCGATGGTAAAAAATTATATCAGCCGGGATCTACTAAATTTTCTTAAGAATAAAAAACAAGGCCCCGTTATGTAGGTATCAATAAAATTTATTGATAGACTTTATTCGATACTAAAATCTATAGAGTCTATCGATGCCGGAATAGCCTTTACTTTTTACCGCTACCCAGATCACTTGGCAAGGAATCGAAGTATAGAGGCGATATATATTTTTTGGTAAGAAAAATAAAACATGAAGCGGGCACTAATTTATATGACCGCATATATCCGTCCTCACCGATTCTTAACAAGCGTTCTCGACCTAAATACATAGATACTTGACTAAAGATTTATTCGTAACGTAACATTAAAAAAAAAACAAGGAGGAATTTACTGTTATTTTCCATTATCGAAGTGACAAATCCTCTGGTGTTGCAATAGTTCATGGGCGTCGGTAGTCACTCAAGTGAAAGCCGGCTGCTCGTTTGATGACAAAAAAATACTTTGAAAGAGAGTTAGCCATAAAAGAGGAAATTACCCAAAAAGAAGAATTATTAACCAGTAATGAGGAAAGGATGCAAAGAGAAAATGTATTAGCGAGCAAAATGAAAATGTCCTAAAAAGAAATGACTTAAGAAGAAGTGTTAATCAGCAATGAGGAAATGACGCAAGAAGAAGAAATATTAGCCAACAATGAGGAAAAAACTCAAGAAGGAGAAGTGTTAATCAGTATCAAAAGCAAAGTATTTTTATGAAGGGCTAAAGATAGCCGGTATTATCCCGGGCCTTGAATTCTTGCCAAACAACTAAACCTTAGCCGGGCGTAATGAGATTTCTGACAAAATTTCCGGGACGTCATTAGCCGATCACTCTCGTTCGGTCATCAAGGCCGTTTAGTTTACACTGCATCGTCACGTTTTATACATTTATGAACTTTAGCTTGAAACTAAGGAAACGGACGCTTTTGCACAAAAATAGTTTGAATGAAAACTAATTTATTTTATTATTATAATTGCTATTGACTTGTTTATCGTATACCTTATAGTGGAAACTTTATTGACTTAAGAACAATTATGATTTGTATAGCTATATATCTTTTCAGTATGTTGTTTGTTTCCCGAATATTAATAAAATAAAAAATAAAATTTAGTTTATTAAATTTTACTGTAATTGTTTCATTTAAAAATCTAAAAGTCGAAACACAAATTAAGTCAAATACATCGAAGGGATGGGAAGGGATTAAAGGCCGAAGGAGCTCAACGAAATAAAGTACAAGTGCGTGACAAAGAGTCATAAGCTTCGTTACATCAAGTGATATGACAAAACATCAAAAATCGTAATATATTATATATCAAGTAAGTACGTTACACGAAGCTTTGATGATTAACAATCTACTACAAAAGAGTATTTTGGTCTAATATATTATTATTTCCCATAATTACCACTAAGCTATGTTGCAGTTATACCCAAAGTGGTCTGCAGCTGCCCCAGGGGTTCATTACGACTTGAAAGGCGCCTATAAACGAGACAAAATAAACTACGTCAAAGTTTGACCTTGATTTGACTTGTATTTAGGCATTTCTTCCTTGTTTGTTTTCTTCACTTTGAGGTCTAAAAATATTTTTATCATCACTGACTTTACATCTATATGCCCCATAAGTACCGCTAGGGTATGCATTTATTTGCTGATACAGGTACACAGCATTGATGCAACTTATTATAACAGCTTAGCTGTATCACACCTTTTCGGTATGCAAATATTAAAAAATTACATTCATTTAAAAATTTAATAACTTTAAAACTTATTTATAACAATACATAAAATTTTTTTAAAAAAATTACGCGTACTTAATTTTTTAATTAAAAAAATAATAATATTTAATAAACAAATAGAAAAAAGTGCTTTGTCTTGTTAGTTCTATCTCAAAAACTAATTTAGACATATCCAATCTAAACACACTGGAAAGAAACGTCCTGCCAACTTTCCACAATATGAAGTTCTAGCACAAAGGTAAATATTGAACCTATAGATTATATACACACAGACAGACTTCACAGAACATAAAAAAAGGGAGAATATAAAATGGTTTTAATTTTAAACAACACAATAATTAACCCAGATAAGCGTGAAACTAAAATTTTCTGAAAATTTTGAAAAAAGTTACGTTATTTAGTTTATTAGATCTTATGCAACATAAAAAAAATTATGAAAAAAAAATTAAGTGTAAGGCTTTCAGGGAAACATGCCAAACAGACGTTTTATAGTGTACTAGTTGTTACCGGCAACTTCGTCCGCGTTAAATTAGGTGGAAAATTTTTGAGTTATGATATATAGCCTATAGCCTATAGCCTATAGCCTTCCTCGATAAATGGGCTATCTAACACTGAAAGCATTTTTCAAATCGGACCAGTAGTTCCTAAAATTAGCTTGTCAAGCAAACTCTTCGGCTTTATATATTAAGTATAGATATAGATTGGCTTTACTTAGAAACCATAAGTTTTCTTTTTTTTACAGACCAGAGCCGCGAAGTTTTTATAAAGGCAGTTAATAATTCAGACGAAATATTTTATTAAGTCCAAGATACTTACCTACTTCATAAAATTGCAATCTAGCTTAATAGCTAATAAGTAATTTAATTCTATCTTATGCTAATATATTATTTGATGACTCTATAAAAGTTGATGGTTCAGATTAGCTCTTAAGCCTATTAAGGTTTTTAAGTACTGTTGCCTATTAAGGTTTTTAAGTACTGTTTTTACGAATGAAAAATGTAAGTAAAAAAAATAAAAGAAATTGAGATTCTTAGATTTTGACGGGATGTGTCTTTAGATGAATTCAAACCTCTTTAAAAACGTAAACTCATTCAAAAATCCTATTATAATTTAAAAGATTATTTGAATGATGATAATGCTTGGGAATAAACTGCTATAACCAAATCTGAATAATTGTGAAAATGGTGGTAGCAAAAAATCTCATTGCCGGCTAAACGTACCTTTTAAATCGTAAATTTTGTCATAAAAAAAGTATGAAGTGTTTATGTACTTATGAAGTCTGTAGTTATAAGTAACTGGTTTTTGATTTTGACCATTTATTACTCTATCTATGTATAGAATTGTATTTAATTACACTCTCTATCTATGTATAGAATTGTATTTAATTACAATCTCTATCATCTATGTATAGAATTGTATTTAATTACAATCTCTTAGTCTACTTATTAATAAGTAGAAGCCTATAGTATATTTATCCATGTTTCTGACTTTTTCTGATTTCAATATCTTCTGTGGCTTTGGTCGGATTATTAACTATATCATAACGAAGTAACAATTTTGGTACATTCTTTTACCGTTTTGCTTTCGATGTGTTTATTTATTATTGACAATGTCTGATGGATTGTAGGCGCTCGCTGTAGGAACGCAGGTTGTCGCCCTCGTTATTTCTTGAGGGTAATTGGGCGATAAGTAACATGTTTTTATATTCTTTATATATTATTTTATTGTATTACTAATTACATACACATTTATAAGAATTTGTTATGAATAATTTAAGTAAGTTGGAATTTTAATAATTAAGTTCTTTTGATATGAATGGGTTACGTATAAGAATTTGCTTTACATTTAATGAATTATAGATAATAGAAGGTGGAATCTGGATTTTTTTTAAAAAAAAGATTCAATTTTAGCGTGATGATATATAGTCTATAGCCTTCCCCGATAAATAGGCTAACTAACACTGAAAGAACTTTTCAAATCAGCCCAGTAGTTCTTTTTTTTTTTAGTTCTTGAGATTAACGCGTTCAAGAAACATAAATTCTACAGCTTTATTTAATTGTATAGACATAGATTGAGGTGATCCTATACATTTCTCATTTCTGACACACGGTTTTTAAAAACTATTTCAGAAGTCAGGGCTCCTTAATGTAATGTTTATTGTATGGTTTAACAATATACATCGATGATGTTTTCGTTTATTCCAAAACCTCACCTGTCATTGGAATTGTGCGTTTAGTTGGCCAACCTATATCATAGACAAAATACATCTACTTTCCACAGAAAATTTAAAAATAAAGTATTTTTAAAAAAAGAAAACCGCCTTCAATAAGTACCAGGTAACAAAAAAGTAAGAAATAATTAGTACTTTCTTAGGATTTAGTAGACCTCCTACTCATGTGTTGAAGCCGGTACCATCTGCATCGATTTAGCGAGGAACCTATTGACTTGATGCCGATTTTGGTGGTGAACCGACGAATGTGGGCAAACAGGAACATATGGCTTGATTGTTGATTTCTTTACATTGGCTATTTCGACCACACGGAGATGGACTACAAGGATTACTTTCTGCCAGTTGAGCTAAAAATAAAATTTTCATTCAGCACCTTCGTTGTACTAGTATTCGTAATCTTGAAATTTAATTTAATATACTTACGTTCTGGGATGATACTACAATGACTAAATGGATTTCCGGTATATCCCGTTTGGCAAATACAGTTTGGCATGTGATCATTGACTTGACACAGAGCATTAGTACCACAAGTACCAGGGCATGGATCTATACATTTCATTCTAGAACAAGCTTTGTTTAGAGGGCAGTCAGAATTGACCACACATTCAGGTCGACATCCTTCGTATGGGTTTCCAGAGTATCCATCCAAACACTGACAAGCTCCTACACCCCTCTGCTCTCTACATACAGCGTTCGATCCGCAAGGGCTAGGACTACATGGTTTTAATATTTCAGTCGGTGTTAATGCCACGGGGTTGCATTGTGAAAATGGATCTCCGGTGTATCCAACTTGACATATACACATAGGCGAGTGACTAACAACTCTGCATTCGGAATTAATTCCACAACTTCCAATACAGGGGTCTGAACATTTTTGATTCAAACATGCAAGGCTGTAGTCACATTCGTTGTTGCTAATACATTCTGGTCTGCAATTAGGTGGAGATCCCTTATAGCCTACTACACACGCACATACAGGGCCTTCCCCACTAATTCTACATGTTGAATATGGACCACAAGGCGAAGGACTGCATGGATCAGTTTGTTGTGGAGTTTCAACTGTAAAAAATAAATTACTTATAACTTCATATTATAAAATAATCCAATTTATGTATAAAGAATAATATTGTTGCAATTACATACCGATAATTAAACATTTTACAAATGGATCTCCAGTGAAAGATTGTGGACAAGAACAGATTGGATTATGGTTTATAACGTCACATACTGCTGCCACCCCACAGGCACCGATACAAGGATCTATACACTTTTGATTTTGACACGCCTCTTTTAATGAACATTCAAGGCTCACAACACATTCAGGTCTGCAAGTAGGAGGACTGCCGCGATATCCTGATAAGCATGAACAAACCGCTTGACCATTCGATTGCTGACACTGGCTATTTGGTCCGCAGGGTGTTGGATTGCAGGGGTTGACTTTAGTGGCTGTAATGTTTTTATAAAAGAATTTGAGTTATTTGGAATAAGACTGAAAGTATATTCAAATGTATTGATATGAAAAAAAATACCTGTTACTGGTCGGCATTCAATAAACGCATTACCACTCATACCCTTTGGACAAGTACACATAGGAATGTGATTATTCACGTCACAGATGGCATTAACTCCACATGTACCGATACATGGATTTACACATTTATTTCGCTGGCAACCTTTATCTTGAGGACAATCTGAGTTATATACACATTCTGGTCTACAGCCTAGATATGGGTCACCGTGGTAACCCAATAAACAAGAGCAAACACCGTCTTGACAGTTTGTATTCGGGCCGCAGGGACTTGGAAGACACGGATTTCTTTGTTCAGGTACAGCATCTGCAAATAAATTGTACAAGGTATTAAAAGACGTTAATTTTTAACTCTGAATATCCCCCCAGCAATATAAATATTTTACCTTCTATCGGCTTTGGTGTACATTCACGGAATGGATCTCCCGTAAAACCTTCTGAACACAGGCACACTGGCACGTGGTTGTTGACAAAACACTTGGCGTAAATTCCACAGGCGCCGTCACAAGGATTTCTACATTTTTCGGCCACACAAGCTTTGTCGCTCGGACAATCAGAATGGATAATGCACTCAGGTTTGCAGAAAGGCGGCGAGCCCGAATAAGATGGCTTACATGAACATGATGCCAAACCATTATTATCGCGACATTCTGCATAAAGACCGCATGGCGATGGAACACAGGGATTAGTAGATGGTGAAACAACTGCTGTTATTTCTGAAAACGTAAATTTCAATCAAAATGAGCATGAAGAAATAACAAACTCTCTAACAGAATAAATCATACTTCATTATTAATGAAGATTATGTAAAAACATCAAGAAACAAAAGTGTTTTATAATATGAAAAAAACTGTAAATAAACAAAATAATTATTAACTTACGTAAAATTTGTGAACACGTAGTGAAAGGATTCCCAGAATATCCTTGGCGACATGAACATACGGGACTATGGTTTATTACTTTGCATTCAGTATTTCTTCCGCATGGTTTTGGACAAGGATTGACACATCTATTGTTTATGCAAGCTCTATTTGGTTTACATTCCGAGTTGACGACGCACTCTGGCTTACAATTTGGTGGAGTTCCCACGTAATTGCTCAAACACGAGCAAACTGGCTGGCTGTTTACTTCTTTGCATACAGCGTTTGCCCCACATGGTGATGGATTACAAATATTTTTCACAACTAAGTCTTCACCTTAAATTTGATAGAATATATTAAAATATCTATATATTAATACGTGAAGCGAAAACTTTTGGTATCATTTTATAGAAAGTACGCGGAAGGAGTACTACGAAATTTGGCACAATTATAGTTTATATTGAGGATGGTAAGCGAATGCTAATATTTTTATAAGTTACGTATTCTTTGGACTTTAAATTATTAGGATAAAACCCCACGCACACCAATGTCACACGATTTACAAACACATGTATACATTTTACTATAAGATTGTGTTAAAGCGTTGTCATAGGTATAGTATGCAAATTTAATTATTTTTAGGCGAATTTTGAACAGCCGGCGAGCTCTATATATTCTAGTCTAGTATCTATATACTAGACTAGAATATATAGAATATATAGTACTATTACTAATGGAGGAATTAGAAAAAGCTTTGATCTACTTACCAGATATGGCAGAACACATGGACAAAGGATTTCCAGAGAAACCTGGTATGCAACTGCATATTGGTTTGTGATTTCTCACGTCACAATTAGCGTTATATCCACACACAACAGGACAAGGATCTGTACACTAAGAAATGAACTAAAAAATATGGAGGAAAAAACTAATTTTTTTAGCTTATAGATAAAATATTTTGAGTTTTTTTTTAATTTTAGAGGGCTTGTAAAATAGGTTATATAAAACTTTCACGTCCTCAGTGTTTCTACACTAATTACTAATTTTAGGATCTTTATTGGAGTCTAATAAAATGACTATTAATCTCTTTTTATTTTATACTGTTCAAGCCATTTTTGATATTTTTTAAATTACCTCTTTCATAGTCTTCAGTAGTGCACCTTAGCGGCAAATAGTCCAAAAAAAATGTTTTTAATTTAATAGAATAAAATAATATATTACTGTAAGCACGCTTAACATAAAGTTGTAGTCGTACAAACTTGTTTATGGAATATGGCATGTCCATAAATTTAGTATTTTTTATGTTATTTTAAGTGTTGTCATATTCTGTTTGTGTGTCATAAATAAATAAATAAATCATGTTCATAAAAAAACCTTCACAAATATTGCATTATTTTGGAACAAATTTGGTTTGCATAAAAAAGTTTATAATGAGCCAGCCTTAAAAGATAGACATATGCAGTTATTATATAATTATAGGTCATGGTGCTATAATTAAAATCAATTATAGTATTAAATACTTTTTTAAGAAAAGGTTTTATCATATTATGTTTATATTGATATGGACCACCAAGATGCAAGTCCTAATGTTTTGAATTTAGAACGCGATTAGATCATGCTAATCAGCAATGGCGGTTTCCCGCCTTGATTTGCAAACTGTGAAAGCCACAATTGTATGTTGATTTTGAAGATCTGTCACTGCATCGCTTTACGGTCTAATGTGGACTTTGATCATATGGAATTAAAGGGAAGCCTTCATCGGAGTGGGGTTCTTGCATAAAATAGCATCTAAATAAAAACAAAATATTTCATCATCATCATCATCATCATGATGAAATATTTTATAAAACAACATATTTATTACATATATTAACATAAGTATTTAGCACTTAAAAGTATATCAATGTCTTATAAACAAAGCAGGAAATAAAAGGTTTTTCTTTTTATTAAATTTATTTTTTTAATTTAAATTTACGTGAACTAAATTGCAATTGCTCGCAATTTCACTTTTACTTAAATTTTAATGAATCGAGATTAAAGATGAAATATTGTGACTATGAGTTACAAAGACCCTCAATAAAATAACATCGTAATAGCTGGAATAAATACTATAAAACTGTACTGCAAAAAACCTGAAATTTAACCACTGTGTCAATTTAAAATAGTTGCAAAGAGTGTTAATTCAAAATAGTTAAGTCTACACCATTTAGGTCTCCATCGAAATATACATAAAAACGTTAAAGAAAAAGTTCCAAAAACAAGAGATCCGTCCAGTCATTTAGGCGTAGTTCAGTGGCAAGGACACACGTACAAAAGTGTCGCATCGCCTTAATAAGTGTCGCTTTATGACGGTCCTAGTCGCATGCAGCTCGTGAAGTTTCAACTATCGCAAGCATAACTTTGCGGACAAACAGTAATAAATTTTCTAAATAATATAGCTTTCTGAATAGTAATTTACATTTTCCTGCTAATGAGAAGATTTTTAGTCGTATTAAGACACATTAGTCGTGTCGCATCGCCGAAGCAGGTTTCGCTTCCTCCATGACCGTCGTAGTCGCATGCAGCTCGTCGGCAGCGCGTGAAGTTGCAGCTATCACAAACACGGCGTCTAACTTTTTTGGTTGCAGAGTATCAGATGTCCGAAGGGTGTTTTTATCGTAATAGTGTCTCACTTCAAATGGCCACTCACTATTGTAACGGTTCACTTTTTTGGCAACGGAACGCAATCTTCTCCATTTATCAGCTTACCCTTTTTGATAGAACAAGCTTAGACATTTATGATTTTGCAATAAACCTTTTCAAAGTTATATAAAATTCGATAGCACGTGTTCCTTTCTTTTGAATTAGCAAAAACTTGAAATTTCAATTGGACAAACTATAATTAACACAGGCATTAAGTTGTCTACCTTAGGAACAGACGTCCGTGTGTCATATAGTCCTATATATTTATTATTATTTTTTATAAAGCAATTTTCAATAACTTAGCCGGAAATAGAACCCGTTAACGCTTACATTCTAAGCTTCTGAATAACTAAGTCATTATACATCGTTATGTTATCATATTTAGTATAATAAAGAAACAACTTATTCAAAAAAAAAGGTATCATGAATGTAATATCCTATATTAACAATGAGGTGACTAAGAACAAAATTGAAAAGAGATGGAAAATAAAAAGGTATCTGTTATTTGTCAAAATAAAGACGCGGTAATACGGGATCGTTTAAAATTAAACGCACTTGTTGATCTTCGCCGCGTCTGAAGCGCCGAGCTTAGTACGAATATCTAATATAAAGAGGGTCGTAGAAGACAGCTGACGTGACCACGGGGGCAATAACACCGCGCCTGAGGAACAGTTTTAATATCACTTTGCAATGTGACGGTACACTTTAATATTCTTGTAATTTGACAGGGTACTACGTTTTTATGACCCGCCAAAGAACCTTCCTTATTCCATCAGAAATTACTGTAACTCGTTCTGTGTAACGACTAAAATGTGACTGACACATTACATTATCGTCAGAAATTGTGTACGAGTAAAATTTAAGTAAAATAATACGACAGTGTAGTCAAAATTTACGACTCCCCCAGAAACATATAGTAAAACGAGTTACGTAACCCGTTATACTTAACTCAAATTTTTAGTATCATCAGAAATAATGTAACGTGTGAAAGTTAACTAAAATTTTACGATATCGTCAGAAGTGGTGTAACGATTAAAATTTGACTAAAACTTTCTACATATCCTGCCGAACTATTAAAAGTGTTAAACAACATATTTAATCTTAATTTGGCTGTTATACACATATATATATTTTTTTAGAAATATATAAATACATACATATAGATAATACACCCAGAGTCGAGGCGGGAATCGAACCCACGACCAGGCTCACTGCCCACTGCGGCAACGGGCCAGTCAATATATAAATTGTCTCTAATATGTATATTGGTAGGATAGTGTAAAATAATTGTTCCATGTAAGCCACAGCGTTAATGTCAGATAAGTATATAATTATATATTACCATAGAAATGTTGTTGTATTTCAGATATTTTATATATGGTATGCAAGATTCACAAAATTTGGAGAGAGTCAGATTGGAGTTCCAAAACTTTTCTATATCAAAAACTATACCAAAAGGAGAGAGTCCGAAAGCGGAGTAAGTATTATTCATTTCTTTTATTAAGTTTCCAGTTCTCTTTATTTTAGACTATTGCATATAAAGGGGTAATTTAGCGCACGCTTGCTAGGTTTAGGGCCGCGATTTTTTTGGATATCTCAAATGTGTGGTGTATACCAATCGTCCAAAAACCTTGGACGTGCTTAAGAATATAATTCGTCATGTTATCGTTAGTATCAATGCCAAAACTCTAGTTTTGTAAACTCAGTGTAATGCGCAGAAAGATGGCCACCTTGAAGTTGTGATTTTCAAAAAATTATGAAAAATACTTTCAATGTGTACATATAAAAAAAATAACTGATGTCTCTAATACTTTTGGTTTTATCATTATTTAAAATAAGAAAGTTCCCGTGCCGTGTAAAGATTACATAGTTGCAATTGTACTAACGTATTCATGTGAATGTTTTTATATTCGAATAAAACATCTTTTGAATTAGAATTTAAATTTGCGTCCACAGTAGTGCGTGCCCGGATGGTTACCTAAAGGTGTATCTGCGAGGTCAAGAGGCGACGGACTCGTACGACAAACACGACGCGGAGCTTTGCGGCGAGAGTGAGGCGGGCCCGCCGCCATACCCGCCGCCCCTCTGTCGGACGGGCCTCGCCTGGTCATGGTGTTCAGCTCAGGCGACTTCCAGGGACGAGGGTTCAAGGCGAAATATAC
>JANCMC010033613.1:44565939-44596468 GCA_024363005.1 Charaxes varanes
CTGTCGGACGGGCCTCGCCTGGTCATGGTGTTCAGCTCAGGCGACTTCCAGGGACGAGGGTTCAAGGCGAAATATACATTTGAGACTGGTAAATTTTTCTAAGTCCTATATCATTCACTGGATGTCCAAAGCTATATCCCACCAAAAATATTTTCATATAAAATGTTGTCACAACGAGACCATATGCTTCACACTATTAAATCTCTTTCATAGCCACGCCTCTAACTCTACATGCCCTTACTCTACATCTTCAACGTCAACACATGTGGCTTAGCCTATTTTATTCACTCACAAACCTTTCACGTCATATAATTTGACTAAATCAGTGCAGTCACGACGTGTAGAGTAAGTAAGTGTAGAGTACCGTATACATTATATCAATGTGCTCTTGTGGTGAATAGAAAGCTAATCTAACAAGGTACTCCACTACATATTAGCGGATTTAATTCCTGTTTGAAACTTAATAATGCTTAATGATAACTCGATGAATACTTTCCTTCGTCGTTTTAAATAAAACGTCTTATCCAGAAGGTACTATAACTCTATGTTAGGATCCGCGAGCTCTTGGTATTGAACCATCATAGCTTGTTTATCATGTCTTTATATAGTGGATTAGTCTTGTCTATTGTCAATTTTTGTTGAAGAGCCTAAGCCCATACTGAATCAGTACGATTCGAACATTGGAGGTGTCCTCTATTTCAACAGAATCCTAAGTCAGTCATAAAGGTATAGGGTTTGTTTTGGATGCATGGCCTTCCCTTGCATGAGTTCCATGTATCAAGGGAACCGTATTTATTGACTTTTTTTTAATTAGGTTCACTAACAGCTTAATACATTTAAAATCATACACAACTTAGAAAACTTACAAAATGTAAAGACAAAATGCTAAGCTAATTATAGGTAAACACTATATTTATAAAACAGATAAGAAAATAAAAAAATACAGTTTAAATATGTATCTGTTTCGATTTCCTTTTTTTTTAAGAATTACAGAAGACGACTTAAATATTTAAAAAAAGAACGTAACATCTAAACAAAGAGTCAAGTAAACATAAGATCTAAGAAAAGTTACATAAACTATTACGTATTTGAAAGACATATTTACCATTGAGATTAGAAGAAAACGTTTAGCTCATGTTCCCACCCAGAGTATCGCGTGCCGGGCACGGCGGCGCCGGGCGGCGAGTGCGCGTTCACATATCGTTCGGAAGCCAAGAAGCGCGGCGAGTTCAACTCCCCGCGCTACCCCTCCAACTACCCGTCCCGCACCAACTGCTCCTACACGCTGGTGGCCAGCCCCAACGAGCAGGTCACCGTCGTGTTCGACCACTTCAAAGTGCGGGCCGACTCCTGGAACGCCACCGCCGGCCTGTACGGGTGAGATGGCCTTAACATCTATACTTACATATTTTAACAATCTTCCGCGTCGTCCTCATATGGACTTCGTTGAAAACCCATACCTAAACTACTAATTATCTGTTTATAATACTATTCGGCATTTATACATATTAAGTGCATAAAAACCAATGAAAATATACTTAAACAGTATGCCACCGGTGGGGAGGCAAAGGACTAAACGGCCAGTTGTTCGGGTTCTGGAGTGCGGAACTTGAGAATTATGCTATATAGACGACACGTATTGCGAGGGAGATCTTTACTCTAGAGTCCTAATCTCGTTACATCTAATTTGACTGGCCCGTTGGCGCAGTGGGCCGAGACCCTGCTTTCCGCACCGGGGTCGTAGGTTCGATTCCCGCCTCGATTCTGGATGTATTATCTATATGTATGTAATTATATATTTCTAAAAAAAATATTTGTGTATAACAGGCGTCTGTTACCTATAACATTTTAAAATAAAAGGTATCGGGAACTGAATACGTGAAGGTAGCAGCTGCTAAAATTGAAGGAAATAGTAGCACTTATAATTTTTTTTTTAAATTTAGTTGTGATTGCTTTTAAGATCACTTTTTTTTTATTTTACAACTGTTACAAAGTAATAAAATTAATAGTATTAAAATATTTTGTTACTTAAGACCGTAAAATATGTTGAGTTCCTTTTATATTTTGTTGTGATAATTTAATCAAGTAAGTATGATTTTTACTCAATCAAACGCAAAAATTGTCTATGGTAGAATGCGCTATAAGAGTACCGTGTTATAGGAGGGATTACAGTCATATCGTAGAAAAGAGTAACAGTAGACTAGAGTGTGTAGTCTTAAAATGCACGCCCCTTCAAAGTATTTACTTCACAAAATCACACAAGTAAAATAGCGTGTACACGCAAACTTGTCAATATCATTGGCTCACAGACTGTGGTTGAGTTTCAGTTTACAATAAAGACGCTGCACACACAAGCTTACGTTGCAATAAATTATACTTACTAGCTGTACCTCGCTACTTCGTCCACGTGAGCCATAGTTCATTATTTTTTTGTAACATGTGTCCTTAGGACATATTACAAATTGTTGACTTTTTTAAATCTACAATTCCGCACTACATTATTTTGATCTATCTCATAAGCTTCAGCGAACGCAATGTAAGCGTGCAAAAATGTTTTTTACTAAATCACGTTACAAACCTATGAAAATCTCGGTTTTTATATACTACAATATGCATGTATGGATGTATTATACATATACACCTTCTCCTTGAATTGGTCTGGTCATTGAAGAAAACCGCAGGCGAATCACTTTATGAAATTCGCGGTTTAGTAGCATTATGATGATACTCAGATGTGTCGATATACCAATGGCGGCTAAATTTCGTCGCGACTACGATGAATACAACTTGGAACGAAATATCGAGGGACCAAAATGAATTAGTTACAAATGTATCTCAGCGCGTATGGATGTCTAATCTCATGAATATCTAAGAACAGGTTATCTTAGAGATACTCTGAGACAAAAAAAACCAAGATGTTTCCTATCCATGTTGTGAAATAAATTTTATAAATAAACCCTTGAATTTGTATTTGAATTTTGATCTTTATCTATTTAAGAGTTTTAATTTTATCTATCGCTTTTCTTTATCTATTTAAGAGTTTTAATTTTATCTATCGCCTTTCTTTATCTATTTAAGAGTTTAAATTTTATCTATCGCTAGCGAATGACCACGACTTAATTTACGCTGATATTAAGTCCCGTGTAAGTTGTTTTTAACGTGAAATGAATCCGCTTCTTCTCGAATCCATTAATGAATCTAAACTTAAGAAGAGCTCTGCGTTTGATCCCCAAACTCGCAAGTTTATCTAATTATAAGCAGTATGCTTAGATACCAATTTCCTTATCTCATCATCAGGAAACTTTCAATATTTTTACCAATCGATAGTGAGCAAAACCAGGCACGTTTTGAAGTTGCAGTTAAATTGATTTTTGAAAAATGGATAATGTTCACATTAAAAAAATATATATTTTTTAAAGTACCTAACGTACATGGCGAGCTCCGATTGTTACGAAATACAAGTTGTTACAGCGTCTGCGTAAAATTAGTTGAAAAATTTTGGCGCAATGATATAGTCTATAGCCTTCCTTGATAAATGGGGTATCTAAAATTCAAGAGATACTATACGTCTTAGACGACGCAAAGGGTATATAAATTTATTAAGTTTATAACAAATGTCTTCTATGTCTTGTTTCCAATCGCAATGCTCGTCAAAGTTAATACGTTTCTCTTTTTTATGGACGCTTAACTCCTATGGATCAATTTAACTAGCTATTCTGACCACGCTACTAAAAGTCTTTTGATAATGATGTTAGGTCTCTCAATATTCAAGCTGTAGCAAATTAAGCAATATTTTAAAATGCATAAATTTCAATGGAATATTTTATAATCTGTATTTCTTAAACTGAATCAAGTTTTTAGTAATTAGTGATCACTCGATCGATCGTTTGATTTATTGCTTTTTATTCTAATAAACTAGAGAATATCGTTTTTATTTTTTTTAGCTGCGACAAAAAAGGGGTGATGTAATATAAATAATTAATTCATTTATTTCAAACAAAGTAAACCCATAAATTGCAGAATTATCACAATTAAAATTGTATATGAAATAATGAAAAGTAAAAATCAAAATCATTATTATAGCCCAGTTAGTAGTGATCTAAACTTCCGCGCCGGAGAGTACTAAAAAACTTTGCACAGCTACGCAAAGTCCCCGGCCAAACTACATGATCATTCAAATGAAGCTATGTGTGGCCCCCTAAAAATTATTTATGACAAAAGGTGGTATTTCTTAGTTATAAATTATATTTTAGTATCATAAGTTTTAGATAATTACTTGTTATATTTAGCAACACATAGAATTAGAACTAAATTATCTGTAAAGATGTTTGTTAATAGGAAATAAATCTATACTTTATTTGTGTATCAAAAAGCAATCTGTAGGAACTTTAATTTACTAACATTAAAAGCGACCAATCTTAAAACTGGACTCCGTTAATTCAACACTTTCTTTAATCCGACGTGCTTGTAACATATACAATATACATACATAGAAATTTATTCATTTCAGAAATACTAATGACTTTTGGAAATGTTAGTGGTGAAACTTCTTGCGGGCGGAAAGGCGGACTGACAGAGTAAATATCTAATAGGGTTCCTTGTAGGTCTACGGAACCATAATAATAGCAAACTCATTGCTCAAAGATAGCTCTCGCGCGCAGATGCAATGCTGGTGTTGGAGGATGCCTATATCAGCTGGTAAATACCAGATCTGACAACAGATTTAACAAAGATGTACGATAGATATCCGTGCGAACGAGGTCTAACTGCAATTTTTATGTCGTAAACAATCCATATTACATAACAACAATGTAAAAAAAAAACTAAACACTACCAAATTTTTTAATATGAATACTAACGTTCAGCTTCAGTTGGAAACGCTGCTTTACGCTTCTCAATTGAAAAATTTATTTTTACCAGGAATTTTACATTCTCGACAATATTGAGCGTACGACCTGCGTGCAAGTGGAAAGTTAACATAAAATTACATATCAACTTAAATCGTTCAGAGAAAAAAAATATATAAATAATTAGATATTTGCGGATATGAAATAAGTGCTTTAACGTATATCATTCATTTAATTACTTAGAGATAATTTATATAACACTAGCGGACTCGGCATACGTTGTCCTGCCCAAACGTTGGGTTACTTACTATTTACTACATTCTACTATCCTATAACATTATTCCCCGATCCCGTTTCCGTTCCATTTCCTTTTCGCTTTGCCATACCTTTTTTTATTACACAAACCTTGCCCAAAAAATAACGAACACAACAAAAAAGAAATTGTCCAATTTGGTGGAGTCGTTCGGAAGTTATGCACGTGTATACATTTCAGAGACTTTGTATTTTTATTTGCCACTATAAATTGAGATGTAAGCTATCCTATCTTTCAAGTTGGATCAAACTGCACACGGTGTGCAAATTTCATTAAAATCGATTAAGTAGTTTAGGGAGTCCATCGCGGAAAAACAACGTAACGCGTAATTTATATATACTGACAGTCGTAAATTCTAACATAATGTCATATATGTAGAAACAGGTTTTTTAATGTATATTACGAGTATGTAAATTGTGACAACGGTGAATTCCACAAAATGTTATAGATATAAAATAAGCAATTATTTAACCCTGCCATAAAAAAACCTGTAATGAAATTGATAGCAATTTATAAGTGATACTGTAACAATATATTAAAGCACAAGTTTCGTACACATTTACCTGTTTAGTTTTTGCACGCCTAATGCGCAATTAAAAACTATGTTCAAGGTATTTATTCAAGGTTTTTTGTAGGGGCACGCGGAGGTAGTCAGTGCCCCCAAAGAAATTTCGAAAATTACCATAAAGTGACAAAATTAAAGCAATTGATAACGAAATGGGCGCGTATAACCGTGACCTACTCACGTGATAGAAGTTATAAGTTTTTAAAACTTTATTATCACAATTATCATTGTTAATATCACCACGAACATAAAATAACGTTTCAAACTTATTTAATTGCATAAGCGATCTGCGAAACATTAATTTCTATAAAGCAATTAATGTTTTGTATTCGCAGAATGCCCTTACGCTCAAAACGCAGTGGCACCGGGTGGAAAGGGGTTACAAAAAATATGACTTCTTTGAAACTTTCCAGAATTAGCGTCTCCAAAAAAAGAAGTGATAGCAAAAAGCCAGGATAGATCAATTTTTAAGCATTTCCATAATGCAACAAGTGTAATTCATGAAAGGTGTACGGATGTTTGAATAAAACATTAAAATTGTAAATACAGTCGATAGGAATTCGATTCTGTTAAATTAACTATTAAATTAACAATAAACATTGAATTAATCTATGGTAATTCAAATTTGACCTTATTAAACGGCGCTTTAGTGTGCTGTTAAACGGTTAGCTATCGAAGTTTCGACATTAATATAGGGGAAAATTTTAATGTTAACATTGGACTTTTCACGAGTATCATTGACTTTTGTACCAGAATAATTCCGTGGTAGGAAAGCACGTTTGATCCGATGCAAAACCAAAACATACTCGTAACTCAAATACCGGCTATGCGTCTGCTAGCCTTTTGGTAATTCTTGCTTTGGCCATCTTCCGACTTCATCATCAAACCATTATCATCTAAGACTAAAAAACTGTCAAGACAAATCAAACGAGCCCAAATTCGATGGAATTGTGACATTTTATCACGGAGATCCTATGGCCACCTTCTAGCATGAGATCAGACCCTAGTTACCATTTAGGACCCAAAATAGTAGTCAAGGTGAATTAAACAAGCCCAAACTAGAAACGATTATATCGTTTTATAACGCAGTGTCTATGGCTACCTTCCAGCGCCACCATCAGATCAGCTCCATGCCATCATAATATTGTATTATTACCCAATATACATATGTGTGCAAAATTTCACCTCATCCAGTTAAAGGTACCCGCTTCAAAATTGAGTTGATTTCACCCGACCATATATACCAGGCCAGTTAAATAATTGCTTTTAATAATCAGCTGTATTGACTGCCTAATTACCCCTTGACATACATAAAAAATTGAACTGACCAGACACAACTTTGATGTTCGATTTTAATCCATGTACCGGAAGACGTTATCTGTGCGGTTTTCACATACAATGATTTAATCATACTAATTAACAAGGTTATAATGTACATTATTATCAGAAAGCAGCGGTTTCACAAAGTGAACATGTGACAAATTATCAAATTTAATTGTTTTTATTACTTAACACATAATGATGTACAACATTGTATATGCTTACCACTTAGGGGGCGTTCAAGCACTACGTAACGCAATTTTGAAAGATATTTGAACAAAAAATCATGACTGTTACGTAACGCGTTATTCGCATCGTTATATATTATCTCCCCCACCTCACCCACACCCCCGCAACCGGGCCGAGTAGGGCACACAGCACCGCGCTCGTGACGTCCAGCCGGCCCCCGAGGCTTCAATAACATATGGCGCCATCTAGTTTACCTTTGTAAGAGTTTAGTAATAGAACAACGATGTATATACAGAAAAATTACTTACATAATAATATAAAGATATTTCTTGAATACTTTTTATATTATTAACTTCAATTAGAAAACATTTATAATAACTTAACATCCCTAATAACACTTACTTGCTAGACTCTTAAGGAAAAACAACTGAATTAAAAATTACGAAGATGTCATTTTAATTACATTTTTATTAACGACAATAAATTCACAGCTGTATCACAGTTTAAAATTAGCTGTATCTCAGTGTTGGATAGAGATATCGGAATAATTCTTAGATTGGCTGATAGAGGAAGTCGAAACGAAGTTGTCTGTATTATTAGCTCACTTTAGACCTAAAACGAAATCGGTCAGTTTATGACTAAGTGTGTGATATGTACACTGAAGCGATTTGAGTCATGGAAAACAAAATGCCCAAGAGCGTGTCCAGGCACCCTTATATAGGAGGGTTCCGTATCTGATACGCTATAAACGTATTTGTTAAATAATTTCAAAAGTTGTTGTCCGATTTCGTTTAAGACCATTGTATATAACTTAATAAAGTAATTATTCTCCAGATTTCCAGATTATTAGTTATTATCAGATCAATTATGAATTATTAAACACCAAATTAGGTTAAATGGATCGATTTATGTCACACGGAGCGAAGCAATAATTTTATTTATGGATTTTTTCTGATGTAGTCATAAATTAGCGCGTAATGCATTGATCATTGATTAACTAACTGATAGAATCAGGCGTTACTTTGCGGAAATCCATGACATGCATAAAAACTAAACTACTTTGCTTTAATCCGCGGAATAATTTCTTGGTTGGATTCGCTGAGTTACGATTCCACTGAGAAACTGCTTTTAAACTCAGCAAGACGACAGTTGTGATAACTTTTTTCTTTTATATATATTATTAAGGCTTCACCAATTGTTTTTATTATTATTATTCATATATTTTTTGTATGTTGTATATTGTCTAAGAAAATTTGTAATCAACTTTATCACCGAGCGACATTGTTTAGATTCACTAGTTTTAAACGCTTTATGGCTACCCACGACACAGGAGTACCTAGTGTGGGTTCCATTGGAGATTTAATTTTGACAATTGTTTTGACAATTACTTTGGTATTGTCGCATTAAACCTTATATACTTTATCCTTTCTATTATTAATTTGTTAATAATTTTGATATGGCCTACATCATCATCATAAATGTATTAAAAGTAATAGAAAAACAGCACAAATGTACAAAAAATTTAGCAAATATTATCGCTTATAATATCTATCTTACATAAAAAGTTAGCTTATTTTCAAATAATTATTTTACAAATGCGGCCCACTTACATAACATTTTTAATTGATGTGGCCTGCATTTGGTTGCGCGGGCGAGGTCGCCGGTTGCATATCTATACTAATATATAAAGCTGAAGAATTTGTTTGTTTGCTTGAACGCAATAATTTCTGGAACTACGGGTCCGATTTGAAAAATTCTTTCAGTGTTAGATAGCCCATTTATCGAGAAAGGCTATAGGCTATATATCATCATGCTAAACTATTTCACATAATTTTACGCGGACGAAGTCGTGGGTAACAACTAGTAGATAAATATACTCACACTATCTTTGTCCACGTCACACTGGAATCCATACGTGGCAATAAAAACCTTAGCCATGAGTGATAGCTCAGCTGATCTCACTCAAATCTATGAAGACTAAAACAAGACTGATTTTTTATATTATAATTTTGATTAAAGTTTTATAATATAGTATATAGTGTTGACGATTGAATAAATATAATATAGGTTATATCTTACGAAGAAGTTGAAACCGTTGTTTAGATGTTATGTTATCATGTTGTAACTATTAAGTTCACTTTAACTTGTTTAAGCTAGATTGAAAAGGCACAATTTAGTAGTTGTGCCTTTTCATTTAATTAATGTATATTTTGCTCATCATCATCATCATTTTCAGCCCTGGATAACCCACAGATGGGAATAGGTCTCCCTTTGCTTCTGCCACTCTCCCCTATACCTTTTCAATCTCATCCAGTATAAATACTTTTATTGAATTATAAATAATATGTCAACACTCGAAATTGATTTCGTTATATAAATGCCATATTAAATAAAAAAAAATTTTTTGATACATATTGAATTTGTTGAATTTTAATTAGGCAATAATATTTACAATGTAATTTAAATAATAAGAACAAAACTATATACATAATAATGTAGGCGGTACAACTGATTATAACAGACCATTGATTACTGGAGACAATATTGTATGAAGACTTATAGATTCAATGTAGGCCTTTAAGATATGAGTAAAAGTTTTGCTTGAAGTTTTCTAACGAACCTACAACTGCTTCTAAAGATAATAGTAAGACATATAATTCCGTGCGCTTTGTTGTCTGATGCCGACTAAGTGAAGATGAGGTTTTCCGTCATGAAAACGGAGAGTTTAGTTGTTTTTAAACGACTATTTTTCGGTGAGAAGAAGGTAACTGTAGGCGGTGATAGATGGACCAATAAGGTAACATTATGGAAGGGCCCTGTAGGCAGAAGAAAGAGAGGCAGGCCGGTGGAAAGGTGACTTGACGAAATTATTAAAATAGCTGGAGAAGACTGGTTTCTGAAAGCGAACAACAGATCTATATGGAAAAATTTGAAGGAGGCCTTGCTCTTTAGAAAGTCCTTAATATTAGAACTAAAAAATATTAATGCATGCAACTCTTGTTTTACTATTATTATTATAAACTGTAAATGTTTTATTATTAAGGAAATAAACAGGCTTTATTACGGTAAGAACTGTCGCTCTCGCATAGGCTTATACAGTCACCAAAACCTGTGTAAATCCGGCATTACACCATAAATCGTCTGAAACAGACGCAAAGGCCAATGATGATGATGATGATGAAGAACACCGGGAAGTGTCACAAACCGAACGAAACGCGACAACAAAACCATCACTTGACGTGACATCATTACCGCTACTTCACGCTGATCTTATGTGAAAAAGAGGTACTGTTGCCTGGACGCGCCAGTGCAATTCAGTTGCAGACTAAAAGGACTACTTGTAATTCCTGTATAAGCCTTTAAATATAAAATGTATTTTATATATATGTATTATATTTTATAAAAATTATATTATATAAAATACAAAATTAGACGTATCAAAGTTTTACAATGGAAAAAAAGTGCAGTAACGAAATTTCAAACAACAAAACTGCGCCGTTTTGTTCTAAGCAGAAAAGGCGTCCTTTGTGATAATTGGTTATATAGTGATTAATGATAACATTACTGCGTAGTTGGAAAAAAAATATCTTTAACCGCCTGCCTATTTGCTTCGCAATTCTACACGTCATGTCCCGTCCGTGGTCATGGCAAGGCTGTCCAACGCAGGCAAAAATAAATTTAGAAATGTAAAAATAGCAACGCGGCGCCAATCATAGTCCTATAATTATTATTATGAGTTTGAAGATCTAAGGAAAAGACATAATTAACAAATTTTGCCAAGTAATATTATGCTATCAGCTAGCTGTGACGCATTCAATAATATTGCTGAATTTCGAAGGTGACATTTTTTATGAGGAACCCTAAGTATTTGTTAAAATTTAAAAAATAATCCAAACGCACATCAATTGATGGATTCTTCTGAAAGTTTTTTTTATAACAAGAGGCATACCATTAGGCAGTTATTTATAAGTTACTATCTACGCCTGCGGACATCTGCAACGCCTGAAGGTTAGCGGACGCGGTGCCGGCCTTTTCTTCGCGTTTACGGAAAAAACGTTTTTTAGTACTGACCTGCTATTCTTTCATAGAAGACTACATAAAAAAAATATGGAAGTGTTTAATAGTCAAACATATAACACGTACATAATACTATACACATTAATAAAGTTAAAGTCTCAGTTGCTAATATATTTTTTTATTTTGTATTTATTTTTTAGTTTTATTACTATATGCGCATGATAGTATGTAAGGTGCCTATAACAAAAAATATATATCTTTATCTCTCTGTCTGTATGTCACAAGTAATCTCCAAAACTGAATGCTGCAAATATATTATTCTGATTGACTACGCGAAATTAAGGAATTAAACAATTAACGAAACCTTTAAAATCAACACGAGACAGTAAAATTTTCCTTATATATCATTGGTTACGTCTAAGAACGTATCGCGGAGACGCGGGTTAGGAGTTCAATCGATAAAGTTCCGTAAACAATGCTCGATGATTTTGATTAATAAATCACGATTACTGTGAACACGCCCTATTTCTTCTATCTATGCTCAGATTATAGCTCTGTATTTAATTTATAAATCGTTTATTAAATCGAACGGATTTAAATTCTGTTTGCTTTGTTTAAACCTTACCTGAAGGGTATTACCCTTATTTCAGGTAAGGTTCTGAAGAAAAATCGAGAGGTTATTTAAAAATTAAAAAAAAAACCCTCATTTCGACGATACTTCAGAAAACTTCAAATAGATGACGTTCGTACTGGACCTTTTGACTGACGTGCCATGTAATTATTATTTAACAAAACATATGGCCAATGTCACGTTTTATGGAAGACATACATGAGATTGGTTAACTGGATAAAAGTCGACGAGCCAAAATTCGGGAAAGGGATTGTCTGCCGGGTTCGCTACTACACAATATAACTACCGTTTTCCAACTGACGCCAAAAAAAAACAGGTTCTCAATTCGAATGTCTTTTTTATGTTTGTTGCCTCAGAACTTTCGATTGGTTGAACCGAATTTCATAATTATTTTTTCATTCCGAAGCTGGTGCACCTCATCTCGAAGTCGATTTTTTTTTTGAAAAAGAAAGATTTTTCTTCATACAACATTTTACATTATAGAAATACTTAAGAATACTATTCCCTATTTCCCTCCAATTAAGAAGTAAATTTCCTAATATTTTAATTTAGCCTTCTTTACTAAAATGCAAAGTAAAAAATAACACTTTAAACCACTCGTTCTCCATGTAATTAATCTATATACTCCTATAAATTCTCACCATAATCGTAAAACGTTGCATAAAACAAAGTTTTTACTGGGAAATTGTGAAGATCATTTATCAATAAACAGCTAGAGTACAAAGTACAATTGTTTGACCCTGTCCGTTCACTATTATTCTATTTCCTCTGTTAACCTATTTGTACTAGTTACTTTGTAAATTGTCATATTATCTATATCTACTCGATGTACTGCCTTGTTAGTTATTAATGAAAACTATGTATGTTGTCACCTCAGATTATTTTGGTTATATAATCTGATATGAGGTTGTCACTATGATTTTAAGTTGCACATTAATTATGTATCAAAGTTAAAACCAAACATACATTTTTTGGCATTTCATAAGTATTTCAAAATAAGCCTTTTACTTCAAATTAAATTAAAATCAATATCCAAAAATGTTATGTAGATTCTACCCCTAATACTCATACTTTTAATGGAGGAGGTTGTAGCTTAATAAAAGTGACCAGCATTTGGGTCGGTGATAGATAAGTGACCCATTCTAATGCTGGAGTCAGACATAGCTTCATTTGAATGATCATGTAGTGTGGCTTAACAAAGTTTTTTACTTTGTGTAACTTAACAAAGTTTTTTAGAACTTTGTGGACTTCAAAGTCAAAAATGTACAAACACATTCGAGCTATGTCTGGCTCGGGCATTACACTTGTTTTTAAAAGCCAGTGTAATACCTGACCACCTCCATATTTCGGAAGGCCCCAGAAAACAGTGGGTCCCTATTCATGTCACTGAGTCAGCCCAATTAAATCGATTTTTAACTGATTGATAAAATGATCGTGGTTATTGTAAAACATCTCGCAGTTCTCGACATGAAAGCCATAACAGTCTTACGTTTGAACAGTCAGTTATTTTTCTATTATATGAAGTCTTGTGACTTTAAAAGACTCAAGTGTTTGAGTGTCCTTGAAAGCCAAAGCAGTCTTACCTTTGAAAAGCCAGTTGTTTTTCTATTATGTGCAGTCTTTGTGTCTTTAAAAGACTCAGATGTTTGAGTTTCGTTGAAAGCCATAACGGTCTTACGTTTGAACAGTCAGTTGTTTTTCTATTATATGAAGTCTTGTGACTTTAAAAGACTCAGGTGTTTGAGTTTCCTTGTTTTTTATCGAATATATTTATATAATTAATTAAATCAAGAGCAATTTAATAAGAGTTGAAAATATATACATAAAAATAGGAATATTATTGAGGAATCAATTGCTTTCCTGGGCGTTCCTAAACTCTATTGACATGCTGATTTTTAAAGGGCGGTTTAACAGTCTTCAGAAATCTAAGCACTATTGCAACCCCCAAGTGCTGCAGGTGTCCATGGGCGAAGCTAATCGCCTGTTTTCAGCTGTTTCCGTTTGCTCGAATAACCTATAAAAAAAAATTGTTGGCTGCGGCACCAAGAAAACATACGAGGATTCTCCGATTTGGTTTGATTTTCATTCCCACTTTACTCGAAACGAGATTTTTTTGTAAGTGTAAGTTTTGCAAGTGTGTTATAAATGTGAGTGTAGTTTTTTGTACTTAGTAAACTATGTTAGATTTTTAAAAACGTGATGACGTGTTGATTTAACTACTGAAGAATCTACATCTATACTAATGTATGAAGCTGAAGAGTTTGTCTGTTTGCCTCAACGCGCCAATCTCAGGAACTAAAGCTCCGATTAGAAAAATTCATTCACTAGACGTGACAGCATTACCGCCACTTCACGCCGATCTCATGTGAGAAAGAGGTACTGGTACCCGGACGCGACGACCCAATTCGGCTACAAGAATGGCGCTACCTCTAATTCTTTCTTTATGTTCCTCCAGAAATTTAAACTTTTACTTCTTTTTTTAGAAATAAATAAATAAATAACTTTCGATTTTTCGTGCTTGAAATGACTTTTTCGTGTTTGAAAGTTTCCCGTGTGGTCCCGTTTCAATTTGGTCTGATAATTCGAAATCGGTTAGTTTTCGTTATAATAATGCAAATTACAACCATATTCTTGCAATTATAATGATGCTAATTTTATATTATTAAAATGTCAAATTATAATGTAATCAAACTAATAAAAATGGTTAATGGCATAATAGTTTCGGGTCACAATGTAATCATATTAAAAAGGATAAGAAACACATATCAATAATTAAAAAGGATGATTGAAATATTAAGTACTATTTAAGTATGAAGCTTCTTCTAAGAGATGGCGCTTAACGCCAATGGCGGCCAGCACAGCTGATAGCTCGTATCTTTAGAAAGTATGTAGAGCCTCAATAGCTCAACGGTGAAAGGTATGGACTGAAATCCGCAAGGTAACCGCCGTTGGCGTATTGTCGCACCCACTTCTTATTCTTCTTCACTAAAATTTAAGCTTAGTAGGAGGGGAAAAAGGGAATATTAGACATACCTAAAAAGTATTCCTAATATTAATTTAAAAAAATAACAAATAAAATCAAGAAGTATCTATAACGTAAAAGCGACAGGTCACCTTACACGAAATCTCGAAAACCGCGTGACGTACAATGATGACATTTGGCAAAGAGGTAAACGCCAGCAATAACATTACACCAAGAGGAAGTAATATTTTCCATTCGTATCCTTTGCTGGCGGCCCCTAAGGTAACTACCCCTAAGGTAAATCTTCAAATTCTTACGTATAAAACTTAAAAAACACCTTTTATTTTAATGTACTAAAATGAATAACATAATCTTTTCCATTATAACTTTTATTATCAACTGATAAAGTCATTACTCAATTGATATGATATTGTCGCGAGATTTAAGTACTCGTGTTGTCGTTCATTTTTTTTTTAAATTAATGTAGCTTCATCAAATAAAACAATATGGAAAAGGAGTGTTGCCATATTTGCATGGAAAATAAAACAATATTAAAATTAGTGTTGCCATATAATATAGGTACTAAGTCACCGTAAATATCATTACTTTATTCCATTCGATGTTTTTTTTCGTGTATAGGAATGTTAACGGCTCTGGTAATTAAAACTGAGTGGAATCGGCTAAAAATAGGTGCTTTCCAACAATATTTTACAAATTAATATTCGTATTTTTTTAATACAAAATTAGCGGCAATGGAGCCGACGCCAATATTTATTTTTGAAAGAAGGAGAGACTGTGCCAGCGTAATTTTGGTAGGAATCGGAAGAAAGGACTGTAAACGCCGTAATGAGCTTATGGAAGCAAAAAATTTCCTGCTAACTTCTTTAATATGATACGACCAATTCATCGTAGTATCAAGGTGTAACCCAAGATGGAATAATAATAAGATAGAATAAGAAGTGATTCTGAAATGTAGATATTTTTTTAAGCTAGAAACATACTAACGAAGCAATTTAAATACATTCCAAGTATGGAAATGCGCAGCGTTTTAATTTTTCGTAAATGACACTGAAATAATTTTTCAAAACGGACCAATAGTTCCTGAGATTATCGCGTTCAAGTAAACAAACAAACAAACTCTTTAGCTTTATATAGGAAGTATAGATATCCGCAAGATAATTTTGCCTAATGACTGCATATATTTTCTGATCGCTTTATATCTGTAGTTTATTACAATCAATTGAATAAAAAATAACTACTTTTCCAAATGTACAAAGGGGAAACTTGCTTGTAAAGAATAGTATTAGCAAATTGCGTATTAAATTGCCGCTTAATACATCTATGCGACTTATTACCAAAGTCCGCTAGTGTACAAAATATGTGGCTGTAGGGTTAAAACGACCGACTGCCGTCTGACGTCATCCCCGGTATCCCCACAATCTCTAAAATCTCAATAACTAATAGAATGGGTCACCCATCTATCCTCGGTCGCGTTAACGAACTACTTAAAGACGGAATCGACTCAAATGCCGTCCATGGATTAAGCTATGACCTCTTTAACAGATGTTAAGGTTAACCAACGTGATGCCCATCTCATTGCGGAAATGGCTGCCCCAAAGACGAATCCGGACTCTGTATAGAGAACTAGAAGAACAATAAGAATGAAGAGTGAACGAAATGAATGAATACAATATACTACTTTAAAATGGCGCGGATATTTAACCTGAAGGTGAAAACTAAGAAACTAGAAAAAGAAAAACAGATCTTTAGGTACATTACATTCAAGTATTCAAAATTTTCTTGTGGCTGTAATATGCCGGGATTTGTGAATTTCCCCAAAGTTCGTTCACAGATAACATTTATGATTTCCATTTGGTGACCCTTCTGCAAGAGATGGCTCATTGATTATAAGCCGAAGGGCTGAAATAACCCTAAATTGTTTCTCATCTTCAACAGAGGCCAGCTGGTGACAATGTCTTTTCATCGAATAAGGTGTTATTATACCAAATCCATATCAAGTATTTATGTCACAAAGAATAGATTTTGAAAAACCGGTATTTAAATAGAGGTAGTGTAATATAGCGAGTTACAAACTACCTCGCTTACAAGTTTCAAAATATGCTTTATTTAAATTGCATTTTCAAATATATTGTGTATTCTAGTTTTTAGTATAGGTGATGAATATAAAAAAAATTTTCACCTTACATTAAAAATTAGAAACAAATAATAATAAATTCTTTATTTCGGATTATCATCCATATTGTGTTAGTTTGTACAGGTAGTGCCTTAACCTATTGTTAGTAAAAAATATAGAAAAATACTTATGAAACTAAGGTCTTGTGCTGGTGTGTACATTATTCCACCTCCTCCATAGAGGGCTGTGCTATCTACAAACCGTTGTGAGATTTTTTAACTTAAATTAGTTTTTTGGGGTACAATAAAAAATGTTTTGAACTGAGTATATATGAGTTCTGTACCGAACGATTCGAAACATATTACGTTAGCGAACGTTGTACCACTTATCCTATTCCATTTTGAACCAGATGCCAGTAATGCGTTCGTCATACTCCAAGCAGTTGGTATAAAGTCATAAATCTAAACTGAATATTTTTCAACAGTTCTTGCAATCATGCAAAGATCGCTGGAACGCTTTACTTTAAATAATGTTGAAGTGGCGTTCTTGAAGATTAAAATAGTTTCCTTGAATTCAACAGCAAGCTTTTAAGTCTGACGAATTAGAGAGGAATTTTTAGATTTACGTAAATGCAATTTAGAGATTTTATGTTTAAGGAAGCAAAGAGGTTTTCTTGTTCGTAGTAACCAATTACCCTCTCTTTCTTTTTACATAGAGTTTTTTAAGGGAAGTTTAGGCCATACTTTTAGCAGGTCTAGTAAGTTTTTACGCTTCATAACACCATCTAGCTAGAAGAAAAAATGTTTTTTTTTTTATAAAAATACCTACTAGGAATTATGTGAGTTTGCGTAATTCTTTAAATTCTTTGATTAAATTTTTAATGCTTAGCCTAAGAGCGCACAAAACGAAGCCTAGTCCCGGTTTAGGGTTTGTATTAATTAAAGGTAAAAGAAGTTCAATTAAAAACCTTAAGGAGTTCAATGCTACCGATTTAACTAAGTGGGACTTTTGAAAGCAGTTACAAGGAATATTTCAGACAATTTTATACAGGAATAGTTGTCATCTATCAATTCGTTCGTGGCGGTTTAATTAATTACTAATTTATTTATTTATTGAAACTTACTTCGGCCTTTATTAATTTTATTTGTGTGTATACAATGGCAACAGAACTCTCGGTAAAAAGCTAGATTAATTATATTTATATAAAAGCGAAAGGTCACCTAATAGGAAATCTCGAAAGCTGCGGAACGTACAAGCATCAAATATTGAAAGGAGATATTTTATAGTTAGTAGAGACGCCCTAAGAAAGGATTTTCTGATAGAACTAGCTTGAGATATAGTAAGGGCTCTTGCAATTTTACGCGGACAAAATCACGGGAAACAGCTAGTACGTAGAAAAATGCATTCTTTGACTTAAACACTTTGAGCATAGTTTAGATCAATGTTCTACAACGCGCGTCCCGCAGGCAGCTTGTGGACCGCGATCTCTCTCTTTACGGCCCGCGACTGTTTTGTAAACGGCAATTTAATTCTTATAGATAATAATTACATTCAACGAGTGTAAAGTTTTGTTGTAATGTACTAACATTTATTATCGCTTAAAATATCTAGTACATAAATAGATAACTAGTTACCTATTTCCATATAATAATGTTACAAGTGCGGCCCGCCAACTTCCAATTTCTTAACGATATGTCACGCTTGAATCTCATTTTTCAACGGAAACTGTGGCCCTTACCTACCAAAAGGCTGCCGACATCTGGTTTAAATTTCGATACGAGGTCAGAATGTACGAATTTAAAGCTTTTGTTACTTCAATGTGCGTAAATCAACGTGAACAGTTGATCCCCAAATAGCGAAATGGAATTCGATTGCAATAGTATGTTATGATTGATTGACATATATCAAGGATAGGTCTGTACATCTTAGATCTTCGGGGCTCTATATCAGCAACGATGCTACTTTTAGAACACACACAATTCATTTGAGATCAAATCATACATCTTATATATATTTTCTTCTTCTACGCGGGCTGCTTTTCCGCACTTAAAGTCTTATCTCACCGAGACGCCATGGCGACGTTACCGACTACGGAGCCATGTATATTTGCGTTTGCCAAATGAGTAGCCAGTAGTAATCATGGCTATGTTTCTAATTTGGCGACATCGCCAAACCGTCACCAAATACCTGTCCTAAATTTTAATATGAACTGTTTGTATACGTAACCGGCGGCGTCGCCATGGCGTCTCGCTTTACTTTTAAGAATTAAAAGCTACCGCTGATTCGGAAAATTTTGAGCCACGAGAAGAAACAGCGAGAAACTCGTTAGCCACCCACCCTGGAGGGACTCCAATCCAAGCAGTTTTATCCTGTTTCAGTTTTTTCGCAACGATTTAATTTAACAGTTTTTTCGCAACGATTTAACTTAACAGTTTTTCGGAACGATTTAACTTAACAGTTTTTTCGCAACGATTTAACTTTACAGATTTTTCGCAACGATTTATCGAAACGTGTGTAGCGGCTATAATACGCCTCTCACAATGAACGTAATTTACCTATAACACAGGCATTAAGTTATCTACCTTAGAAACAGACGTCCGTGTGTCATATAGTCCTGTATATATTTATTTATTTATATTTATAACAACCATAGAAATAATTTCAAAGAGTTTCTCCAGTGTTGTTACTGCTTTGGAAGTTATTTTTTCTCGTTCACGTAAAATTATTTCGATTCTGGAAATAATGCAAATTAAACTTGGCTGCGGTTTAAATTATCATAATAAGGGGAAAGCGAACACGACATTAATTTGTGGTCATATTGAAAATAAAAGTTGAATTTTCATTTAAATCTCTTCAGTCGTTCATGCGTAATTAAGTAACGAACCTTCAAAATACTATTCTTAAAATTATAAGCGCATATTACTACACAACCAACTGATTGTTTTTTTGTTTTTTCCAAGTCAAATTATAATGGTCTGTAGAAGGCGCGGCGCTAGCGGTATACGCCTTGCCTTCTACTATCTTAAGATAATTATGCATTAATTAGTTCATGAGTGTATGAAATATAATTATTAAAACTATGTACAAAAATAGCCACCAACATGTACAAGTTTATTATGAAAGTTGTTATAGTTTTTATTTTATTGTTTGTTTGTTTTTGTGATTGTGTTCAAATGTTTAGTGTATATTGTATATACACTAAACATTTGAACTATGTTTGCTATAATTGCAATATGTTTCATATTTACATGTTTCTGTATGCGGTGTGATGATATAGCAAATAAATATTTTCTTATTCTTATTCTCTTATTATTATTTTACGGGATTTTCACTGGGAGACAGAGTATTTTATAAGATATAACATAGGCTACAGTTTTCGAAAAATAATTAAAGTTCCACAAAAAACGCAATAATTCTTAACATTCGTAGGAAGCCATTATAATAAATTTCTATGTACGTTAAATGTTTCCTGGACGAATCATGCGATTTTAACCGACTTTAAAGGAAGAAGTTACGAATGATTTTTTTCGGTTTTTTACGTACAGTGCAGTCTTTTCTAAAAAGATATTGAAAATTCCTCCTGGATTAATTAGTCTACCATAAGAGAACGCTCTTCTTATGGTAGACTAGCTCTTTTAAATTGCGAGAATCTAGCCTTATCGAAAAATTCGTTATTAGAGGATGTCTGATATGTTTAAATAAATAAATTGTGTTAATCATGTTTTTATTTCATTACACTCGTTATAACCCGCGACTTCTTTCATATAGTATAAAGATTACTTTATAGTGTAGATAGATAGAAATATTACTTTATAGTGTGATATGTATATTATTTATTGAATGATTGAAAACTATACAAATATATAAAGCTGAAGAGTTTGTTTGTTTGAATGCGCTAATCTCAGCGATTACCGGTACGATTTGAAAAATTCTTTCAGTATTAGATGGCCCATTTACCGAGGAACTATCATTAAGCTATAACCTCCTACGACAACGATGTTTGATTGTTAATAGAGAACTTTAATCTATGAGTGTTACAATAACGTTTTAATCATTATTCTTTTTATTGTTTCCCAGACTCTGTGGTCTGGAAAACAAATCTTATCTAGAGATAACAAAAAATTTTAGACCCAAAATTTAGCCACACTTTTTGCGACCTGCATAATGTTGGTAGGGCAAAAGGACATGATATAAAATATTCTATTCGCTAGAGCACCATATCACAAAGTTACCTTTACTTTGGCCAAAATATAGGTAGAATACGTAAAAGTCTAGATGTTGTGATTGCAGAGTATAAATTAAAAAGAAAATGTGAAACTCTTAGTAAAAAAATCACATAAAATGGATAAATAAATTTAATTATTTTTTTAACATTTACAATAATGTAAATTTTATTTAACAAATGTAGAATTATTTTTATAACAAATACATTAATAATAGACTTTGCGATTACATTAAATGTAAGAATGTTAAAACATTCATCATGCGCTACTTCAAAAAACAATAAATAAATAAATTATTTAATAAAATATAAATATAGTTACCTATAACACAGGCATTACGTTGTCTACCTTAGGAACAGACGTCCGTGTGTCATATAGTCCTGTATATATTTAATTATTATTACATTCTTTCCACGTTTAATTTTTAGTTCCATCGATAGCTTTCATTTCATTATTCTTAACAGTTAACTTGCAAAGAACCTGCAAAACTTTGCAGTATTTTCTAGAATGTTCACGTAACATTGGATTCGGTATTTCCGAACGGATACGACTTAGGGACCTTCAAGAAAAGAGCATACTCATTTCTCAAAGGCCGGCAACAGTATAATGCGATGTACTACTTTACAGAACGTAATTTGGAATAGGTTCTAGGGCTTGATCGGCATCTGGTAACATTTTCAGATTTATTTTACCTTCTTTAGCAAAAAAATTAAAGGTTTTTATTATTCCCAAAACAACAATTTATGTGTAAGGTGAGCAAGTCATGTCTGAAATATCGTATTTATTATTAGAGTCAGTTTCCATAGAATTGTTTTACAATCCTAGTCATCTATTAGAAAAAAAATATTGTAACTATGTTTTTAAATATGTAATGCTAAGAAATCATTACATTCTTGTGCAAGTTTACTTTATTCTGCAAATAATTTTTTCAACTTCAATATTTCTTCAGTCTATTATAAACTATTTACGTTCTTATTATAAATGTTGCCATTAAAAGCCTTTTTCTTAACATTGCTTTCGTAACATATAATACAGACTTTTTTACATATTGGTATGTGACTATGAGTAGACCATATAAATGTAAAATAAAATGGCCAAAAGCGTGTCAAGACACGCACAGAAGGGTTTCGTATCTGATATGCTATAAACGTATTTGTTAAATAACTTCACAAGGTTTTGTCCGATTTCGTTTAAAATAATATTTCTAATGAGTTTGTAACATGTTCTATCAACACGGAAAATTTTAAATCTCTTTGCCTAATAGTTTGGAAATGCTAGGAAGGACCACACCACCCGGGCAGACAGACGGACGGACGGAGCGAAATTATAAGGGTATATGGAACCCTAAATAAGCACGTAAAGCCAGATTAGAGTACAAGTATATCCAAATTATTCTTAACGGTTTCATGGTTACCCATCGGTAATTAATTTTTTAAACGATATAATTACTAGATCAATGTTTGCTTTAAGCAATAAGATGTAGCGATTTCATTCCAATTAACTTGAAAGGATTTACATAAACAACTATAATAATGTTTGTCTATGTATTGATATTAACTGCATAAATCACGTCAAAATAACAGAAGTACGTCAGTTTTATATCTATTTAATTGTATACTTGAAGTATATAAATACTAAAAAGAACAAGGGAAGTAAGTCAATTTTGCATTAAGCAGGTAAAATATATACATATATATAAGCGAAAGATCACCTATCACGAAATCTCGAAAACTGCTCGATGTACAAAGATGAAATTTAGCAGGGAGGTGGCTTATAGTTAGTACAAATCCATAATAAGAAGGTCTTCCGATAGGACCAGAGTAAGGAGGAGTAAATGCTCGCAATTTTACGATGATGAAGTCACAGTAAATAGCTAGTTGGAATACTAAAGAAGAAGGTGAAGTGAATTAAGCCAATTTCTCGGTAAACAGGTTAAATTAAATTGTAATGCCACAATCTGCGAGTGCTACTTCACCAACTAATCTTAACCTAGGTGCTTTGGTTTTGTTGTCAATGCTTGGTGATATTTCCTCATACAGGAGATTTTGGTTTTTAGCTTGTATTTTGTTCTGAAACTATCATATTTCATTGCAGAGACGGCGTTCGTTCAGAAAGGGGACATTTAGCGGCGTTTACTACATTAACTTATTAACGTCTATATATTTAATACTACGCATTTCTAAAACTACCAGTATAAGCTTATATCTTGTACCAATCATCAAAAAACAATTTATACTGGAAATAGGTGTGGACATTTCATGTTAAATAATTTATTACTACGAATATAAGCGTACAATTATTATTTTCTGTTTTTGTTACTTACTGGGCCAAGCCTAGCTCTTGACAAAACAATATGTAGTACCAGAAAATGTTTTAAATTGGTTGTCAAAATATTGTTTACGGATGACGCCACTCTTGTACGGTATAGAATGTAATTCATTACATTGAAAATTGTCTCGCAATATTATAATTGTTAAGTATGTAATCATAATAATAGATATTATTTAGGGTTCCGTAGTACTACAAGGAACCTTTATAATTTTGCTCGGTCTGTCCGTCCGTCCGTCTATCTGCCTGTAAGGTTGTTCCCCCCTAGCATTTCCAAACTATTAGACGTATATACTTGAAATTTTTTATGTTGATAGAACATGCTAAAAACTCATTCTGAACAAAATGGGACAACAACTTTTGAAGTTATTTAACAAATACGTTTAGAGCGGATCAGATACGGAACCCTTCTATATAAGCGTGTCTTGATACGCTCTTGGCCATTTTTATTATATATGTTATTAGTATGAAAAGTTTGACATAAATGACCATATTTTTTGATTGCGTACATTTAGAGGTTTGATTTTTTCACAGTTTCAAGGTATCAAAGACCTCGTTATTTGGTATTATTTTAAACTTAATACCTCTGCGCATTTCTGAGAAAAAGAGTCTTGACAGACAGACAAAAAGACGGACAACAAAATGATCCTATAAGGGTTCCTTTTTTTCTCTGGATTCACGGGACCTTAAAAATAAATAAGGTTCCGATTATTTGAGAATCTCCTCTTTTTAAAGTCGGTTAACAAATAGGTACGTGCCTATAAAATGTGGGGAATTTTCTCGATGTATTTAAATTGTCCTATAACTCCTTATCGATGATTATCATTAGGCCAGATCACCACTTCTAGGATCAAGTATGTACATGCCTATAAAATTTGATATTTCCCTCAATTTCTCTAGGCTTCGTTCATCAATTCCTGACTTGGTGGCAGATTACTACTTTGAAAGTATACTTAGTAAGAAAAAACCACTTTGGAAGTACACTTTTAATAAAAAAGGAGTTCTTAAAATTTGTGGACCAAATAACGGAGAAATCGGTGGACGTATACCCGAGGTACATATTAGTATATTACCTAACACCTAATCATTGAGGAATTGAATCGCCCAACATCATAGGGGTAGCAAGGTCATCATATGACCGCAAACAAATAAATGAATTTTATCACAACTTATATGAAACACATGGGTATGTGTCCCTCTTATTCCCAGTGGGATTCCATCATCAAAACTTGACTTGCTGGTAATGGGACCACCATGAGAGAATGCATTTTTAAATAACAAGAATTTTTAATATCGGTTCACTTATGACAGAGAAATCAGTGAATGTATAAACGACGAACATCCCCCTTCTATGTTTTCGGTTAAAAATGCCTAACCTCATATATGTCTAGCATATAATCCATTCTATTGCCCTAAAAACCTTTTGCCCCTACGAAGGTATTCTTTACCGTACAATTTATTATTACTTTATGTAACAGACAGGTACGTATACCCTCAACATGATCTGACAAATGAAATAAGCTGCCGACAGTACATGACCGATCAGTGCCAATATTTCGTGGCGTCTTGATCATAGTGATAGGTGAAGCGTTTTAAATATCGCGGATATTATATGTTTGAGCTGCTGAAGTGAAGAGTATATTTGCATTTTTGTATCTGTGGGATAGAATATGAACAATTTTATCTTTTGTCAATAAAAGTCCTTATTTCGTCATCTCTCCTTATTTTACGCTTTAAACTTGAAGTTTATTTTCACATAATAATTATTCCCTTATTCTTACATTTCGAAATCGTTGCACATAGAAAGCTGTTTAGTGAAAAAAAAAAATACTAAAAGTTCTGAATTGTACTACTAAGTTTAATTTCCGCGCATTATTTGAGAAAAGTAGTATGCATGATTTAAAGGAACTCTTGCGATTCAAAGGAATGGAATATAATTCCCTGCTTTCTGTTTAATACTTGGAATACATGTGCTGGATGGGACTGAATCAAAATAGGAGTTAATATCGTTTGAAGGTGAAGACTTGGGATACAATTCGATATCTGCCTGTAAGGAGCATGTGTGACGATAGAGTAGCGTAGTCGAGTTCCGAATCTTAGGGACATGGATTTCCTTACCCACGAGCAAAAGTTACCGTTTATATATTTAATTTATATTATTGTAACATAACGCGAAATTGCAGATGTCCATGGGCGACGGTAGGCACTTCGGTGCCTACTGCCTGCTCGTCTGCCCCCTTGTAACATTTAAAAAAAAAAAAAAAAAAAATTATTAATTAAACTACTTTCCCCCATCAAATTAAAAGAAGGAGGTGATGCTATATTAGAAGATAATAATAAAAATCATCAAAATCTTATTGATGGTATAAAATTTATTATCCCCTTATTTAAAAATAATCTTCGAGTGTTTGATCGATCATAATTAATAAATAATAATATTTTCAAATCATATTATATGAAGACAATTTAACCAATTCATTTTTTTAAATGTTCGTTGAATTCCAAGGATGGTTTTTACGGCGAGAAAAAAATCGAATAGGTTCTATTCACAGAACATAAAAAACACCTTCCTCAATATGAACTACAATTGTGCCAAATTTCATATTCCTATCTAAAGTTTTCGCTTCTCGTATTAATATAAACATACTGATTTTAACACAGATATTAGCATTACAATTAAATAAACGAATTAAATAATAGGAACCCGTTCGTGTAGTTAACGTAACAATGTAACTTGTATACCTTTGTAATCTTGACGTCGCTGGGGTTTTGACGCATCTAGTCAAACTCTTAAACACAAGCATTTAATTTAAGTTTAGTAAGAAGAAAAACGGAAATATTAGCCATAACAAAAAAGGTTTCCCAATATTTAAAAAAACGGCCAACGGGGTGTCAAGACAGTTATATAGAAGGGTTCCGTATCTGATACGCTATAAACGTATTTGCTAAATAGCTTCAAAAGTTGTTGTCCGATTTCGTTCAGAATAATTTTCCTAATGAGTTTTTAGTATGTTCTATCAACATGGAAAAGTATATGCATAAATATAGCGTTGAAAATGGAATATTGCTCGATAAAAAAGCGTCGCGTTATGAAAGCGCTGTTGTGTAAAAAAAAACTTGGAAGTTCATGTTCTATTGCAACGTTTTTTAAACGCGCGATAAAAAAGCTCTCGTACTAATAAAGGCATGCAGCTTTGATTATTGCTTGTTCTCAAACACATGTAACACAATGTATCCAGGCATTTTTTTTTCACATAAATTTCGCGTATTACCTCAGTTTCCTCTTTGCAAATCCAATCGCTTTAGCCTCGTAGGTCCAATCGGGTGCAGTATCTAAGATGGAGACCAGCTTGATTCTCGATTTCATATTCGAACCTTCTTTAACGAAATCAATGTGCTTTTTATTTACAGTCAGTCCCTTCTCAGCTCTTGCGACAGAGAGGCTTACTGCCTCGCGTATGAGTTCCAAAACTATCATGGCGTCGTGAGTAATGATCTCTATCAAGGAGAATCTTGCATTGCACCAGCAAGTGTCTGGCTGTACCTATTGCCTCACTACAGAGATGACATGTTTTTTCAGTTGCTTTCCCCCATCTAATTTTTACAAGTCTTATGCCGGAGACAAACATAGCTCAAAGCGTTTGTACGTTTTTATCCTTGAAGTCTACAAAGTTCTACAAAACTTTGTGCAGTTACATAAAGTCAAATGAAGCTTTTTCTGGCTCCGGCATTAGGATAACGGCATTAAGACCAAACAATATATTCATTAAAATCATAAGACTGTATTTAAAATGGATTTTGTTAGTTACTCTGTGGTAAATGTAGAACTTGTATAGTCTATGATATACAGGGCTACCAGGAAATCTTACGACGAACGCATTTCCGTTAACTTAGATTTTAGAGTCTCCAATTAGTACTCACATACCTTTTTTGGTAGGAGTCAAGTTTATATTATGCCAGAGCGAGACATAGCTCAAAGTGTTTGTACATTTTTTGCCTTGAAGACTACAGAGTTCTACAAAACTTTCCGCCGCTACACATAGTTCCCGGCCACACTACAAGATCATTAATGCTATGATATATAAAATAATGCTATGTTTGGTTCCGGCATAACGATAGTTTATAAGTGTTTAATAGTTCCATGGTCAGATGGAAAATATTTTAATTATAAAGTAATAACGAGTTCACCATAATATATTATATCCAATAAAGAGAGATATTCGATGATTTCATATATTCTTGAAAAAAAACTACTGTATATTGAAACTACATTTAAACACTTCAGAATCTTATATATATCCCACCGTATCTGCTGATGATTATGCGATACTCGATTTCGCCAATATCTTGATAGGTTTAATAAAGTTATTAAATATTATTAAACGAATTCATAATCTGTATTATAACCTATTAACTACTAAATTGTGGATTGCTAATGTACGGATATGTAAATGAATAATCGATATTGAAATATAGCAATAACTATGTTAGTTAGAAGTTATATTGTTATTAAAGGGTAACCCAAGAATCACGTGGACACTGTGCACAAAATGGTGAAGCGCTTCAAGTGCCCCAAGTGCCCCGAAAGGTTCACCGAATACTTCAGACGGCAGAAGCACCTGGTCGAAACGCACGGTGTCGCACCGCTGAGGTACAAGTGTAACGTGTGCGATAAAGTGTTTGAGAGACGCTACACACTTTCACGACACATGAAGCGGGATCACTTGGAGGAGCGGGACTTCCAGTGCCAATTGTGCGCCTACAAGTGCTTCACTAACGTTGAATTGCGAGTGCACATGGTGAAACACAACGGTGAAAGGATTTTCGAGTGTGCGGTGTGTAAGAAGTCCTATGCGAGGAAAAAGACCTTAAAAGAACACATGAGGATACATAATAATGACCGGAGGTTCGCTTGCGGTGTTTGCGGGCAGGCGTTTGTGCAAAAGTGTAGTTTAAAAGGTCATATCAAGACTCATCATACCGAGTACTCTTTGGTGTAGAACTATAGGGTGCGTACAGTTTAAAAATGCACGCCCCTCCAAAGTATTCACTTCTACATGCAAAATAGTGTAGACGCAAATACGCAAGCTCTTCATTGGCTTATAGTACGTGGTTGATTTAGAGTTTACACTAATAACGCGACACATGCAAGCAAGTGTTGCAATTAATTAGGGGAGGGGCGTGCATTTTTAGACTTAACATCTATACTGGTTAGTAGTTAAAGGAAGTTATTAGGTTTGTAAAATAAAGTGTTTTTTACAATTGGTCTTATGTTTTTTTTAACTTTGTACATCCATTATCAAAAACTGCGCAACATTAATCAAGCAGTTAATAAATTCCATTAAATTTTAATGTTAAATGTTTAAATTTCCCCTAAAATCCAAAATTTCCCAAACCCAAAGCTACCAAAATTGGAAATTTACGGAAAATTTTAAAATTATCTGGCATCAGAAAAACTGGATTTTTTTTTATACCGGCGCTAGACTTAGTTTATTTTAATGATCATGTAGTGTGGCCGGGGTCTTCGGGTAGCTGCGCAAAGTTTTGTAGAACTTTGTAGTCTTCAAGGACAGAAATGTACGAACTCTTAGAACTATGTGTCAGACGCAATGATCATTCAAATGAAGCTGTGTCTGGCTCTGGCATTAAAGACTGAAGAATGTTAAAGGACCATAATTTCGTAAGGGTAAAATTAAAAGTAAGGGTTTATTATTAATTTACTTCTATTATTAATATTAAATTTCTTATTAAATATTAATCAAATTACTCCTTAACATCAAGGTTGCTCAGAAAAAAATAACTGCTCTAAGAATTTTGGAAACAATCAGTTCCTTGTTTGCGACATTAGGGTCGTTCAGATATTTTAATAAAATCTCATTTGATTTGGTACCAAGTACTTTTGATATGATACCGAGTAAGTTTGAGTTCACTTGGCGTCGTGTCTACGTTTTAATCGGATCTTTTTTTCCAAATCCGGTTTAATCGCACTAGCATATCAATACGCGCGGTCACACGTACATTCGGTTTTTGTCGTGCCTCAAAACCGAATGCACATGTGAACGCGCGTATTGATATATTGGTGCGACTGAACCGGATCGGGAAAAAACCGATCCTATAGCAACGTAGACACGACGCCGTGTGAACGATTCCTAAGTATCGCTATATTCGTTTTATGCTATTATTACTTGATATCGAATAAAAGTATCGAGTATTTGTATTTACTAGTCTCCGAATGTCCCTATATATTATTATATTATCTATGGAAAGAGTATGTGTTCTGTGATCTATGGGATTGGATTAGATAAAACAGAAATAATATAATATGGCTGACGGACGCAATCTAAGAAATATTGTCATTATAAGGAATATTTACGTTTAATTATATAGTTGAAAGTATTATTTCATAAGGGAAATGTCGTTAAAAACATGGAAAATCGAGATGGATTTGTGCCGGTGCTGTCATGCGGAGGGTTCATTCGACAACTTGGCGGAACCGCGAATGTTTTTAGAAAAAGAAGAAATTTATACAGACATGCTACGTGAATGTCTTGATATAGACGTAAGCTATTTAAAAACTCATTAATTATAAAGGAATGATAGAGCTTTATTATTCTGAACCTTGAATATGTATTTTTGTAATATAGAAATTGTAAATGTGCCGGTTTTTAATGTTAGCTTCAATTGTTAATTGACTATATCTACATTTATTGGTATACCAAATGCCATAAAACAATTAATTTAAATGTCTTGCTACTTCTTACCAAATCAACTCATTTCACAAAAGAACAGTCCTTCGTAGCTTAAAAACAACGACATTGACGTTTATAATTTTATATTTTTGATTTGGAAAACTAGGCTCTGGAAATATATAATACAAAAAGTTTTTTTCAAACAAATTACGCTGATACTTGTAAGGAATACCCTACAAGTATCAGCTGTTTGTACTATTAAACAATCAAATTCTATGAGAAGGTTGTAGCTTATTCAGTGGTCAGTTTTA
>JANCMC010033613.1:44596568-44626571 GCA_024363005.1 Charaxes varanes
TACAAGTATCAGCTGTTTGTACTATTAAACAATCAAATTCTATGAGAAGGTTGTAGCTTATTCAGTGGTCAGTTTTAAATGCGTACGCCAGGTTAAGCAGATTATTCGCGATTTGATGATAGATGAGTGACCCATTCTAACAATGGTTTTCTATTATTTGACCTCTGTCCTGCCCCAATTGCCCCAATACGGGTACCTTTTTTCCTTTAGAGGTTGTATAATAATTTATGTACAAAATAAAACAAAAATATATATTATTAATTTTGATGTTGACATTGTATCGTTTTCACAGAACATTTTTAGTTGTCCTTTTCATTTTGTATTCTGACTAACAATTGCACGCCATTGTATGGCAGATTGTTAATGATTTATCCATAATCTTTGCAAATAAATGATATGATTTGAATTAATGTCACTGATTGATATTAGTTGTAAGTTTATGGGGGTTCAGGGGATGACATCAGATGGCAGTCGGTCATCTTAATTTACATCACAGCCACATCCTCTGCAATTTAAACGGACCCTTGTACCAGAATTGGATAACACTAGGTAGAAAATAAAGCAAATTTTATACAGCTGAAATGATCTAGTTGTGCACAAATGGTTCATACAAAGTGATCAGTAAACTGGACACTTATTGGTTTCACTTACGACAACTTTCTCATCTCTCTCATTGCTCTGTGGAATCAGTTGCTAGATTTAGTATTTACGAACATGTACAACTTAGGGACCTTCAAGATAAGGGTATACTCATTTCTCAAAGGCTAGCAATGCATCTGCACGCCCTCTGGTGTTGCAGTTGTCGGTGGGCGTTGATAGTCACTCAGGTGAACAGCCTGCCCGTTCGCTCCTTGTTGTATAAAAAAAAATGCTTTGAATTATGTCTTATCTCATTAAATTGTCTTTCATGTCATTAAATTATGCTCAGTTGGCATAGATAAAAGCCATAAACCAAGATTGGATGGATGGATTGGATAAAATTGTTATTTAGAATGAAAAAAAATCACTCAAGTGGACCTTCCGTAGCAATTCTCTTTAATTGACAGTAGTAAAATCCAACTCACACCCTTATATTCTTGTATCACTTTTCCGCTGACCTCAAATACACGAAACATAAATTTTGCGATAGAAAAGTGATCTTCGAACAATTCACTGCCATATACTAGGAAAATGGCCCAATATGTATGGTTATAATCAGCATATATTGTGCCACTGCTGGGCAAAGGGTTCCCCTCCTCTCAAACCTTTCTTTCCTATTCCTGGTCTCCTTGATGTATTCAAGGAGACCAGGACCGACCGTCTTTTCCGCAAAGGTGTCCAAGATATCTCTCCAACTCTTCATCGGCCTTGCCTGGCTATCGGTAGCCATTGGTCGGAGTGCTTATATTTGTAACATTGGGCCACCTTTGCGGATTCATTCATGCCACGTACCCAGCACATTTCCACTTCAGCCTTTGCTGACTATTTCTTGTTTAATTTGCAGATATCTCCAGTGCCTGGTGAACTATGCGCCACCACATATACCATATGCAATGCTTGTATATCTCGTCTACGCGATGCATGCAACTTTAAAAAACAAGTACAGGACTGCGAAGAGAGGTTCATGAATCTATACTACAAAAATGCAATAAAAGGTAACTATTTTATCTCTTCTCAACCTCTTGAATACAGTTTATCATTTTATTCTTATTAGAGATCGCCAGCTGGTCGGAAATTCGCCCACAAACCTTTTTGCGTACAACAACATATATTGTTCTATTCACAGAAAAATAAATTTTGACAATTAATATAACATACGGTTGTCACGATTACGCTTTGACATCATCCGATACATGTGTGTGTAAATAGTTTGGCATTGGTGTGCGTATGACCTTATATTAATAATTTAATATATTATTTTTGCATATTATATAAAAGAAAATAATATTCGCACACCTTCCTCTATATGAACAACAGCTGGGCCAAATTCATACTCCTCCGTCCGCTCAATTTTCTTAAAATGGCACGTAAAGTTTTCGCTTCACATATTAATGTATAAAATATATCATGATATAAATTAATTTCCCAATGGAAAGGAAACGGGTGGCGTCATTTACAACACATCTTTTTCAATTTGTCAGGATTACGCATCAAATCCGTAAGCTGTACGGAATTTGTCAGAGTTAGATAAATTGAACGTATTCGTAAGCGGAAATATTTCGTATTATAACAAATTTTTGAGCGTATGGCTTACCTTTTGATAATAATTGATTAGAGTAAGCGGCATACGGTCGTCTGTTTCGATAAATCTTATCATCTCATAAATTACGTAACACGAATTTTACGACCCCTTAACTCCCCCTCCCGTCCTTGTCATAGGTTGTCACATTTACGAAAAACCATTCCCCTTGATGTGATATCACATTTCAATTTTATGCGAGCATTAAATATAATTAAAAGAAAACATCAGTTTCAAACGTTTTCTTCAATTTTTCTTGAATGTTTTTAACTTTGGCATATGACGTCAAAAACCTTTTGACCCTCCTGCCTGTAAACACACAATGTCACATTTTGATTATAACCTCCCCCTTACAGTTGCCGTAATATGTGACCCCTAATATAGTTGAGCTCGTTCGGGTCGATTAAATACTCCAAACAGTATTAAATTTATTTGAAGGTTTCTTCCGATGAATTGTGTGTGTTAATGAACTACGATGATTCTAGAAAACCTTCTAGAAATTCTCACAAAGACACATTCTTCCTCCGAAAATAATTTTCTGTATTGATATTATTAATTATATAAACATAAATACATAGGGACTATAGGAAACACGGACGTCTATTCCTAAGGTCGTCAACTTAATGCCTGTGCTATAAGTGACAAATGCCTGTTATACATAATTTTTTTGTAGAAATATATAAACACATACACACCCAGACTCTAGGCGGAAATCGATCCCACAACCTCAGGCCAGTCAGATTTATTGAAATACAAATATGTATCTAAAAGGGCAACGCCCTTATATAAAAGTACCAGGGTATCAAAGGACGCTAAGAGATTGATGTTGGAACGCCGAGAACTGCCAATTAGGTATTGTCGAGGTTCCGCACTCATCTGATCGCCTGGGTAATTAATGGTGTTGGAACGGGCGATGACATCTCTCACGGCATTCGATCTATATAACTCTAAAACGCTATCTATACAGGACTTTTGAACTAATCTTAATCAAGCTTTTCCCACACCCACTTCCCGATATGCTATTGAGCTGAAATTTTGCATTGCAATATTATGATGACATGGAGTTGATCTGATGATGGAGCTGGAAGCTGACCCTAGGAACTCTGGTACAAATCGACATAACCGCATCGAGATTGGGCTCGTTTGATTCGTCTCGACGGGTACTTTGTATTTAGATAAAACCCAAGGTCTGATGATGAAGCTGGAAGGTAAAGATAGGATATCCGTAATAAAACGATGTAGCCGCATTAAGTTTGGGTCTCTGGGATTCGTCTTGACGAGAACTTTGCTCTAGGATAATTCATATGCACCCTGATGGGCGTTTTGGATTAGGGAATAACTCCGTTCCATTTGTAACGAATATGAATTCCATTTGATTAAATGCATGATTCATCGCCAAGGTGAGTACGTATTATGTCTCAATTGTGTGAGGGTCTATGTTTATAGAGTATGTCATATCTGTTTTATTATTTTTATTATATTTAATTTTGATTAAAAAAAAATTATCAAACCATTTGATAGGCACATAATTTTAATCCAATTTCTTTTAATAAAAGCGTGTTACATCTTCTTTATTTCTCTTGCCGTCAAAATGGAACTTGAACTTGATACTTCAATTTTAGTAATATGTATAGATTTTAGGTGCCATCTAGATCAATTTAGCGGAGAACCTATTGTGCTTGGTACCGACTTCAACACATCAGTAAGTGTCTACTTAATTCTTATGAAACTATACTTATGAAAGTACTACTTATTCTTTGCTTTTTAGTTTCTTGCCTTTTTGTTTTTGAAGGCGGTTTTCTTTTTATTTAAAAATAATTTATTTAAGTAAAAAGTAGCTAGTTAGAGGGCAGAAGCCTGAATTGCTTACGAAGTCCAGTAGATATAATTAACAGAGTGATATTTCTAGGAAAATAACCTACTAGGTCCTTCCCCGAAAACCTGCGTCAGGATGACGGGCGTTAATAAAATTAGGGAACTCGCAGACCAAGCCAGATAGAATACAGTCGAGATGACGTAAGACATTAATATTATGCCTTACCATTGCCAACTTTCCTTATTATTAACCACTTAGGTAAATAATTTATTATATATTATGTACATGGTGGTTTAGCTTTTGTGCTTGGTTTCATGTAAGTTTTATTAAGCAATTGGTGTCTGGAGAATATAAAGAGTAAATTATTACAATGAAAATCCTTTTCTAGCAAGAGAAATAAAAATTTTTCGTATCTGTAACGGTTCTATAGTTAAAACTTGTTCAAATAAATATGTACCGAGCTAGAGACATGCTATTTCTCTTGTCCACTATACATAGAATGTCCTCGAATAAAAGTGTTTCAAGCTAAATACATGTCATATCTGTTTTTCGCTATATTTAGCACGTACTCAAATAAACATGTCCCAAGGTAGATACATGCCATTTCTGTTTTACACTACACTTATAATATCCTCAAATGATCCATTTTCATGTCATATCTGTTTTCACCTATGCTTAAAACGTCCTCAATTAATTTTTTTTTAAACTAGAGACATTCCATTTCTGTTTTCCACTATACTAAGAATGAAATAAAAATGTATCAGGGTACAGACATATTAGGTGCTTTAATTGATTTAATCATTCATCGTTTAATTATTAGTATCAGGCGTTCTTTTGAGGAAATCCATGACATGCATGAGAAACTAAACTACTTTGCTATAATCCGCGAATGTATGCGAGTGAAAATCGGTGTAATGTTGCAACCCGAAAGTTACACCACCGAATCCGCCACAAAAGCACAGCACTGCACTGACTTTCCGATGTGCCTCAACGCACGTTTCGCTTCGACACCGAATCATCATCAGGAGATAGACTCTACAAAGGAGCTAATGTTTGAAAATTGATCTATCAAATGAAGCAATCAAGTCTGAAGTAAAAATTACGCATTAATGTGACATTTTTTTAAATATTCATGCCATTAAATGAACCTGTTTCGCATAAAATTCCCTCGAGATTCGAGCAGAAACGACGCAAAAGTGCGTCTAAAGTCACTTTGTCATCGTAAGCCTACGCGGGAATTTTTGTAATGCCACAAGCGCAGTAAAAAGGGACTTTAGGGTAATATAATGTTAACGGCAGTTTTATTTGGTCCTCTTACATCCATATTCGCCGAAAAGCATAAATCTGGCTTTTCATTATGTTGATTGTTGCGACCGTTTTGTTTGGAGTTCCCCGACTGGCCGCAGAAGGAAAATTAATTCAAAGACGTTCATAATAATTTGACGGTCGTATTTTTTAATAAGGCTTTTACTGGAATCCTTGAGAAGAGATTCATTTTAAGGAGCTTTCTGACTTTTAAGATAGATTTACTTTAAAATGAAAATAGAAGATTTTGTTTTTTTCAAGAAGAATCAATTTACATATCGTATCTTAAACATATACCTATGTATATATAAAACCGAAATGTCACCTATGACGAAATTTCGAAAACCGCGGGACATTTTGACATAAAGATGAGACTTTAGGCTTACAACAACTAACGTGTAAGAGGTCTAGATATATGAGGTCTAGATATATGAAGTTGAAAATTAAAAGTAAAATTTTTCCTATACTATCCTTTAAGGTGTAGTTTCTTTTTAAATTTAAATAAAAATGTTTAAGTTAGAACAACACGCCACACCGCTCTTGCAGTTCTTCTCTCATGAATAATCTCGTTCGCTACGCTCGCGCTGTTGGGTTATGCTTTCTAACATAATATTATTGGTAGCCGCGTTGCCTTGCTCTCTTCATGTTAAGGCCTGGAGGCCTTTTGATATATTAGTGTTAAAAGTTGCGTAATAATTTGTATAAAATTAAAAGTTTTGGAAATAATTCTGTCTGATTTTCCAATATATATGTTGCGGACAGATAATACAAGAAAAGTGGCATAGGGACGTCTTTGACCGCGGACGTCGACGGCACAACTAAGTGGGGCTGGCACTAGTGTATATAGTGGGCGAGATAGTAACTCCTGCTGGAATGAGATGAAGATAGAGCTATCTCGCTCACGTAAACACGGATCTTTTACTGATTTACGGCGTACACTAGTATCGGCCTTTGTTTAGTACTTAAGGTTGTGCCTAATTGTGGGACGGCACGTTATTGCACGACGCTACCTGATCCAGATGTTATATTGTGCTTGTAAATACAGTCCGAGAAGATAAGAAAAGGTCGGTGTTTTATTGCCCTGTCAATATAACCTTGTTACGGCACCGATCCCCAACAATATATATATTTATTTGATACACAGATTACTACTTTCATCTAAGTGTCTATCGACGCCCGTGGACATTTGCACTGCACAAGGCTGACATATGCGTTGCTGGCCTTTAAAGAGGGGTTTGGGCCGCCGAGAACTCTCACAAACAGTACGAAACGCTACAACAGTACCACTTGACGTCACAGCATTGGCGACACTTCACGTCGATCTTAAGTGGGAAAGACGTACTGGTAGATACGCTGGCTCAATCCAGCTTCAGATCAAATTCAGTTACAAAAGTACTGCAAGCGAGGCGCAACCTCTAATTGAAATAATATAAAATCAAAAGTTTAAGACCTAATATAACAAATCCACGTAAATCCCCACCGCAACTAACAAAAAATGTTGAGACATTGGCATCGTATCGATTACGTCAGCTTTCAAATAAAAATAAACGCATAAAAATGGGTCGATACCTTTAGAAGCTACGAAGCCACAGACAGACACAAAATGAAACTTATAACACCTCTCTTTTCGTCGGGGGGTAAATAACATATTCCGTCGCGTAAATACTCCGGATCTTTGGCCGGACGTTTTCTCGTTTGCCTATTATTTTATGTTAATTAACGCCCCCTTTCGAGTTTGCAATTTGAGCAAACAGATTGTTTTCAGCCGAAATTCAATTGGAATACTAACATGGCAACGAACGAATTGTGAGAAATTGAAGCAGTACTAAACAAACGTCGACGATGGAAGGATAATGTTTCATTTATACGAATGGATACCAATATAACAACGCTTCTAGATCGCGGATGGGGCTGCCCCGCTTTTGCCGTATATCTAGAATGCTCCAAGAGGCTTATATGCAATGTTATTGGGCTACTTTAGATTGTTAATGAGGCTTCGCTTTGATGTGCCTCTAGAATCTTTTCAAAATTTAATATTATATTTCGTTAGTCCCTGTGCAAAGCTTCTGTTTTACTTTAGAGTGAACGTAGGGTTTTCCTGCTTTTGCAGAGGCTCCTATGCAATGCTTCGGCTTTGCAATACATACATACATCCAGACTAGACTGTCTGGATGTATGTATTGCATGTCTCTATTAGTGTGATTAGTCATATTTTCCAGTTCTTAGACTGGAAGAGTAATAACAGAAGACCTGCTGACAAAAATGAGATGAAACTTCTTATTGAATCTATGCTAATAAATAAAGCTAAAGATTTTGTTTGCTTGGTTGAATGCGTTAATCTCAGAAACTACTGATCCGATTTGAAAAAAGTCTTTCAGTGTTAGATAGCCCATTTATCGAGGAAGGCTGTACAAAATGAATCTATTTATTTCTTACCCAATTTTACGCGAAGACGCGGGCACAGCTAGTACATAAAATAAACATTAAATAAAACGCTAGTACAAACCCTAGATAACTGTTCTAGAGACATGTCAATAGAACTGTTTCCTGGCATTCACCGGTAACTGAATGTAACTGAATTATTTCCGAACTCCGCGGTTGTTCGAAAAGTCAGTTCGACTGAGTCATGATTTTGTAGTGGGAGATACGGTGTTCGGCAATTAAACTCAGTCGACGTATTGAATAGTAATGTTATTCACATTACGATGAAAAAAAAAAATGGCCAAAAGCGTATCAAGACACGCTTATACAGAAGGGTTCCGTATCTGATACGCTATAAACGTATTTGTTAAAGGGCGAAAACGTTAATTTAAACATTGGCTGAGAGAACCAACTGTTCACCGATTAACGGGTCAACTCATTAAATTACTTCTCACACAAATCTGTTTAAATAAATTTGCTAGCTTTCAAACTTACAAAGTAGTACCTAAAAAGAGGATACGATGTAAAAGGGCGAAAACGTTAATTTAAACATTGGCTGAGAGAACCAACTGTTTACCAATTAACGAGTCAACTCATTAAATTACTTCTAACACAAATTTGTTTAAATAAATTTGCTAGCTTTCAAACTTACAAAGGCGAGCTACGGAAGCTATTGTGTGTGAATCGCAGCTCTTATATTGAATAGCAGCAAGCTTAGCTGTAGGCAAATTTGGTCGAGACGTTACAAAGGATCACAGGAATTTATGAGCATACCTCAGCAATAAATTGATTTGCATCCGGAGACATTGAATATATCACCAATAGCAAGCTAAAGTAGCTATTAAGTCAGGATCCTAGCTCTAATATTGTAAAGGCAGCAAGCTTAGAAGCTGTAGGCAAATTTGTTCGAGACGTTGCAAAGGATGACAAGAATTTATGAATGTAAATACATAAATTAATATTGATAAACAAGTTTAATTTTTCGAGTACATACGTGTACCGAGTCTGTTTTTTTTTTATAAACATTTCCACTGGATTTCAGTCACATATTTCGAGCACAAAAAGGTTTTGCAACTATAAGCTTATTTCAAAATAATATATTCAATTTACTCAATTGGTAAAATTTTAACAAAAATATGCCTTAACGACGTTTTAAAATATATTTGCCAATCAACTCCACTGATATCTTGTTCTCATTTTGAAGAGTGATTTTCGATGTAAGCCAACCAGTAAAGTGCAAGAGGAATTAATTCATTACAAAAGTTCTGCATAAAAGAATTTGGCAGTAACCATATATTTGTTAAAAAAAAAAAAAATAGTAACTAAAAAATATATAAGATTTCATTTTCTGTTAAACGCAAAATGGCGTACTATATAAGCATGTCAAGACATGCTTATATAGAAGGGTTCCGTATCTGATACGCTTTAAACGTATTTGTTAAATAACTTCAAAAGCTGTTGTTCGATTTCGTTCAAAATAATTTTCCTAATGAGTTTTTAGCATGTTCTATATATATAATCATTACACAGATCGAAATGTAGCAATCGAAAAAGATATATGTTTGAAGCCCTTATTTTAAACTTTATTAATTGTTTCAGGTTGGTTTGTAAAACGAATGTGTTACGGAGAGTAATTTACAGGCTCGTGCACGGGTAAAGCTTTTATCTGTGGCATTCTAAATCTACCCGCATTGCGGCTACCGGCCGGTGGACAATATGTCTGCCGTGTCAATAACTCATCACGTGGAACAATGTGGGATCAAGATGATCGATGTCATGCGCTATCAAACTCTTCACTAAAGGAGCCATCGGATGCTTCGCGTTAAGTGAACCAGGTTAGAAGAACTTTTATTAATAACTGTCTCGTCCACTATTAGACAATTAACCCATCTTCTTTGTATCTTTTCCATAAAAGCTAAATTGGCCGATGGTTCTAGGAAATAATAATGCGTCAGAGAAACGTCAGAGAAAAAAATCTAGTACGAACGTCCAGTATTTTAAGTATTCTGAAGTAGCGACCAAATCAGCAATTTTTAGTATTTTTAATAATCTTTTGACGTTCCCTTTCTTTCTTTTAATTACATGAGATCTAAAATTCCCTATAATTTTAGATCTAATGTTACAGTCGGGCTGAGAATATCCGCGTTTGAGTTCGCTCAAATATGTTATGATTTAAAGTACGCGTACGCGTTTTTAAGTACGATTTTAAATCCCTATAATATTTAAATTATTATTATCTAACGTTACAGTTGGGCTGAGAATATCCGCGTTTGAGTTCGCTCAAATATGTTATGATTTAAAAGAACTTATTTCCGCGTTTTTAAGGACGATTTTAAATCCCTATAATATTTAAATTTTTATTTGAGCCACTTAACTAATCTCCTATATGTGCATAAAACGTGATATATGTCATTGTTTAATCATTCTTTTGAGTTTTCCCGTCTTTCTTTGCTTTTAAGCCTTCCCTTAAATAAAGGTAATGAGGGGAAACATACATAATTCAACTCGTTCCAGCCATTTTTGAGTTTTAGCGAGACTAACGAACAACGATTGATTTTTATATGTACATAATACTAAATGCTGTTTTACAATTACCTTTACAAAATCACGTCACACGCTAATCGACCAACATGCCTACTTTTACGCACACCCACCTCTATATCTTATACTATAATATATGAAGCTGAAAAGCTTTGTTTGTTTGCTTGAACGCGCTAATCTCTGTAACTGCTGGTCCGATTTAAAAAAAACTTTTTCACTGTTAGACAGCTTATTTATCGAGGAAGGTTATAGACTATATGTCATCACGGTAAAATTGACATATATTTTTTTACCTAACTTTACGCGTACAAAGTCGGGGGCACTGCTAGTGTATGTATTTGTATACACACTCACTGTATGTTGTTATTAAAATAACAGTTTTGAAATGCACAATAACTTATCAAAAGCCAATCGTGTCTGATCTGTTGGTAAGTCAGGTCGCTGAATTAATTCGGAAAAGAGGTATAGGGCCAACCTAGGACGAATCTACATATATAAAAGCAAAAGGTTACCTAGCACTAAATCTCGAAAACCGCGTGACGTACAAAACGTATGAAATTTGACAACGAGGTTGTTTATATTTAGTTGAAATCCGCTAAGAAACGATTATTTTACCCGGACGAAATCGCAGGAAAGATATAGTACATAATAACCATCGAATTACACGCGTCCTTGTTCCATTTTTTAAAACTAAAACAGCCAATTACTTTACGACTTTCTTTGCTTAATATCTGCGAGTCGAGGTGTTTTGAAGGACCTTCGTTTGTCAAAAACTTACAAAAGTTCTTTATTAGTACGGATATAGCCGAACTAGCAATAACATAAAAAAATTGGCTAGACTGGGGAGGAAAGCCAGAACAGCTGCTTTTAAACTTTCTTTGTTTACTATCAGCGAGTCTAGATCTTCTGAAGGACTTTTTTGTGCCAAGAAAGAAGAACATAGATTTATTAGAACAAATATAGCCGCGCTAGTAAGATCACAGAAAATTTGGCTAGGCAGGGAAAGAAAAGGAAAGCCGTTAAAGCGGGCGTAAGTATGTACAAAAAAATTCCTCCAACCTACACAACCTACAAAAAATCCTAGGGCTGTTAGGATTCTTTCCTTTGAAACGCGATGGATCAGAATCTGTGGAACATTACGAAATCTTTCTTCAAGCCTTTGTTGATTTTTGTAAAAAAAATTATGGTCGTACAAGAAAATTCCAATTATTTTTATATTTATTTGATGCAAATGCGTCTATTTATTAATAAGCCTTAAGAGAACCATGATTTGATACTTTAAGGCTATCACGGATAGGTTAGAGGAGGTACGGCGATCGCGCATTGACTTTTGAATTGATAATTTTTTATGGGAGGGCAGACCGTTTCGTTACGTAAAGCGTTACGGCGATAGACGCCAGACATAAATTTGTATTTCTGTCATACGTCCCGAGACGCTCACATTGTTTTTTTATAGATTTCTATTTTATAATATTTCTATTCAATATGAACTTCAACTTAAGGAGCTATAAAATGTATGCCTTTACTAGAACGCTGTCTATTAAAGTGCGTATAGTCTAAAAATGCACATTCTCCCGCTCCAAAGTATTCACTTATACATGCAAAATAACATGAATAAGCAAAAATGCAAGCTCGTCAATATCAGTGGCTTACAGAGCGTGTTTACTGGAATTTAAGTTTACAATAAAAATGCTGCACACACACAAGCAAGCATTTAATTAATTATTTTTAGGCTGAAACATCTATACATAATCTGTACGTAATAATTTTTATTAATACTGGCTGTATGGCTTTTGATCTTTGCCTAATTGTATTAGCCGATGTGACAAGATCGGCAATAACTAATGGCAATTTCAATTGTCAAATGTCAAAAAACCTAGCTAAAATTGAGTTTTGCATTTGTTGATAATATTTTAATGTAGTATTTGCTTGACAAATCTGTGCTTAATATATTGGATAATATTAAAAATGGCTCAACGAGAACGCCGCTCAAATGCTGGGAATCGTATGGCAAAACTATTAGACGAAGAAGAAGAAGACGATTTCTATAAAACAACTTACGGTGGTTTTCAAGAAGCAGAAGAGGACAACGACTATGTGTGAGTAACAATCAGAATGCAAAATTTGCGCATTAACTATGAGGGACTCTGGAGAACATTCTATAATATAGTATCTCTTGTCCGCTACCTCGTCGGCGTAAAATTAAGCTTGCCCTTAGACTTTAATCTGGCCCTATTGAATAATCGGTTCTTAGTGGATGTCTACTAACTATAAACTACTTCCTTGCCAAATTATCTTTATTCATCTCGCGGTTTTCGACATTTCAGGTTAGATGATGTTTAGCTTTTATATATATAAAATAAAATTTGTGAAGAAAAGACGGGCATGGAGGTCTTAGGCTGAAAAAATTTAAAACTGTGTGTAAAAAGTTTTTTTAACTGTAGTTTGTAATGTGTATGTGTAATATATTCTTATATGATTATGCTATTGAAAATATTACAGACAGGAAAAAGAAACAGACGATGTAGTTGACTCAGATTTTGACATCGATGAAAATGATGACCCTAAATCAGACCAAGAAACTGATGATAAAGAAAAGAAAAAAGTCAACACTAAGGCTTATAAGGTTTGATAGTTTATATGTGTGTGTGCTTAGTCATATTCCTTCTAACTTTCTATTTACGCTAGTCAATTCTGTCATTTAGAATACATAAATAAGGTTTAAGAACACATAGGTTATACACAAAGTAAGGGTTATGTTCAAGGGACCCTTTTGGCTTGAACTTAGCTTTTCAATTTTATATTATGTCACTAAAATGTCAAATAATGGAAAAAATGCTTATACATTTCCATACTGTACAGAGAAAAGAAAACTATAGTATTGGCTTTTTGATAACAACTTATACACATATACTTACATAAACTTTATATACATAAATGATTATTTAGTAGTAATATATTTAATAAAAAGTGCATAGCCAACATAATAAACTTTTCCTTAAAAGTTTTTTTTTACAATAGATAAATTAAATTTTTTATTTTGACTCTAAATAAATTAAGTATTTCAGGATCCTAACAGAAAAAGAAAAACAGAGAAGGTAAAAAAAGTAATAGCAAAGAAACCAAGAGAACCAAAACCCAAGGAGGATGTGGAGAGGGCAGAGAAAGTTGACAAGTTATTAATAGATACATCAATAGGTTAGTAGATTATAAAATTTATGCCATAACTAGCTATTTCCATTGACTTCATCCTTGTAAAATTGTGACAGCCTTTAGACTTCCTTCATCTTGCTCTAAATCATTTCTTAGTTGATGTCGACTAGCTATAGACTACCCCCTTGGTCTATGGTCCAAGTCCTATGGAAGACCAACATCCCTAAAGACCATCTGATAATAACTAACAAGTACTTTGACCTGAGCCATAAGCTCACCAAAAACAGTTACAAAACCAGCTTATACATGGTAGAGTCGGGAGCAACTGGTATACAAGCAAAATCCCTGCAACCTATGAAGAGACCTTGGCTTGTCAAGATCTATCATAAATTCATTATTAGAAAGCCACACTAAAAGGATCATACCAGATTTGGCTAGGCAGGGGAGGGAAAACTGGCAGTGAAGTTGACTGTTAGTAGCCACTATAAAGTGCGCTCTTAAACTTATACCTGGGTCACAAGTTCCAGGCACTGCTATGGTTTCTTCTTCTGCAATGCGATGGACTTGGCACCACAGCTTTTTTCGCAACCGGTGAGGTTTTTCCGAATACGCAAGGTCGCCTTAGCAGATTTGTGCAGTATTTTTTTTTAATTTAATGCCGAACGTCAACAGTCACATTATTTTCTATTAAAACCAAAAATTATATCAGAGATCTAAAATAGCCGCCGTTCTAAAAAGTAATTTCTAAGCGTGACTCACATTCATTCAAAATAAGTTGCATTAAATTTTGTTTTCACTTAAATTTAAATCACACGCAATCAACAAGTACCCCTTACAGTTATTTTTATTTTAATTCGGTTCTTTTTCCCATTTGAGAGCTTCCGCCGCGTGCGCTGCGTAAATGGTCAAAGTTTCGCAAAAGTCATGTATGACAAAATTGTTTCTCTTTAAAAGATCTAAATAAAATTCCGCGACAGCATATGTCTATCTTTTAAGGTTGGCTCAGTATAACCCTTTTTATGCTAATCAAAATTATTCAAAAATAATGCTTTATTTATTAAGATCTTTTTATAAACATAATATTAATTATTATCCAAAAACTATTTTTAAACCTCTGATTGATAAGAGTAGCACACGAAGGTAAGGATATGGGTTAGATTCAACACATATTTAACTCCCTTTCCGATGTGCTATAATTTATTAAGTTAAAATTTAAGGGATCCATATTTGATAATGTGTCTTACAATATTTAAAATATTACAAATGATAAACCGATTCTTAAACTTTAGATTTTAATTAACCACAATTCCAAAATTTACAATCTTTGTATCCATGAAAACGGGATGTTTCAAAGGCCTTTTAAACAATACACAAATAAATAAAATTGGACTGTCTGTTCGTAACGTCGAAGTAGAGTTATTTCATTTATGGTTCCTCTAAAAAAGGATTACGGCGTACGGGCTGTATATCAAAGGATGCGAATGTGATTTGATTTCGAACTTGATTGCTATGCGATACGAGTTGATATTTATAGAATTTAATAATATAAAGTTCATTATTAATATAAAAAGTATATTAAAACTAAAATGAAAATATACGTCAATATGGGTGGATGACAAAGGCGTCAAACAGTCTATCACCTAAAAACCTAGTTTAAAAGTGAATAAGGTTTCAAAAACATTATTATATCTTTGTATAGTCATTAAATACCTTGTAAAAATATTATGTGACAGTACGGAACCCTCAGTGCGCGAGTCTGACTCGCACTTGCCTGGTTTTATTTTTTATTTTATATTTGCTACCTCAGAACTTTCGATTGTATGAACAAATATTGATGATTCTGTTTTTATTTAAAAGCTGGTACTTTTCTGACAATTTGAAGTCTTTTTTTTTAAAGAAAGAAAGATTATCTCTTATTCTTGATAGAATCAGGCGTTACTTTGCGGAAATCCATGACATGCATGAGAAACTAAACTACTTTGCTTTAATCCGCTTCAATATAAGCGTGTCTTGATACGCTTGGCATTTTTTTTTTACCTCTTCTGTAGATAAAATAAAGTGTAATTAAACTAAAACTATAACATTAACGCAAAAGCAAACGCATAATATTCATAAAATTAATTGTGATAGGGTATAACAAGGATTATGTAGGAAGAAATCAGAACAACTATAATATTTAACTTTTTATAATAGACTAGATATATAATTAAATATTGAATTTATTACTCGAACTATTGACTCTCTCTCCTCCTTTACTGTGTGTCCCACATGGTGGTTTTTGAGCAAACACTGTCTTAAGATGTGGAACACGATAAATCAAATCTTTTCGACGTCTTGTTATAAAATCCGGCCTATATATATAACACAGAAGAGCGTTACAAACATTTAAATTGAAATAAAATCGGCATTATTTAATACATTTTTGTATACAAATATATATTCAATAATAACGATAACATTGTTATATACAAAAACGATTATATTACAATTTCGTTGTTTGTAACGCTCTACTGCAAAGCTGTGAATTTGGGGTTACGACAATATACGTGGGAGCCATCGAAATTCCACATCGGATCCGTAAATATCTTCTAATCGATCCAAGTTCTTGAGCTTATCTTTATCGTCTATCATAGCATACCTAATCTCTGGAACTACTGGTCCGATTTGAAAATTTCTTTCAGTGTTAGATAGCACATTTATCAAGGAAAGCTATAGGGTATATATCATTACGCTTAAATTAAATAATTTTTAAAGTAATTTTACGCGGACCAAGAAATTGGTTTGCCGCGCTAAGGTCGAATGTCGTTTGCACGTCAATTAGCTAAAAGGCTTATTTTTGCTTGTACAATTTAGTTTATCTGTTTATTTATTACGGGTAATTATCGAAACGGCTGGATCGATTTTGATGGAACTGTCACAGGTAAGTTTTGCAAAGACTAACTTAGGATATAGTAAAAAAATAATTAGCGTTTCACCCAAATTAATAAAATTGTAATACAGCTTTTTAATAATTAATATTTTTTCTGTTCACGTGATGTAAAAAACACTTTTAAAAACTTCGACTAAAAAACGAATCATCAAGACCTGTTCGCCCAGTCGAAAGTTTAAAGGTAACAAACATAAAAAAAAAAATGTTACCATCGCGATGTAACTCGCGTAAATAAAAAGTTTCAGAAATACAACAGTACTTATAGAAGGAAACAGACTGATCCATTTCAATACAAGCATAATCATGCTTAGGACATTAATTTGTGCCGTGGATAGGTCTAAGTTTCCAAAAATTCTAGACAAAAGGCCCTAATTATACTAAAATTATAGACCGATTCGCCACAGTTATCAGTCACGTCATCAGATAATTAACCTATTAATTAAATGGAAATTAATTATTATGTGACGAGATACGTAATAAATTGTTATATTATATGGCCGCTGATGGTCTGGTCACGTTTAGTGTCGGGTTGTCACTGTGTTGTGTTTTAATGTGTTATTCTTTCGTCATTAACTACCCACCTTACAAAATGATCCTAATTATTCAACTGTGTCCGTGGAATTCCGATTTGTACGCATAAGTGTCCGTAAGTCGCGGAATAGGATGAATGTAAAGCAAAACGATACGATATTGCGCATGCAAAATATGTGCGTGTTGAGTGAAACTTAACGTAATTTAGTAATCCAGGGCTGCATGCGGCGGACAAAAGATTTCCGTCAGAGATTGATGTATTTTTTCATGCTATGAATAATAGGCTAGTTGAACATTTTTCAGAAATTAGTTCATATTATGCCTTGCAGTCGACTAAACATAAAATATTATATATTTCAATGAAAAACAAAATGTCACCTCCTTTCTTTGCATTTTTATACATCCATTTAAATTTTATCGCCAAAACGCTTTGACTAACATGGCATCTTGAATGACGTAACGTCTTGCCAAACAGAGGCGGTACTTTATTGTAATCACAGCGTATGTTGGCAACGACAATTTGTTTTGCAAGATGTGACGTCATGCGCTCAAATTGCTGTTTGGTGTCACGTGATTTTATGTCTTTAAATTGATTGATTTGTATCTGCAAACTATTGAACAGTCTGACATATTTTAGTAATTCCACCGGATTTATGTGATATTTAAACCTGTTTCAAATAATTCAGAACAAAAATGTATTAGGAGTTATTTTAGTGGCAACTACCCTATTATAGCATGCTACGACGCCCTTACGAAATGGACGCGGCCAAAAGAAGCGGAGTTGTATTCAAATTCATGCAGCGAGACGCGGAAGAGCTAATTAAATGTAATTACTCCCTCCATCCGACCACAGAGACGTAAACGCTCCCTTCTCTATCGGACAAGAGTTCGTCCGATCCATTTGTTCCTTCATAACTAAAACTTGCTACCACTAAAGGATCTCCGCGCCATCGTCTATGCCAAAATTAGATAACATTAAAAATGTGCGGACGTATAGTCGACTAAGGAATTGGTTTGCCACGCTAAGGTCGAAAGTCGTTTGCACGTCAATTAGTTAAAAGGCTCATTCTTGCTTGTTGTGCATTACGTTAATTTCTAACAATAATCCTTAGCAAAATTTTCTTTAAGTAGGAACTGTCATCCAAAATGGTAAAGCACTTTCCTAGTCGACTATACACATGTTTATACAGGGTGACTGGTGAGACACATAAAATACTTAAGTTACGGTACTTGATGGTCGTTATAGTTAATTGTAATATAAATAGGTACTTCATTTTTGACCAAATGTCCTAAACCAAGCCTTTCGTTCTGTGATTAATTTGCTGTTCAAAAAAGTTAATTCGTAAATGCATTTCCCAGCGTAAACAAAACTGGTCAGTTATAAAAAAAGATTTAATGACAGCTGTCAGTCAGAATTAAACGCGATATAAATTATAAATAGAAATAATTCGATTAATTTTTTGGCTATACTTATTAAACAAATAAGTGATTCGAATGGGTGAAATAGGTATTTTTGCCTGTCCTAACCCAGGATTAAACTGTGAAGGGAAAACGATCTATCATCGTAAGTCCACACTAGTATCTCCATGCGTTCCGTACATAATTAGTTATCTTTCTCTTAAGCTCACGAAGTAGTTAATTGATATTTACATTTAATATTAATTTTTTTCGTCATATATGATCATCAAATATCAGATCCTCGAGTATCGTAAGTGTTTCACCAGTCAACCTTTATAACAAATAGGACAAGAGCCTTCTTTGAAGGGAAGCAGATAGAGACAAGAAATAAATAAACAATCACCAAAAGCGTTAAAGCAACCATTTAAAAGGAAGATAGAGTAAACAAAAACATTAGAAATTCGTGATTTTTAAAAATTATAATAGTTTTTATTCTACAGAAATATAAACCAAAAGCAATAAAGTATAGCAAGAAAAACCAAAATATAAAAAAAAAGAATTACACAGCATAAGAAAGCATATAGAGTAAGAGCCCCTCAATAGCCAGGTACATTGTAAAAGCAGAAAGTTTGTCAGCGCATGCTCTCTATACAGGTAAGAACAATGGCCCATTATGAAGTTTAAGTGAACGTGGGTTTGATAGGTATACGACACTGGAGGTGTGGAAAATGTAAATTCACATTTTTCATCATACTCTCTTTACAGGTAAGAACAAAGGCCCATTATGAAGTTTGAGTGAACGCGACTTTGGCAAATATATACGACACTAGGGGTGTGGAAAATGTAAATTCACTTTTTTCATCATACTCTCTTTACAGGTAAGTACAATGGCCCATTGTGAAGTTTGAATGATTGTGACTTTGACAGGTATATGGCACTAAAGGTGTGAAAAATGTGAATTTACATGTGCCAAAGCAACGATCAAGCAAACTTCATAATGGGCCATTGTTCTTACCTGTATAAAGAGCATGCGCTGACAAACTTCCAGCTTTTATAAAATGTCGTAAGTGCGGTTGATCGGGGACTCTTAACATTATGTAGTGCAGTTGAAATAGGCGCTACCTAAACATCAAAGCATGATTTTTTTTGCAATTGCCCAATTTCATTTAGAATAAAAAAGTGTTTTAGGGTGTGATATGTTAATTATGTTACCAGTGTACAATAGATTAACTTATCCCTCACTAAGGATGTCTTCGAGTTATCCTCGAGTGTAGGATTGTTAACAATGGACCATCGATATATGCCGTCACACGTTAAATTTATTACAAAGCAAACATCGTTCTACTAAACGATCGCCGTCACAACGGTCATTCAGTCTATTCACTTGACGACCACCATTGCGGTCACGTCGAAAACGTCACGTATGACGTCATTACGTACGTTCGCACAACGCTCGTCCGCAAATGGAACGTACGAACGGCACGCACGCAGGCAGGCACGCACGCACGCACGCACGCACACACACACACGCACAAACAGACACGAACTCACAGACACAACACGCACTTTAACTTCACAATAACACATTTTAGTGGAGGGGCATGCATTTTTTACCGTTGAGCTATTGTGAGTGTAATAACTATTTGGGATTCCTGATTAGACACAAACGTTTTATTGATTTCTTTACGAGTATGAAATAATGAACATTATTGCAATGCTTTGGGCCATCTCTTGATAATAGTGAGTGGATTATTGCTTGCCGATGAGAACTTATACGTAATAAGGAAGAAATTATCTTACTTTATCTAACTGAACGTTGCTTTACCGATTGCCAAGAATCTCTATCCATGTGTGATTTGACTCGCTCAGATAGGTTGTGAAATTTAAATCTGTTTGAATAATTCGAGCATTATCACACAACTCACAATAAATGCGAAGCATTATGAAGTGCTTTATGGTGGAAAAAAAATAGTAATTTTATTATTATTGCATTGTTAGTTGTTTTTTTATTATTATTGTGTTATCAGAAAACCCCGAAAAAGCATGAAAATTGGATGCTTTATTCGTCTAAACTAAAAACCAGCGAAGGTACAGTGGAGATTGATAAAGAAGCGTAGGTAGGTAATATCCGATGTGACCGTTTAAAGATTATGAAGAATTTTAGCTGTTCTGGTAGCATAATATTAATTAAATATATGAAAAATATATTCCATCTGGAAGGAAATAAAGAGTGGAAGAATATTTTTACTGTCACATAAGTTCGTATAAATTTATTGGAAGGGAATATTCTATATAATATATAAACGCTATTAATAATGCATCTATTATTATTAAAAGCTTTTATTTCACTTGCAACGAATTTTTGTGCGAGTGGAATCTTACAATTCAGTTTTGGAGCTTATATCTTTAACTGGCTGAGCTGAAATTTTGCACACATATGTATATCGAATGACAATGTATGAAATAAAACTTCTTAATACACGCTTGGCTTAAGGAATAAGCTGATAAATGTGTAACGCGACCGGTGATTTTTTGATTATTTCGTAATTCCGTTTCGTTCTTGATCAATTTTATAAATTTATATTTTGATAGATGAAATATTCTGCACAATTATTTAAAATGGATAAAATTGTAAATTTATTTTAAAGTTCAATTATACCTATACAGTAGAAGTTTTACTTCAGTTGTGTGGTCTGAAGCACACTCGTTTTTATTTTCTTTTTACTGCCTTGTCATGCGAGCTAAGAGCAAGTAACAATGAACAATATTAACGCTTTCAAAGGGTACACACGTATGCGCTATTGTCGAGCCGTCCCTTACTAATAACAAGTTCCGTTATAATAACAAATCACGAATTTTAATAATTTCTTATCGTAAACAGTTAAATTATATAACAAATCCATAACCGAGAGCAATGATAGAGCTATTTAAAGTACCAAAAAATTTCATTGCTTTTTTTTTATGTTACAAGGGGGCAGACGAGCAGGCAGCAGGCACCGAAGTGCCTACCGACGCCCATGGACATCTGTGCAAAAAGACAACTTTTCAGTAGAGCAGTTCAAAGTTAATTTTGACGATAAAAAATAAATGACAAGGCTGTGGATGGTCAATTTTGCAATGATAGTTTTTTGCAATGATAGCAATTAATAAATGAAGAATTATCTATAATAATATACGAGTGTGTTTTATGCTTTTTGTTTGCGTATGTTTTTAAAACTCGCCTATTCAACCAATGTGTCTTGCCCACCATGACGCATCTTTATGGCTTACTCGTTTATTATTGCAGATAATTATTTGCCATTTTCTTCTTCTGACATTGTTATATTTGACAATTAATATACGGTCGGGGTCGTTATGACTACGCTTTGACACAATCTCATAGTAAAATATATACATGTGTGTAAATCGTTTGGCGATGGTTGTGTGAGGTTCTATTATAATAATTTAATGTATTAATAATGCATATTCTATAAAAATATTAGCATTCGCACGCCGTCCTCTATATAAATTCGTTCGTGCAATTTTCATAAAATGATATCTATTGAAAAATCCACTTATTTAAAAAATAGAGTGGTAAGCATGTAATTACTTAGTAAGATCCACACACACAGACATCTGGACGTCCAAAGAAATATTTTTATAATAAGCTTTTTTATTACACAAAAAAGTAAATATTCTTCCATAGTATCAAAACTGTGAAAAAACGACTTTCATCTTAATATTTGCGTATTTATATTTAACAATAAGTACCATACCAAAGGAATAGATTGATTTTTGGTACACGAAATAGGTCGATTTTTATGAGGTGAGAGTAGAGTACAAGCATACAGCTTTATGTTATGAGGCGTGCAATAATCTATTAGGAAATATGCATAAAATGGCACGCACTATAGTTTGATTTTATTCAAATAAAATTCATCATGGATATCTACAAAGTCATTACTTTGTATAGTCAACAAAGAAAGTGCTTTACCATTTTGGACGACAGCCCAAAGAAGCTGAAAGAGGCTCCTAGTTAAAGAACATTTTGTTAAGGGTTATTGTTTGAAATTAACGTAACACATAACAGGCAAAAATGAGCCTTTTGACTAATTGACGTGCAAACGAAATTCGACCTTAGCGTGGCACCAATTTCTTGGTCAACTGTACATATGTAGCGGCTGCGTATCTAATTTACAAAACCAAGATATCACAACAATTGAATCTTTTTAATAAAATCTTCTGCATATCTTTCAGATTGTAGAAGTAATTATTAAATTAACGAACAGTCATTTAGCACCTTCTCTATACTGTGTAAAATAAAGTCGCTTCCCGTTCTTGTACGTTTTAATCTTTTGATTTTGACAAAAAAAGAAGTATGTTTGCGCTTGATTTTTTTTTACTTTCATTTTTAGTATGAAGTTTTAAAAAACACGGAACCCAAAGTATGTGGACGTACATATAAAGTTTTATTCGGGCCCGCTGCTTTAGATGCTTTCCAAAACACGCATTAGGTCGGATATTTGAAAACTAGTGTTAGAATTGGTCCTCCGTCTATTACACTGCGAGCTTTGTATTTAGGTAGCATAGTATATCCAGAAGCAACCTGAAGTGGCAAGCCCAGCCATATATCTCCAAGAACTGATATAATTTCCGGCAAACATGCCCTCGAGTAGCCATAGCTTAGCAAGTGTTAGGTAAAAATCCCTTCCACTAGGTGAAGTAACGACTTGCGAAAGAAGGGGAATAGCGCAAATAAATATTCCTACGTCAAATTGCAAATCACTACAGGTTGATGATGATAATTTTGACGATGAGACTGAGCTATAAAATGATTCAGTTTTCATGTCTCAGTACCAACAACTCGCGCAGACCATATTGTATACTAATGAATTTAAGCCAATCACTCTAAGAGATATCCCAACTGCAAGCTGAAGCTATAAATCGTGCATTATTTCTTTTTCTGTAAGCTTATATATAGAAGTGAATCACTTGTGGGGGATATTGGCTATTTTCTCAAACCGTTTCATGACTCATAAGGTCGTCTTCCATCAGGATGCATTGCGATAAAATTGCACTTGCGTAAGATACACTTCTGAGTCCACTTAAATTGTTTAGAAAATTTCTGACATGCTACATTGTTTTATATTTTTTGTTTTATTTTTTAATAATTACGTATTGAACTTTGTTTGCTGGATGTTGATGACCACCAATCATTCGACATATACATAGGTTCCAAATTATAAATAAGTCTTCGTCAACGTTTGTTGCTCTGCGATCATAATCAAAACATCTTACAGATCTTTGGTATCAAGCATATTTTATAAGTATATTTTTCTTTTTTAGGCGGGAATCAACTCGCGTGCTAAATCTGGGTTATTATGCCGTTAAACCAAAAAGGTCGTGAGATAACTATCGTCTGCATTTACCTAATCAAATACATCGTCTAATATGTGCCTATCTAAAATAAAGTCCTGTGTATTCTATTCCCAAAGAGATATCCAATATCGGACACCTACAAGTCGCAAAGGTGTAATTTACGCGAAAAACGTTCTCGACTTAGCGTTGAACAAAAACAGATGTAATTTAACCAAGACTTTACTATAATTCTAGTTCCTAATTTATTACAACTTCTGCAGTATAATTGATAGAGCGTCTGCGTTCTAGTGCCAAAACTTGTCGATTCAATTAGATGTATGGATTCGAAATCAACCGCAGCGAAATTTTCAATAATCCGTTTCGTAAAATAGTTATTAATAATATAAGACAATTGGCGGCTTTAACACAAAATTTCATGACTTATTACTTAAATGAATGTGATCAATCAGATCAATGGAATAGGATAAATAAACGTGAACATTTATTGTTACAAAGACCTTCGCTGTTTTCAATACTAACCTTTAAAACTCATAACCAACGTTTCTTGCAGCTGCTAAATACTAGTATGTTTATCCGACCTGACTGCCAAGTTTCCGTGTATAATTTAAAATAAACGATTGGCTGAAACAGCTGGCGCCAATCATAGTTCTGCGAACAATGGAGAGCTTAACTAAACTTTGTGCGCTTCAGAAACTTTCGGATCGCAATTTGTGTTACAAAGTACGTCCAAGCTCTTGTACAACGTGGAATCTGTGAAAAACAGTAAATGAACTAATCCTGAAGCATTAAAATACAAAACAAATAACCAATACAAAAACGTCACACTTTCGAAACTCGTTTAAGGTCGAAGAAAATCTCAAAATAAATTTGATATCCTTGTTTTACATTTGAGTGCCAATTATGACACCTGCTATATACTCTTCAAAAAGACAATAAAAATTGAATTTGGAACGCAGTGAAAACTGAACGTGCACTCCAAAATTCTTAAAATATGTTTAAAGATCTCCCTTGAGCTGGTTCTAGGAAAACCTGAAGAGATGCGCAAAGCACTGAATGCTACATTGTATATTTAGTTTAAAGAATGACCTACTTCAAAGATAATTTTCGAATTTTATCACCAGCTCTTTACATTGCTGCATAGGAATTCGCATCGTAAAGTCTGCGCGGTTGCCGCGGTTTCCTTTAACTAGCCTTGACTTTGAAGTCGGATTATTTTAGCTTCAAATGAGATAAGAAAATAGACAAGATCCAGTTCCACATTACACTTCAAACTGAATGCCATAGAGTTTCCAAGTGTTACAAGCTACTAACAATTTCTAGGTTTGTAGAATAATGTGATTTTTTTATTGCCACGTCGCCGTTGCTTTAAGATTTAGAACATACCTAATTATATATTATAACTTAATTTTACATTACTCAAACTTGTAACCGATACTTTAAAAAAAATCTTAAATTTTATAGGTTTAATTATAAGAAAGTCCTCAATTCAATTCAACACGAAAGTTAATATTTACTTAAGTAACTGTCATACTTCTTAATCTTAAAAAATAAATCTTGCAGTGTTGAGAAACCAAAAATTAATTTTAGCTTATTAAAGGACCATTTTTCAACTTTACTCTTCTTATATCGGCTTCTCTGAGTACAAATCCTTCAACAACCTATTTTGGTATACCGTAACAAAGCACGACATTTAAATTTTTAATTTTCCGTTGCGACCTACCTATCAGCAGTCATCAAAAAGTAGTTTTACATAACAATCTAAAGTATTCACGCAGTTTCTTATCAGAAAAGCAAGTCAATGACGACGGCCTTGTCGAAGATGACTTTCTGAGAACCACTTATCAGACATAAGTGTAAAGATTATGTCAGTTGTTAAAAGATAAAAGTATCGGTTTAGTACCGTGTCCTTATTACTACCATTTCTTTTTGGTATCACTGTGCTGTTGTTCTATCTCGAGTATCAACTCATTCCTTTTGAGCGTTTTCAATACCATCATCATTTTCTGCCCCTGATAACCCACTGCTGGGCATAGGCCTCCCTTTGTTTCTGCCACTCTCCCTTATCCTTTGCCAATCTTATCCAACCATCCATCGTTATCATCCGCCCATCGGATCATGGGACGACGAGGGTTTCTCCAATCCAGGTATTTCAAAATCGGAGGTTCTTTTTCCTAGGCTATATATTATCACGCTAAAACTTTTCATCCAATTTTATGCGGACAAAGTCGCGGGTAGCAACTAGTGTAATATTAAAATAGTAACAGACGATTACAATTTTTATGTATTTAAATAAAAATGTACTACGAATATTTTTCATTTCAAATGAAGAATGTTTGAATGACTTTTAAGTCACAGTTAAAATCATTTTATTTTTAATAATAATTTGCTAAAAATGTGTTGCCATATTTTTTGTTCTAAAATCTAACGAAGTACTAAGTCCGACTGTTTTTTTTACATGCCGAAATAATTGGAGTGTCCATTTGTTGTATGTGATTAAAAACGTCTCTAGCTTTGTAGCTCTTAAAAATGTAAGTAGGTTGAAGAAATTAAAGGAATGAAAATATCAATGTATATAGACTAACGCTTGTTATAGACAAATATATGTTTTCTAGTATTATATAAATACATATAGATATAATACACCCAGACTCGAGGCGGGAATCGAACCTGCGACCCCCGGAGCGGAAGGTACGGTCACTGCCCATTGGGCCAATGAAGGTATTTTAGACTAAAGAAAATAAATTTTGTTTCACAATTAAATACACATTTTTTAAATAACCACTTCATATATTTATTTTTTCAATATGTAATTCATATGTAAATCTAATTTCCAAATAACTCGAATCACCAAAAATAAATACGGAGCAAAGCTTGGCCATCCAGGTATGTACTTATTTATTATTATTGAAATAACTAATTAAAACAATCATATTTATAACACCTAGGAGTTACAAACGCATAGACTACATCAATAAAACTCTATTTGTTGAGCCCACTCCTTATCCTATTCTTGAGCGCGCAATGTATCGTGAACAATGGGAAGCAATCGTCAACAAAATGTTGACGCGCAAAAAAAGTAATCGACCCGCGCTGCGCTATCCCTGTTACGTACTTTAAAGTTTTCTTTACATGGTGGTTTGATGTACAAATATTAAAGAAATTTATTTCTTCTTTCATAAAATTTTAACAAAGAAAAGACCACTTCAAATTGTCAGAAATGGACCAAATTGAAGTAGGATCACACAGAAAACACGAGCTTTCAAAGATAGATAAAGAATCAGACCATTATTTATTTTTATATAGGTATTTCATTGAGATTGTTAGAACAAAATTCACTAGAAAATATATGCACCGGCAGAATTAACGGAACATAGAAGCAAATGAGTGTTATGTTTAATAATTTTCAGTCAAATTAATTGTTTCTACTATATAAATTTTATTTATATAAAGTATTAAAATGTGATGTTGAAGTTCATCTATAAAGATAGCGTAAGATCTATGTCTATGGAGTTTGTCAAGATGACAGTTGACTTGTGTTGGCGCGCTTTTGGTGGTTGGTTGACAAGAGTCTGGGTGTGTATTATATATATGTGTGTATTTATATATTTCAACAAAAAATATTAGTGTATAACAGGCGTCTGTTATCTATAACATAGGCATTAAGTTGTCTAACTTAGGAACAGACGTCGTATGTCCTTTAGTCCTGTATAAATTTATTTATCTATTTAATGTCGTAATAAAATCTTTTTTCTAAATGCCTATGGCTAAGTCTATTTGTGCGGGACAACGAACACATAGTTTAATTAATCTTAAGTTCAGATAATATTTTGTAGGATAGGATTAAGATAATATTTAACGTTACTTTGTGGCTGGTTATTTATTTTTTTAATTGAAATAGGATCGAATCTGCAAGAATATATATAAAAGTGTATCCATATTTCCCTTAGCCACGGCATCACGCGTAGACGGCTGGACCGATTTCGCTAATTCTTTTTTTTCTGTTTATTATTGTCAGGAGAAGGTTTTTATGAAAGAAAGAATTGCGCGGAAAATTAGTAAACTTAACCTCCATATTAAATTATTTCTTATGAGGGCTTTTAACAATTTAAACTTTTTAAATGTAGCCTTACGGGATTTTCAGTGTATGCCTGGTGACGTCACTGAAGGATGAAGTGAGAAAAGAAAAAAAAAAGATTAAAAAACTAAAAACTACAAAACAGAAAATAAAAAACTAATCATGACATAATAGTAACTACATGGGTACATCGCGTAATTAACCATTTGTCAATATCTTATAAAATGTGGAATGTACATAAAATAAAGAATATATAATCCGTACATTCCACTCTTCGGGATAGAACCCGAGCAAAAACCTGGAGCCGTCTTCGAATCTAATAACGCGAAAGTATCTGTCCCTTAAACTGTGATACAGCTGTGAATTTATTGTCGTTAATAAAAATGTAATTAAAATGACATCTTCGTAATTTTTAATTGAGTTGTTTTTCCTTAAGAGTCTAGCAAGTAAGTGTTATTAGCGATGTTAAGTTATTATAAATGTTTTCTAATTGAAGTTAGGAATATAAAAAATATTCAAGAAATATCTTTATATTATTATGTAAGTATTTTTTCTGTATATACATCGTTGTTCTATTACTAAACTCTTACAAAGGTAAACTAGATGGCGCCATATGTTATTGAAGCAGATATAAGCACTCTTCTATGTAATGTTAATATTCTATCTCTAGTTATTTTTAAATCATCTCTTCTGTCATTTGTACCTGCTTATAGACCGCTAAGCACTTCTGATTCTTTTACTGCTTCTTTTTCTGTTATATGAGTTCTTTATTAGAAACGACATCGAAAGGGGCTGACTATCATTTATTTATATATCTCACATTTACATACTATTTTAAATATTATTATAAAAATAAAAACATTTAAAAATATATAAAAAAAATAGATCTCCGCCGGCAGCGGGGCAAGGACGTGATGGGAAATTGATGATTTTTATCACAAAAAACCGCTAAACCGATTACAATTTCTATAGGAACATTTTCAGAGCCATCTATTTCACAAACGAAAACGAAGGCCCGGATATTGACTCGATGGTTAATCGAGCGATATAACATCGTTTATTGGATTTGATCAAATAAGTTGTCCCTAATATAGAACGACACTTGTAAGAAAATTGGAACAATTATAAAGCGACTATTGTCGACCTTCCTTTCCATTACCTTCTGTTATGATCAATTTCACACATTTTTATCGGCATCCTTGTTTTGTTATTAGAACTGTGTGTAAAATAAAATAAGTTAGTATTATAAACATGAACCTACATATTATTAATATCTGAAGCGAAAACTTTCGGTACCATTTTAGGAAAATTGCGTGGACGGATGAGTATGAAATTTGGCACTATCATAGTTTATATAGATGAGGGTGTGCGAATGCTAATATTTTTTTTATAATGTGCAATATTAATATATTAAATTATTAAAATAAAACCACATGCACACCAATCCCAAAATATTTACGTGAAAAACAATAAGCATATAGTACGCAATTCTGAAGATTTGTATACCAATTTCGAACACCATGCGATCTCTAGCAAAATTAAATAAATACAATACCTATGAACTACTTTTCTAGTTAATGAGCTAGACGTAAACGGAGTAAGGATTAAATTAAATAATTTTATTGTTGTTCATAGATACACGTGATTTTAAACCAACTCACCTACTAATCGAAGGTTGTGAAACTCGCCCCGAGTTTTTTCATTTTTAATTTTTCGGAAAACAAACATCACAACTACACTATTTTAAACTCAATTTGGTTATTTATTGTAATTTCTTTTTTTTGGTTATAATTACTTGTACTTGGTAAAATATACGATATACTGACTTGGTTTTTAGCAAGGCAATACTTGCAACCATTGTAATGACGGTGTCTTATTTTAAACTAATAATGCTTCATTAGGCGTTCAAGATTTTTATTAAGATGAGAATTCATTGGAATTCTCAGCACGTAATTTTAAAAGAAACCTCGGTAAATAATACTTCAATGGAAATATTAGCATATGCTACTTCAATAGAAATGTTAGCTCATAATAATACGTAAATGTCATGTAGGTCAGACTTTATAACTCTTTGGTGATAATAAAGTGTTGGATGGAAACTCCACCATGAGGTTTTTTAACCGACTTCAAAAAAAGGAGGAGGTTATCAATTCGACTCGTATGTTTTGGTTTTTTTTTCTTTTTTTTTTAATATTGTTACCGCATAACTTGTCGAACTCGTTGTCGAATATCTCAATATCACGATCAGTAAGTGTCTA
>JANCMC010033613.1:44626671-44638661 GCA_024363005.1 Charaxes varanes
TTTTTTTTAATATTGTTACCGCATAACTTGTCGAACTCGTTGTCGAATATCTCAATATCACGATCAGTAAGTGTCTACTAAATCGTATGAAATTACTGTTTATTTTATGCTTTTCAGTTCGCCTCGCATTTTTGTATTTGAAGGCGGTTTTCTTTTTATTTGAAAATAATTTATTTTTTAAAGATGGCGTCTAAAATATGTCAATTGTCACATGATATTTAGGTACAACTAAAATCTCTTAAGAACTAAAGAATTATCATAAAAGTATATATCGATTACTACACAGAATATTTCTAACATATATTATAAGTTTTTTAGGTGTCAAGTTGAATTTATAGTTTAATGCTATATTATTGGATAAATGTTATAATAATAATTCTTTTTACATTTCTCTTGGCAAATTTTGGATTAACCAGACCCTTAAAAGCATGTTACACGTAAATTGAGTTGTAGGCATATGTTAATATGATAAATATTAGCTGTGCCCGCCACTTCTTCCGCGTAAAATTAGTTTTAAAAGAAGGTTCACTTTTAAGGTGATGATATATGTATATCCTTCCTCGATAAATGGACTATCTAACACTGAAAGGTTTTTCGAATAGGACCAGTAGTTCCTGAGATTAGCGCATTCAAGAAAACAAACAGACTCTTCAGCTTTATTTATTAGTATGGATATAAATAAGGACGGCAGCTTTTTATTCATTAAAATGCATAAAATTTTCTATGGTATCTGTATAACTTACCCTAATTGTATATTTCCGAAGACAACGCAGTTAGTCGATATAGGATATTGTACGTGTTTTTTTAACATAAAAATTGCTTTACACATAATATAATAACAAACAGTAGACTATGGAAAAGTTTTAATATGTACAGTCAACCATTGTCACGCAATGGACTTCAGGTATGAGTAATTCGTTACGATTTTTTTACAAGTGTCACAAAAACCAAGGTAGGTTTATGGCCATCATTGTTTCGGTCATATTGTCGGCAGGAAAATAACAATTGTGACGTCTTTGATGTTATTTGTTCAGCAATTATTCACATATGCAATACACTTCTTATACCAACAATTTCGACTCTAAGCATTAACACATTAAGACTCCACTTTTTTCTAAAGTGAGCGTCACGTTGCTCTTAATAAGAGCAACGTGAAAGCTGTTTATGAAAAATTATAAATTTATTTGTCCAATAACTGGTCAGATCCATCAACGGGAACGCGATCCCGAACTACCCTAGCAGCTTTTTTCACTTCCCCTGCATCGTAGTACCCGCACCTTTTCTCTCCTCTCCATCTAACTTTATATTATTTTACTCCAGCCCTTTCCTTTACTTCTATCAAATTAGAGGTGTCTGCAGCCCAATCCGGCTGGTACCTGGTACCTGGGTACCAGTACCTCTTTCTCACAAAAGAACGGCGTGAAGTGACAGCAATGCTGTCACGTCAAGTGATTGTATTGTTGTCGCGTTTCGTACAGTTTGTGAGATTTTCGGTGGTCTAACCTCGTTATTAAAAGCCGGCAACGCATCTGCTAGCCTTCTGGTTGTACAGCTGTCCATGGGTTCTTGTAGTCAGTTATGTGAACCGCATGCTCGTTTGCCCCTTTGTCTTGCTCAGGAAATTCTGAGTGAGACCGCGTCATGACAGGATTCGTCAAATAACGACTAATATTAATCATAAAGTTATTGCTTTTTAAGATTGCTAGTTGCTGTGTAATGAAAAATATTATCTTGAGAATGAGATGTTCTTTATCTCGCTTTTAAAGATGCTTACACCTGATTCTTCATCTTTTTCCTAGTGTTATCCCGGTCAAGTACCAAGGTCAGCTTAGATTGGAGGATGTGGCTGTAAGGCGAGGTAAGATAACCCATTGCCATCTGACGTCATCTACACAAGGAACCTAATATTACAGTTTTTAGTATAAACTTACGAACTTTATAAATTTCGGAATAAAAGAAAAGATGAGATTATTATAGTTATTATTATTTAAACACGCACGCTAGGTAAAAGTAATTAATAATAGGTAGTAATTCTTTACGTGAATTGTTTTTTTTAATTCTGAGGCAGGTCTAATGTTCTTGTAACCACTCCAGTCAAGCTTTTTAAAAGCCTTATTAGAGAGGCTACGAAAATTTCAGTCTGTCTTTCTGCCTTTGAGCACTGACGCTACTAGCGTAAGCATAGCCATTTTAATATGGACTTTATATGTATTCAGATATATTATTTTCATAATATTTCGTCTTTAAGATAATCTATCATGTTGCCCTCCTATGTCTTTAAGATTAATAATAAGAATAAACCTCCTTTGTCTTTAAACATTAATGAGCTATAAAATTTGTTTGTGCAAGAAGAATTTTAATTTCTATTTCTTTACTGGCTCAATTTAAAACATCTTTAACACATCATTGCCTGATGACATTTCATAAAATCAATTATCACAAATGTGTCCATGAACAGGTACATGGCGGATATCAGTAAATCCCTTCTATTGTTGAACTACTGACTATCTAATTAGTACCAAAAAAGCTGCACTAAAGAATTACAAAAATTGATGTATAAAATTACAAAAATTGATGTATAAAATTACTAAAATTGATACATATAATTACAAAAATTGATGATTATAAAAATGACATTAAAACCGTTATTCTTCTTCCTAGCGTTATACCGGCCTAGTACCAGGGTCTGTTTAAATTGCAGAGAATGTGGCTGTGGGAAGTGTTAAGATGACCGACTGACATACTATAAAATCAAGCTGTTTTGAATCTGTATATTTAGTTTTTTAAGTGACTGATGTAAATTATAATTCCTAAGCATCTTGTGATGACCTATAATTAGTAGGACATATATGTAATAATTTTCTTTTTCGAATTGTATCTTATGACTTTTTGTATGTACCTACTGTTGGTTATCCTGAAATAAATAAATAAATAAGCAAGTGCATTAGTTACTTCGGCAAGGTGCGTAATCTACTTTTATTTCAACTACATCGCCGCCTGTTTCCATCTCTTAAGCTTTTCTTGCTTTTATGTTTTTCATTTTGAGATTGACGTCACAAAGCTTTTCACACAGCTTTTGGTCAAACAGAGTGTAAAAAAATACAGAAATAGTTACATTAAAAAAAATTGCATGTTTTGCTTTTAAAGCATGTGCGAAAATAATATTAACAAACGACTCTGAGTGCCACCTTTGTTACTATGTGGGAAAATTAAGTGCTTTGCTGCTTTAACGCCACCTAGTGAATAGACAACATATCAATTTCTCCACACATTCAGGCTATTGGAAGTTCTTTGAACCCAGGTTATTAAATTATAAGTGCACCTATCTGTCGTCGGTTGGGAGGAAAAGCACGACTCCTATTTGCGTACAATTTGAAAAGCAGCACACGACGACTGGACGCCTTTTCCATACAAATGATGGGTACAAGAGTCGTGACACAGAGCCTTTCTGCGCACAAAAGGCCTTATTAAGAGGCACAGTTTAGATATATGAGGCTACTGTGTGCTCTGAGTTTCTCTGAAACGGTGAAACAAACGAATGCATGTCGACGATAATAAATTCCGTCAAGCGTGACTCGTCATAACGTATATAGGGTAGGCAGTCGCGCGGGCGGTCTCATAGCGGCCTGCTGGGCCACCTTGATGTACGTGGGCCGCGACCGGTACATCAGCATGACCGACGAAATCGTGACCACCGCACGACGCATCGAGGCCGAGTGAGATTCACTATTTTCATCTTTATTTAATGTGTCCTCTTTAAATAATAATAATAATAATAATAAAACTTTATTGTCTCAAAGAGTAAATCACTGGCTGTATGCAAAAACAAGTTATAATAAGTACATACATAGAAAAATATTGAGCATCCGCTGCCGAATTTTTGGTTATATTTCTGCCTAGGTTAATTACCAAAGCAGATTGTACGATTCTATTGAGATTTTTAAAAGAATAGTACAAAAAAATTTCAAGACTACGATTAAAAAAATTTTTTTTTTTAAAAGAACACTCTGAATGAAAAAAATAGTCAGTATTTATTATTGAGCGAGTATGCTGTAGTGGAATATAACCACAAAGCGGCCATCTGCCACCGTGATACTCATCTCATCGCGGAAATGGCTGCCACAAAGACGAACCGGAATTTGTATAAGGGACTTGAGGAACACTCATTCAGGAAAATCAAAAACCATACTACCAGTACATACCCAATCCTGTACTGGATAACACTGAAGTGAAAATGTATTATGATAGAGCTATTTTGAACGACATAACTTTAGTTGATAAATTATGTAAAAGTACTTATTTAATCGATATCACAGTAGCTAATACTCATAATATATTAAAATCTATTACAGAGAAAATCAATAAATATACAGAATTAAAAGAAGCTATCCAAATCAGGAACTTAAATCAAGCTTGCATAGTACCCTTGGTGATCTCCTTTACGGAAAAGAAAAGAAAAGAAAAGAAAAGAAAAGAAAAGAAAAGAAAAGAAAAGAAAAGAAAAGAAAAGAAAAGAAAAGAATAATAATGCGTCGATTCTGAAAGAGCAAAGTACACAACTGGTCCATAAAAATGTCATTTGAGGTAGGAAATTCATAACAAATCGAACGTTATTCAGAGCCGTAAGATTTGGTCAGGTAATTTTACGTCAGAGAACGTTCGTTGAACTTGTGTCGAAATGGCTGTTTCTTATTTAATTTTCTGCGAAGATCCAATTCATTTTTTAAGAATCGTTATTATATTGTACGCGAGTCAAAGACAAGGAGAATTGCATTATACTTTTTTATTTACATAATTTGGATAATTTCCTTCAAGATTTCCTTTCGAGAACCGACAAGAAGATCCTCCTTTATATTGTTTACAGATTACATATAATAATCATCTTCCCATCTGTTGATAAGCAGGTAAGCGTGATGAAAGTATATTAGGTTTTATTCAATAGTTCAGTCAACAAATGCCTTTTAGAGAAACTTTTTTCGCTTTCTCCTAAAAATATATGTATAAGTTTTTGAGAAAGTAATTAAATGAAGATTTGTTCGCAAAAGTTACTAAAGTTACATAAATAATAAACTGAAAAAGGGGTTTTGTTTTTGCTTATATCCCGAAAACTATTAAGGATATTTCAAATTTGAAAAGAAAATTAAACTAGACTAGGATTTTTTAAAACTTTTATTACCGGATCTTATTGAGTAGGTATATAAGGAAGACTACACAAATTAAAAATAATATGTAAATTATTCCAACATGTTTCTTTATCATCAGTGACGGCAGTGAGTTATATATTTATATATCTATATTAATATATAAAGCTGAAGAACTTGTTTGTTTACTTGAGCGCACTAATCTTAGGTATATATATATATATATATATCAAAAATTATTTTATAACAATAAGAAAACGTTATTTTAGTGTTAGATAGTCCATTTATCGAGGAAGGCTATATATAGGCTTTATATCATCACTAAAACTGATTTTTTTGTTTAATTTTATATTTTACGCGGTCGCGGTACGTCGCGAATACAGCTCGTGTGATATATTTGACATAATATTCATAAAACGTTTTTAAAGTTAAGAAATTCTGCACACGAATTATTTGCACAAGCGCTCCGCTTTGCCACTTTACTGCATTCTGCAGTTGTCACTATTTCGTATTTGTAGTTAAAGGATATTTTAACGCACGGAAATAATGTATTAAATATTAATACTGTTTTAATTCGAAGCCATATTTAAAAAAAAAATAATTAAATTCAGAAGAAATTTTTTACGAAGAGAAAATGACAATTAGGGTCCTGTACAAAGAAAATCCATCGAAATTAGACAAAATCATTGAATTCAACGTAGTCAACTATACGTAAACTAAATAACGCAAAGGGACTATTTTACTCTAACAGAAGTCAGGGAATTCTTGTTGTATTTTGCTTAAGTTTACTTCCAAAGAAAATAAAGAAGGTATTGCATATACAAATCAATTAATGTTTGAACATAAAAAAACCGAGTGACTATCGGAACTGGACCAAATTGAAATTGTACCACACAGTAAGCACTAGCTTTCAAATTAAAAGAGACTCATCAAAACCGGTTCACCCACTCGAAAGTTCTAAGGTAAGAAACATAAAGAAATGCAGTCGAACTGAGAACCTCCTCCTTTTTTTAAAAGTCAGCTGGAAACCGACTGAATGTGACGAAGTAAAATAGTGTAGTTATAGGAGACGAAGGAAATTCTAATTAGATTTTGCGGTTAATGGGAGGACCGATGGAAACGCAATCAGAACATAAAAGAGGCATCCCTTTCTGGGATAATTCTTACTGTAAACACCAGACAACTGCGAAATTTTACCGCAAAGAAACAGGTCGAGATGCCTTTGGATCCGTTTACAGTGGAATTTAAATCCATTATATTTTAATCTAATAAGAAATTTATTCAACCCTAGCTGTTATTCCACACTAATTTTTCTTTATATCACAATACAACAACCGTATATTATATAACTTAAAAATGTCGTGGCCTAGTCAGTGGTCGACATTCGAGTCGATCGCTAGGTTAACTAGCTCTTGCTGCGACCGGGTGATAGATGGGTGACCCATTCTAACACTGGTTTATATATTTTGATATCTGACCTCCGTGTTTCGGAAGGCACGTAAAACAGTGTGACCCGATTAATGTCACTGAGTGGTATTAATCGTTAGGTTGTAGAGACCGTGGGGTTTCCGAGGATGACGTCAGATGGCAATCGGTCATCTTAACTCGCACCACAGCCACATCTTCTGCAATGTAAGACCTTGGTACTTAACCGGGATAACTCTAGGAAGAAGAAGAAGATTTTATATGACTTATATTTAAGTTACTTAACTTTTTACTCAAACCAGTAGTGTTTCTACATAGAACAAAATTTATTACAGCAGCTTGAAAGACGAAAAATATAAAGAGTTCTAAAAAATTACGCTACCAAAAAGTCATAGTTCGGAAGTACCACACAGAATTCAGAAAAAGTTATATATAATCTCAAATCAATCATTACATATTTTGGTCAGTAGTTAGTTTTAACTACAATTAAAATTAAAATTATAGAAGACGTTGTATCAACTTATCTTCACTATATAATATGTGTTAAATGTGTATTACCACCATGATAAACAAGACTTAAAGCGATAGTTATTGGTCGGTCGTAATGGCGGCACCAATGAAATGTCTTCAGAACAGTGCTACCATAATTGAGAAATGTATTAACAAATACTGTAGGTTGTTATGACGGCAAAGAGATGGAAGTTGTGGGTGCCTATAAAAGAAATGTGTTAATTTTATCTGGGACTATTCACTTAGGTCTTGAGACCAATATTGATGAAAGTCTTTGAATAACCACGTCTTTGTATAATTTATAACGCACGGAAGTCTGTTCCTATTGTAGACAACTTAATGCCTGTGTTAAAGGTAACAGCCGCCTGTTATACACAAATATTTTTCTTGTTTTATGGAAATATATAAATACATATGTACATAGCGTAAATGGTTAAAGTTTCGCAAAAGTCGTGTATGACAAAATTGTTCCCCTTTAAAAGTTCTAAATAAAAGTCCGCAACAGCATATGTTTAGCTCAGTATAACCTCTTTTATGCTAATTAAATTTGTTCTAAAATAACGCATTATTTGTGAAGGTCTTTTTATAAACATAATATTAATCCTCACCCAAAAACTATTTTTAAACCTATAAGTGATAAGAGTGGCATACGCGGACGAAGTTGTGGGGTACAGCTAGTAACATATATTACTCAATGTTTATTTCACCTATAATTGAACCAAATTAGTACTAATTCACTCCTCCATCCGTAATTTTGGCAAAATATTATCGAAAGTTTTGGCTTTTATATATAAACACATTAACATATTTGCGAATAGTTCCTGTTCAATACGATTATTAATAAGAAACCACGAATACGACGAATCATATTCTAGACAAATCGAAACAATTGTGTGTGTCATCAACAATTGCATGAGAAACTAAACTACTTTGCTTTAATCCGCGAACGAATACGAGGGAAAATCGGTGCAATGCTGCAACCCGAAAGCTACTTTAAGTATACAGACGACTTTTCGCATACGTTAGCACTAAATCTTGCTAAAATATCCACTCGAAACAATGTGACTGCTACGATTTTTTGGTCTTTTGTCAGATTACTGCAGTACAGTCCCATATTTTCTTCATTTGTGGACACTCACGAATTTTGTAGTCGTCTCTTGTTCTATACAGAACAGTATTGTAAACGGAAGATCATAATGGGCAGATCTTAATAAATCAATGCTTCAGCGTCGCACAATAGGTACTGACTATAGTTCTGAAGGCTTAGCATGCACTTACCTAGTAGTCACATTGCATGTACCGAACACCCTGGAAACCTAATCCTAACCGCGACAATGTCACCGTGTATATTAAATAAAGTCACAGAGTAATTTTAGAGTTTGGATACAAAATTTGGGCAGATGTCCCAGAGTTGAGAATTTTGAAATGATTTATGTTGACTAAAGAAAAAGGTACTTTTATTCAAATAACAAAAACTGATTAAAAAAAAAAACAAATATTTATTCCAAAATTCTACATTAACATCACATTACAATTTAGAATTAAAATCTTACATAATTATTTTCACAATAATTCAGATTTGGTTAGAGCAATTTATTCCCAAACATTATCATCATTCAAATAATCCTTTAAATTAGAGTAGGATTTTTGAATGAGCTTACGTTTTAAAAAACTTTAAATTTACTTGAAACCTTATACAGATAGAAAAACAACACTATATCTAAAAAACTTAGATCTAGTTCACAAATAAAAAATTAAAATCAACTATTAATGCTTAAAAAGATAAGACAGGGTATGTTCCGATACACACTGCACTGCACTGCTCAGTGCTCACGCTGGTGATTGTAATTCACTACTAGAAGGATCACAGTTGCGTTGCCGGCTCTTAAAAAACAGTAATCTCTTTTCTTTCATTAAGTGCCGTTATTCCGAAGTTTCAGTATAAGATTTCTGGCGGATGGCTGGCAGCAAATATAAGGCATAACGCTGTTTTATAAATATTTAAAATCTATATTATTATAATTTTTAATAACCTTTATTGTGGCATGGTTTTGTCAAATTAAGTTAAGCAAATCTGTGTGGAAAGTGGTGTGACTTATAAATAAAGATATATCTTTCTTTCGCAGCATCTCTACAACCTCACGACTAATATCACTCACACAAATTGCCCTTTAACGTGGTTTCCGAAACAAGAAGGCGGTCGGATATTAGAAAAACATTGTTAGAATTGGTCACCCATCCATCACCTGGCCACAGCAAAAGCTGCTTAACCTAGCGATCGATTCAGATACCGGCCATTGATTAAGCTACACTCAATCATAGAGCCTCAATAGCTCAACGGTAGAAGCAATGGGCTGCATTCCGCAAGGTACCCGGTTCAAACTCCTACGTCGCTAGGGTTTTATCGTACCAGTCAATATAAAATATACCTTTACAATGCGAACATTTTTTGCGAACAACCTCTTTACAACGAATTTTCAACTATCAAGAAAAAGTATTCTTACCTCTAATTAACGAATATTGTCAACTCAAAACCTTTATATAAAGTTCCCACCAGTATGTAACTCTTAATCTTATAGTATGTGATTCATGTCGCGACATATTTTAAATATATACATGTAAAACAATCATTGTTGTTTGATGGAAAGTAATGTAAACACTTCTGCTCGTCACTATTGTTAAAGATTTAAGTTAAGAAATTTTGCTCCAGTTAGTTCCTTCATGCACTGGTTAGTTTAAAATCGTAAGGCATCGTTCATACTAGCAAGCAAATTGCGTTTACTTAAATAAAAAAATATATATATTTTAGCTTTGATTGTTATGTCAAAGCTCTTGCATATTGAGCGAAAGGGGACCCTAGATAAATAAATAAATAACGTTTATTTGGCCAAATTATACATTACACTTAATCAAAGCAGTATTGGCCCCCAAACTAGGATTCCCTGTATGTTGAGGGCCACCTTCCAATGAGAATTATTCAGTTTCAGAGCCTATTCAATGCAAACAAACAATCAAATCTTTTCACGTCTAGTTCGCTTCAAAATATCTTACAATAAACGCGGCAAACTCGGGCTAAGCAACAAAACTATTACTTAGTCACACACATGTCTGACCTTTATTTACGTAAGAGGCGTGAACGAACAAAGTAAACTTTGGCCTGCATGGTTTTTTTCTCACGGGTGTTTCGTACAGATGCGATTTAACGTAACCTCTCCGCCATTCTTATCGAACCCTTTAGCAAAATTGTCTACTATTGTTTTCAGTGAGGTCGTGGCCACTCGTTCTTCGTTGTTGGAAAATGCGTTTAGGTACCCCGGTCAGGTGACCGAGAGTGTGGAAGATGCTTCACAAATGACAGAATTCCCACTAACATCCAGCGGGCTCCTCGTCATCCCTGACCGGGGCATCATAGGCTCATTTGTTACATTCTACTGACCCCCTCATGTGATCACCATTATAGTGTTAACTCAAGGAAGGGGAAGGAGGTAAGTATATCTCCGTCTTCTTCCTCCCGTTTATCTCTTTCGAAGGGCGCTGCATTTGCTGCTTTTCTCTCCCTCTCCAATGCCTCCTTCTGTGAAATAACGTTGTGGCCGCTCTTGGCACAAGTTAAAAAAAAAGCGTAGCAGTAGTGGCAACGAGATATCTCAAAATATTCCTATTGTTAGTCGTATCGATTCAAAAACTCGGAAGACGGCAACTGGTTCCACAGAGATGTGCGAAGCAAAAGGTTGTAGACGGTTGAGGTCTTTCGTATATTGAGATAAAAATATTGGTAAAATTTCGTGTTCGTGTACGATATCAGTGGTGAAATGCAGCTGGTATTAGTACGATCAAATCGTCACCTCCTCGTGATACATGCGGTAAAATATGCAGAGTATTCCGACATTTCTGACAAACTGTACAATTGTTTTTAGCTCCTCTCCAAAGTTTTCGAGTCCTCTTAGCGCAATATGCGTTCGACCTCATGAATGTGCGGTCATTACTCAAAGTCCGACTAGCTCAACTAACGCGCTTTTTTCTCGGATTATAGCGTATATTCGGCCGTTCCTAAGCTTATAAACCGATATATATATATATATTACATATTATCCCTGTGAATGGAAAACTATACGACATTTGCTGACATAATGTGTACAATTGTTTTACTTAGTCTCTATGGTTTCTGTGTCCTGTTAGCGCAATATGCGTTCGACCCCACGAATGTGCGGTCATTACTCAAAGTCCGACTAGCGCAACTAACGCGCTTTTTTCTCGGATTATAGCATATATTCGGCCGTTTCCAAACTTGTAAGCCGAAATAAATGAGATATAATCCTTATGAATGGAAAGCCATTTGGTTGCGCGGTGAAAAATCGAGCGACGCTAGTCTAGATTCATCCTTTGACAGGACATGTACGAGCAATGAAAGGTACAAATAGCTTTAGATTACTTCATACGCCGACATGAAAACCCGAATCAAATGACATTAAATATTAATAATAATAATAATAACCTTCTTAGAAATTTCCTGTTTTTATTTAAATAAAAAACCAAAAGCTTAAAAATCACCTCTTGTAATGTTACAGCAAAGGGATCGCTTAAACTTATATCAAAAATGATTATTTCTGATCGGCCACGGAACCCCTTTAAGGATAACAGAATGACGTAGGTGTAATCTGTGGGGTCCAATTATATGGATTTACAGCGCTTTTGGGAGGCTGACGGGTTGCCCATAAATACTACCTTTCGCACGGTCAAGTAGATATGATTTCATATTAAAAGCACACATTTTGATATTTTTTTCATATTTTAGAGGGAACAGATTCCGTGAAAGATTTTCCTTGGATGTTGTATTTTTATATACGACTTCGAAGAAATAAACGTGGCCAAGAAAAGAAAGGATATCGTATTTGATACGCGATAAATCTGTTG
>JANCMC010033613.1:44638761-44658996 GCA_024363005.1 Charaxes varanes
TGGTCCAATTTTACTTAAAATAATTTTCCTAATGAGTTTTTATCATTTCCTGTCAACATGGAAGATTTCAAAAGTCTACATCTAATAGTTTAGAACTTTTAGGGATGGGGGGATCACTATGCGGCGGACAGGCGGAATCCTACCACTTCTCAAAGGCTGGCGTCGGATCTGTGAGCCTTCTGGTGGTATCAGTTCATGGACGTTGATAATCGCTTATCATCTGATGTATCACGTGACGCGTGTCACGTATAAATAAATAAATATATGTATATACAAGACTATATGACACACGAACGTTCTGTAAAACTAATACTATATTCACCTTTTTTTTCTTAATGCCTCTTCTCGGTGGTCTAACCTTTCCGAATCAATGGTGAGGTAATTGAAAAAAAAAACGTTTTTTTTTTAAATAATTTTTTTTAGTAAAACACCTCTTGAATTTTGATTTTGCATCCTTGGTTGGATTTTCTCGAGGCGGTCGCGCCTCGCCAATAGTTGTTTGTCGGAAGGTCTATATATAGTAATCGTTAGTAGAAACTTCGCTAGCGTGAGTTGGTATGTATGAAGATTTTCAGTGTTTGTACTACGGTTGGCGTCATCCGTACAGCGCCATCTAGTTTCCTTTGGTGTAACCTTTTTGCACTCGACATGATTACCATATTGTTATGTAGCGACGGCTACAAGGGAAAAAATCATATTTAGAGAACACAAACTTAAATTTACAACGATAGTAAGACCGGAACTGAACTATAAAATTCGAAGAGGAACTTGGGAACGGGTCCATTCGACCAACTTTAAAGGGTTTTTTTTCAACCTAGAGGATATACATTAATCATTATAAAACGGATAAAAAATACAGAGAAAATAACCTAAAAAGACACCGAAAACAAAATAAAGTACACCCGAAAAGCACTGAATAAAATAAAAATAAATAAGTCAACTTAAAGGCGGCACATCGGCTCCGTTGGTTTACTTCAGATTTCGCCCTGAACAACCTTCATTGTTATAAATCAACCGGTCGACAGGCCTAAGGCGGAAACTTCTACGCGCAGAAGTAGGTATTTTACTTCATAATAAAGTATTTATGGGGATATAATAGTTAATTGTGTTATATGGGACTGAAACAAATTTTTTTCCCCGTGAGTGGGATATTGAATTCAGAGTGAAGCAAAGAATTCTATAGTATAATCCCGAGTGCAGTGAGAGATTCTAAAGTAGAATCCGGAGCGTAGCGGGGAATTCAAAATACGCCATCCACGAGCAAAATACTTTGGCGTCAAATGACACACAGTTTTTCATAACAATAGTAAAATATTTGTATTAATTAATCTTAAAACCACATTAAAATGACTGCATTTATTATTGTGACACCTAGTACACAACAATTATTATTACAAAATTATGAATCATTGTTATATTATTTACACTATTGTTGCAAGATTGTATTTAACCTGCGATTTGACCTCAAAGACGGTAAACACCGCGTTTTGACGTTGCGTTTGAATCGCGTAACGCAGCGCTGTGCGATTCGAACGTTACGATATCTTTAAGAGCTTTACTTTTATTTTAACGTTACGCTACCTTTAAAATTTCATAAAAATCGGTCAAGCCGTTTCAGAGGAGTACGGTAACTAACATTGTGACACGAGAATTTTATATATAAGATAAAACTTGCCTCTTTTGGAGTCACTCCATTTGATTTAATTTACTAAACTCTTATAAGCTATTTAGCCTATTTTTTTGCAGATAATAAGAATTTACTGATGAATGATGTGTACAAACATTACTTTTCGGTTCCGATTCCGATAAAATAAATATAAAACCTCCGGTTCAGATATACCGCTACCGTAACTTCCCTACTGGGTACCACTTAAGTGATAAATAATCAGCCTATTTCAGATTCATAATATTTTGTCCAAGTTACTTTGTTTCTAATATGCAAATCTTGTAGCGATGCTATAGGACTACTGGGGATGTTAGGGCGATTGTCACCGTGAATGATTATTTTTAGCTTTAGCTGCGCAAAGTTTTGTAGTACTTTGTAGTGTTCAAGGACAAAAATTGATAAACACTTTGAGCTATGTCTGGCTCAGGCATTACAATAATTTCTATATTAGGCAGACTGATCTGTGGGATACTCAGATCATAGAAATAACAAATTGCTACTGGATGAAACTGGATTTGTTTCTTTTTTTCTTACTTAACTGTATTCTTGTTTGTCGGAATTTTTTATTAAAGCGCTGGAACTTTTAATAAAGAGGTTTTATTTGGGGCGACGTTTGTGGGTGTCTGTTATTTTCTCACGATGTGACAGTATAGGGATTTAATTTAAGACATAGTATTAGTTTCTTGGTATACTAACTAGGTTTAGTAGTCCCGGAATCACTCTACAATCTCTCCACTAATATCAATCAGAGGCATTAATCGGAATCCACTACTTGTCCTCAATTTTTCAGTGTTTTTATATTTAAACGGATTTTATGGTCAGTGTGAAAATTATTTGAAACATTTTTATTTGATTGCTACTTTGGTGTTGGCAATTAAAATATTGAATCCGATTTGGCCTTAGCTTGTAACATAGCCCCAATAGTTCAACGGTATAAGGTATGGACTGAAATCCACAAGGTACCCGGTTCAGACCCCACCCTCTATTTATAGACGAAAATCGCGTCAAAATCCAGCGTGTAATTTAAAAGATCTAAGCTTACAAGAGCGAGAAACTACACGAGCAGAACATTCGAAAACTTGTAGGCAAGCCTCACAATTTTTTTGTTTAAATCATTTACATCAAATAATATAAATAATAAATAAAAACAGACTATATGACACACGGACGTCTGGTCCTAAGGATAATGGACGTCTGTTCCTAAGGTTTAAAGACAACTTAATGCCTGTGTTAAAGGTAACAGCCGCCTGTTATAAACAAATATTTTTTTTAGAAATATATAAATACATGCATATGGATAATACACCCAGACTCGAGGTGGGAATCGAACCCACGACCCCCTGCTTCGGTGTCGAAGCGAAACGTGCATTGAGGCACATCGGAAAGTCAGTGTAGTGCTGTGCTTTGGTGGCGAATTCTGTGGTGTTGCTTTCGGATTGCAGCATTGCACCGACTTTCCCTCGTATTCATTCGCAGATTTAAGTAAAGTAGTTTAGTATTTCATGCATGTCATGGATTTCCGCAAAATAACGCCTGATTCTATCAGTTATTTTTTTTTTTAAAGAATATTAGGAATACTTTTTAGGTATGTCTAATATTCCCTTTTCCCCTCCTACTAAGCTTAAACAAATAAAAATTTTTATTGTCATTTTGTTTCTAATTTAGTAGTTGCGACATATTGCTGACTGCATATAAATATAATAAATATCACCTAATGTATATAAATATCCCACAATTATTTGTATATTTTTGTATGTAATTTTTTTATTAGTGATTAACATTTTTTATTTTTAAAAAATGATGAAAATGAAGGAAATCTCTGAAACAGCTGAACAAATTCCGGTAGAACTTTTACTGGCATAAAGCTAATGTTACAGGGAAATAACAAAGTGGTACTTTACTAGCAACACAGTCAGAGTCTCCTCATTGGTGTACCTGTTCAACAAGCGATGGTAATCTTTATGTGATCCTGTTGTTGTTGATCACCGCCTTACGACGCTGCCCACTTTCTAAACTTTATAGCTCTCCGAGTTAAGTTAATCAAAGAGTGCTACTTACGCCAAAAGGAGCAGCTTCTAAGATGTATTGAAATGAAGCAGCTCCCGCTGTTGGTTATAATTTTTGCTTTGGTCGGCAACCTGTGCCCGCGACTGTTTTGGAAATGGCAATCTATTCTAATAAACAGATAATAATTAAACACAAATATATTTTTTAATGTAAAAATGCATACATTTAAATAAGACACGCAGACTCGAGGCAGGAATCGAACCTACAACCCACGTTGCGAAAGACAGAGTCACTGCCAACTGCGCCAACGGGCCAGTTATTAAGCTAGAGTTTAAGAGGTTTTGATCAAACAAAATACAAAGGCATTTAAAAAAATTGGGTATATTTCAATTGTGTAAAAACCCATTTTCACTTTGGCAAGAATAACTTACAATACAACATAAATTGAATTGAAAACAGAACAACTTTGTATGACTAAGGATGTCAATGTACGACTGCACTACCAGAAGGCTCGCAGATGCGTTGTCGGCCATTGAGGAATGAGTATGCTTTTTTTTTTCTTTTTTTTCTCTCTAAAAAGAATATTAGGAATACTTTTTAGGTATGTCGAATATTCCCTTTTCCCCTCCTACTAAGCTTAAATTAAAAGATTGTATTAGGAGTGGGCGCGAATATTAGCTTTGACCGAATGGTGCATATAATTTTTTGTTTTATAATTTTTTGTGACGTTTATTTGCATTTTTCTGCGAAATGTTGTCTTAAGGGTTATATAAATGCTTCGGGGCCTCAACAGTCGACCGGAGAATTGAAGTCAGTAGGGTATAGGGTTCAAAACCCGAGCTCGCTGGGCTTTAGTTGCTACTGACTCTTAAGAGTTAGTACCAACTAAAGCTGTAGCTTAGCTACAATGATTAGAAGATTATTAAGTATATCTAAAAGTGTTCTTAATTTTCTTCTACACTAATATAATAAAGAGGTTTGATTGCTTATTTTAAGATTCCAATATGTACATATTTCATTCACCGATAAAATCTTTTCCCAATACAATGCATTTACTTTCCTAGATTACACATACATATATGCAACAAGGTTGTGTAGTCAACACCTCACTTATCGGCCACCGATGCAACCTCCAATACTCTCACAGTGAAGTGGAGGCGCCCTTTGTACAAGAATAGATGCAATCCCACCGAGTGCTCGCAAACGGAGGAAATAGTCTAATGCTATGTGCAATTTTGATCCTATTGCCATTCACTTATACCACTTATTCAACTGGATAAGTAGATTTCAGTATGGGCAATAAGTAGACTTGGGAAAATTCCATGGAGTCCAAATTCAGAGATTCGATCATAATCACTATTGAAAATGTAACGAAGATATGAAGGTACATTTTCCTGAATTATTATTTTCTCATTTTTATTCGCAAAATGTTTCACAACAAACACCGTCCTCAAAGCACCGCTGAGTACTTTACTGTATTTTTTACTCCTTTCTGAAGCTCCTAGCACGAACCTTTCGAACCGTTCGAAGTCGAAGAGTTGACATTATTTTAGGTGAAAATTTTCGTGTAAGGCCCACAGGAGACAAGTCTTTATCGTGTTATGCTTTTAATCAATGCTAATGCAATCGACGTTGAAACTATGAACAGTCATCTGTGGGCCTAGCACGAATGTTTTCATCCTAAATAAAGTTAACTCGTCGATGTCGAACGGTTCGAAATGTTCGTGCTAGGACCTCACATCCGTTATAATCGTTCGTTGTATATCGAAATAAAAAAAAACGGAAACTGTATGTAAATAACCTCCATGATATCTATACATTAATACGTGAAGCGAAATCTTTCGGTACCATTTTACGAAAATTGCGCTGACGGAGGAGTATGAAATTTGGCACGATTATTGTCTATATGCATACAGAATGTTGTGCCAATTATAATATTTTTATAAAACATACACATATTAATACATTAAATTAGCATTAATATAAAACCTTACGCACACCAATGCCAAACGATTCACACACACATGTATACTTTTTATTACAGAATCTGTCAAAGCGTAGTCGTGACGACCGTTTGTCATATTAATTATCGAATATAAAAAATTGTAGTATATGTATTTAAAATTTTGTATATGTATAGCTTTAAATAAGATTTGTGGACGAATTTCGTCCAACAGGCGACCTTCATATATAATCTTGACTATTCAGTTCAGTATCAGTAAGTAGCAATTTGAATTTTAATTATAATTTATCGGTTTGTTGACAACACATAAAAATAATGAAGGGGATTCCCGTAACAACTAGTTCGATGAGAAGGGAAAATACAGATAGCGCATAGAAATACAATACGCTTAATAATACATAATTGATGTCAAGTACTAGGCTCTAGAATAGTGTTATATTAGTCTAGACTTCTATAGTATCTAGACTGCTCAGTGTTTGTGTATTTTATAATTCTTTTTAATTTATCTTTCTTAATAAATATCCTATATAAGTCTAGAACTTTATATTGTCCGGATAATAAATGTAGTGTCTGTGTTTTTAATCATTCTTCACTAATCAGTATATCTAAATGACAACTCGTGGGACTGGTATGTGATCCTTTAAAACACTTTTTAACCGACTTCAAAATAGGAGGCGGTTCCTATTTGGACTGTTTTTATGTTTGTTACCCCGGAACTTTCCACCGGGTGAATCGATTTTCATGAATCTTTTTTTTTTTTTTTTGAAAGATGGTGCTTCCCGTGTGTCACATTTCAGTCCGGTCCAGTTCTGACAGTATGAAGTCGATTTTTTTTTGTTAAAATTTTAATTTCAATATTACTACGGTCCAATCAGCCTTTGACATCTGTGACAGATGATACAAACAACGTCAATTTCGAGATCACTTTTATATTTAATAATAATAATTACACTATACTATAACGGTCCAATATATAGAGTTAAAAAAATGATTTACATTTCACATTTCTCAAAGGCCGGCAACGCATCTGCAGTACCTCTGGTGTTGCAGTTGTCCATGGGCGTCGGTAGTCACTTGGGTGAAAACCGGTTGCTCGTTTGCCCCTTTTTATATATAAAAAAAAAACCAATACATAAAGTTGAAAGTTTTTTGTTTGTTTGATCGTGCTAATCTCAGGAACTACTGGTCCGATTTGAAAAATTCTTTCACTGTTAGATAGCCCATTTATCGAGGATGACTAAAGGCTATATATCAACACACTAAAATTAAAAGTATTTTATTTACCTAATTTTACGAGGACAAAGTCGCGGGCACAGCTAGTATTGAATATACGCGATTATTGTATTAAAAATTTGGTTTGCCATAAATATTATTGGACCCAGATAAAAACTATCATAATATGATTTAAGTTCGACAAAATTACAGACAGTTGTAGTTAGTAAGTTTGATTAAAATCGGTTCAGTATTTTCAAGGTTTATCGCAAACATACATCGCGACAAGATATTTTATATATTACAGGTTTAACTTGTGCCTAGTTTAATTTTCTTCGACCGATTTCGACCGTGTGGGTCCTTTTCAATTTGGTCTAATTCCAACAATCTGAAGTCGGTTTTTTGAAGACTTAAAAGTTGTTGACTTTAATAACGATAATGTACACATTATGATCTGAAATTGGTATAGGACGAATGTAACCTGCGTGAAATAAATTATCTTTTTTTAATAAATTCTCTAGACACTGCACACATGTAATGTTTTTAATGCCTTGTCCAAGCGCACCATAGAACGGAGCATGATATCGAGTCCGCAGGGCGACGTCAAACACACGGGTCACGTTGGCCTCGACGCAGGCAGACCGACGGGGACGGACAGAGCGAAATTATAAGGGTTCCTTGTAGTAATACGGAACCCTAAAAGAAACTGTCTCTTTTTACTTTTCTAACGCTAATAAAAAGAAAAGATGTAAATGTTTGTTTGCATTGAACAGGCTCTGGAACTACTGGACCGATTCGAAATATTCTTTCACCATTAGAACCCTATATTATCCCCGATGAACCTAGGCGATATTTTCAAAATTTAGTTATCCGTATGTAAAATTCCATAATGTAAACACCCATGCAAAGCCGTGGGTCTTTATTACTATTAATTAAGCTAATGTTGAAATTAACTAAAACAAAAACTGTCAATGTGTACTCGCCCTTACATTTATCCTAATCAAAAGCTGTAGATATACATTCTCCTTAAAATTTATGAGACTGTATATGACAAGCTATCAATGGGTATTCGCCCTTAAATTATCAAACTCAAAAGCTATCAATGTGTATTCGCCCTTTTTTTAATGTTACAAGGGGGCAGACGAGCAGGCAGCAAGCACCGAAGTGCCTACCGACGCCCATGGACATCTGCACGACCAGAGACAAACCAGTACGCTCTTTTAGTAAGATGGATTAGATATTTAACTTTCTAAGGCCTCGTTCTAAAAGAATGTGCGATGCGAAGAAGACGTAGCTCGTACGAACGTACGATTAAACATCTATGTCTAAGAAGTGTCCTAATTTAAGACGATGCGTTAGCGCGAACACTCTTGATCGTAATCGCACAACGCTGCGTCAATCAAGAAACGAAAGCTCCAGACATCAATATGATTGATCTGTGATCGCACGTTCGTACAATCTAGATAAATTAATAAATATATACAGATAAATATTATTATTATCATCATTAACATGTAAAACATGGCTTAAATAGGCACAGAAAATTTTTTCACTACATTAATACCTGTTTAGAAATAGTACAATGACATAGACAAGTGTAAAAGATAATAATTAATAATAAGTCTGTAATCTTACGTTTTTTTTTTTAAACAATATTAGGAATTCTATTTAGATACGTCTAATATTCCCTTTTCCCCTCCTACTAAACTTAAATTTAGAGCTTGTATTAGGAGTGGTGCGACAATACCCCAACGGCGGTGGGGTTTGAACGCAGCCAGAGCAACTTAACTTAGCGATCGACTCAAATGCCGACCACTGATTAGGCCACGACCTCCTCAAAACTACTACTTCTCGACAGCTTTACCGGAGCGGGCGCTAGTAGCGCCACCTCGCGGTGAACGCACGAATAAAGTCGTGGGACACAGATTCCAACAAATACATTCCGATTGTCGACAAATCGAAGTGTCTGAGTTTATTAACATCGAACATATTTCCGAACAGTCATGATATTGATAAATGCATCGAAACATTTTATGGTACTTAAAAAAAAAACAAAATGAGAGAGTAAAAAAATTTTATGTCTTGCTATATACATAAAAGCGAAAGGTCACCTGATAAGTAATCTCGAAAACCGCGGGAGATATAATGATGAAATTTGGCAAAGCAAGTTTATAGTTAGGAGACATTCGCAAAAAAGGATTCTGCGATATGGCCAGATTAAAGAGTTCTAAGGGATCAATGATTGAATGGCTGATTAATAGCCGCTACTACATCTGCGTTGGATTCAACGGTTTTGTTAAATTTCAAGTCTAAACTTTATATGTAGTAATTTAAAAGAATTGCATTAGTATAAATGTACTTCTTTTATTGTTTAGTACTACTCTTTGTTCCACCATCGAACTGGACTGGTCTTTGGGTTAGATAGTGCTCTTGTACCTAACATCGGGCGGAAGCCACTATAGGATAGTTAGTTAAAAGTTTTTTTCTTATTTTATAGAAGGATTCTAATCTCCAACTTTGAGACGAATCATTCTTGTAACTTTTTTTATAATATATAACATTTTTTTTAACACTTTAGTTTTCTTTCTGCACCCTACGCTGCGGCCCAACATAATTCATTTTTAATGATATAGAAGAAAGAAAGAAAATGTATTTTCTTTCTCTCTTCTTTCTATCTATGATGGCTCTATAACTAAATCCACATTAAATAATAATTATAAATATCCTTTATTGACACAAAAATATGGCTTGAAACATATTGATCCTTGCTCCCGAACTAGAATTAACTGTATTTCAAGAACCAGTACCTCTTAGATAAGGTACAGTAGCCATTATTCTTATAGTAAGTAGACATTTATATATATTAACTTACGCTATCTCTATAATATCTAAAAATAAAAACAATCATCTAAGTATACAACGAGTCGATTTTCCACAGTGCGATTTATTCGTATTTTATCCAAATATCTTGCACGCCATGCGATAATAATATTACGTTCCATAAGTAGTTTGCGTCTGGATTGACATCGCTTGTACTTGAAACCAATCCTATTTAATGTCGGAAATTCTTTATGCACAACGTAAAAACTATGAATTTTTCGCCGGATAGCGTACAAATCGAACCCGTCTAAGTCGATCTTTTTCGGATGCGGGCGACTCTTCCCCGGGGTGACAATTTTTTTCGAAGTATATTCTTTTACGTGTTTGCTCCAGCGACTCCAACAACCATCGACGTCTTGTGCTCGGAGACTCTGCCATGTTAGCCACAGGCGGGAAGGCGGGACTGAAGCCCCAGGGGACCGTGTCCAGCGCCAAACAGCTACGGGTGGATCAGAAGAAGTAAGTTTTTTTTTAATTTTCAAGATTTTTCCGAGGGCTTTGACAGAGTAAACCACAAAGTCCTGATATCAAAACTTTCCTCCTTAGGCCATGGCACATCTCTTTTATTGTAGTTATTTTCTTAACTGATTATTAAATCGTCATACGTATCTTTCAAAGGTTATACAACGCGGATATATAATATAACATTAGGTGTTCCCCAGGTATCTATTTTGGGACCCCTAATGTTAAATGTCTTCATTAGTGTAATATCTAGATACGTAAAAAATCTAAGCGCTTCATCTTTAAAGACAATCTCAACTTTTTAAGAAATTTTTATTGAGGCCGATGACCGTCTATTATAGGAAAATATTAATGGTGTAAATATAATGGCTTTTATAACTTCCACTAAACGTTCATTAATTGAAACAAAATACCTGACTGACAACAATATTCCTCAAAGAACAAATTTTTCCCCTAATCTACGAATTATTATAGATTCTAAATTTAAATTTAATTCACACACATCGACAATATTTGAAGGTCCGTGCGAAATAATTTAGGCTTTTTTGAAATTGCCAAACTTTTAAAAAAAAACGTAAAACTAAAACCCTTTTATTTAATACCCTTTGAGGATTAGAATAAATTAGAATATGGCACAGATATTTGGAACCCTTATTACCAAGTCCATAAAGACCAGATGAAAAGTGTGAAGAGGAGATTCACTAAATTTTACTACTACGGGCTTGATCAAAAAAATCACCGTCCTCAACCCGATTAAAATCTTTTAAACTTACCCCATTAACGGACAGATGCAAGCTTTTGGATATGTTATTTTTGTAAAAATTAATAAAGTAGGCGGAAACAATTTTTGTTATCATCTACTAAAAAAAATTAAGTTGAAAAGTTGTTTTGTTATTTACGTATTTACCTACTTTGTAATGGAAAAACAAGTAATATGTAATAAAAAACATGGGTTGTTACCACCGTTCGTTGCGCGTAGATTCGGCTCGAGGTCCATCCGTCGGTCTGTCCGCAGCGGGTCCATCAAGCTGAAGCAAACCTACGAACACCTGCTGGAAAACGGCGACATCGGCGCAGCGTCGCGCGTCGTTCCGTCGTCGCGCGCGCGGCCGCCCTACCTCGATATTCGGCTGCTGCAGGCCAAGAGGCAGCAGGCCGAAATGAGACGGTACGTAGCTAATAACAATCCCTTCCAAAAAACATTAAACAGATGGTATTACACATAGTGGCATCCTCCTCGCATCTTAGCTCCACATTCGGCAGCTAGCTGAGATGAGATGGTACGTTACCAATTCCATACTTCTACCTAGGTTACCCCGCTCTAGTACCAAGGTCGATTTAAATTTCAGAGGATGTGGCTGTGGGGCGAGTTAATATGACCGATTGCCATCTGACATCATCCTCAAAACTCCCACGATCTCTACAACCTTACGACTAATATCACAAAGTGACATTAATTGAGTCCCACTGTTTTACGTTCCTCCCGAAACTTGGAGGACGTCGAATATAAAATATAAACCACGTCTAGAAGGAGTCACCCATCTATCACTCGGTCGCAGCAAGAGTTAGTTAGCCAAGCGATTAGGCCACCTCCTCATCCTTCTTTATTTATTTATTCACTCATAAATTAGCAATATAATTAAATATCTTACGCGCTCAGGAAACTTAAATTAATGGTAATTGATTATTATAAATATTCAATGCTAGAGTATAAGACCCTAAACCCTTGAAAAGAAACCCTCAAAGCCTTTAAAACTAACCCTTAATCCCTTTCTGTAAATGCAGCAATCAAAGGGAAGAAGATTTGCGTGAAAACCACCCGTTGTTTGACACACCGCTGCTCATAGTACCAAGGGAGTCGCGATTTCGGAAAATCTGTCGTGCGATTGTCGACGCCAGATATGACGCCCGTTTGCGCGACCCGGTCACGGGAAACGAGAGAAAAGTACACTATAAAAGCTTTCAGTGAGTCATATATATTTATTTTAGTACTAGAATATTAAAATCTTTAGTAAATGCTGATTTTTATTTGTTCCTATAAAATGTTTGTTTCCTAAATAGAAGATGGATAACGTGCTTGTACAAACTAGCGATCTCTGGCGACTTTTAAGTTGTGTCAGTATGAAAAAAAAATTTTTTCAATCAATCAGTAATACTTACTTTTAAAACTAAATACTATCCCAACCCTTAATCTAGATCTATAATTCTATACTAATATATAAAGCTAAAGCTGGCGAGTTTGTTTGCTTGTTTGCTTGAACGGCCTAATCTCAGGAAAAATTCTTCCAATATTAAATAGACTATTTATCGAGGAAGGCTGTAGGCTATATATCACGCCAAATTTCTCACATAATTTTATGCGGACTGAGTCGCGGGTAACAACTAATATATCGATAAAATCCATGTTATTAATTATATTTTCTTCCGCAAGACTATCGTTATTCAGATTTTATTTTGGTTATTTTATCGTGGTTGACTGGGTTTATAGTAATTTTTGACAGTACTGTTTTCACCATAGACTAAAAGACGACAGATTATGTGTTCTACAATTTATAAAACATCAATTTTAGACCGTATTTGATTTGTCTTTCAGTAACTTCCTCGGCCTGGTGACGTATTTGGACTGGGTTATGATCATGGTGACCACGCTCTCCTGTCTGTCCATGATGTTCGAAACCCCCACCTACAGGGTCATGGAAAACCTCGTGCTACAAGTATGTATTCATATTTACAGATAATAAGATTTGCAGAGTCTTTCAAGGTCGAGATATAATCCTTTCACTAAATGAATATAACGTTATCATGTCAAAATAAAAGAATTTTTTGTCTATTTTTGTCCATTTGCTACTCTTCGACGACTCCCAAACGATTGGACCTTCTTGAAGGGACCCTTAATGGCATCTCAGGAACTGCTGGTCCGATTTGAAAAATTGTTTCAGTGCTAGAAAGGCCATTTATCAAAGAAGGCTATAGGCTAAAGGCTATATACCATCACACTAAAATGGATTTTTTTTTAACGGAAATTTGTGCGGATGCACTCGCGGGCACGGCTAGTCTCTAATAATTACCTCTAAAAGAGCTTTAACTGAGCTTGTAGCTTTAGGAATATGTTGAGTTTGTGTGTTTGTTCGGTTGCTTGATCGCGTTAATCTCAGGAACTGCTGGTCCGATTTGAAAAATTGTTTGCAGCATTTCCAGACTATTAGACGTAGAGACTAGAAATTTTCCATGTCGATAGAACATGCTAAAAACTCATTAGGAAAATTATTCCAAACGAAATGGGACACCAACTTTTGAAGTTATTTAACAAATACGTTTATAGTGTATCAAATACGGAACCCTTATTTATAAGTGTCTTTACACGATCTTGGCCATTTTTATTTTACTAAAGCTTATACGTTTACATATACCTATTAGAATAAAATTTTAATTCTCTTTACGATATTGTTACTTTTGACAATACATACATAAGGTCCATGAATAATGGAAGACTTTCGTTCGTCAGTAAATGAAAAAGTGTTTGGATTTCTAGTCCGCGCTTAGTTTCGAATGCTATTTCTAGATTCTATGTGTATTCTTTAAAAACCTTTTTCTAAAGGAAGAGAACTAGAATCGAGACGCAGATATCTCACTTAAATTTAGCCTTAAAATGTTGACATAATAATAAACAACTGCAATTGTTGATATTACGGTTCCACATGATGATAATCTCATTAAGGCTGAAAAAGAAAAATTAACTAAATATTTAGATCTAAAACGGACCGACCACCCGCTAATTATAACATATAATTTATTTTTTCTCCGCTAAGATAAGGTATATAAGTCACACGGGGGCCCACAGCCGAAACCGTGACGTAATATATTGAGAAAAAAAAATAGCGTTTATATATATATATATATATATATATATATACAATATTTGTTAACATGCACTAAATTCTTATATTATAAAATGAAGTATTTTTGCTTGTTAAATATTCAACCGACTCGAAGCGATTGAATTGCCTCCACATAAATACTTTATTGTCTACGGGTACGCTTTAAGCGATAAGACCGCCCTTGCGCACCTTTATTAGTTTTTAGATTATTGTTTGTCATTATTGTGTCTCTTTATAGTGTGCATTAAGATTTAAATAAATAAATAAATAAATAAAATGTTTTCCGTTACTGAAACATGGTTATTGTGAGCCATTTGTTCTCTCGAATCATTTTAATGTCCGACAATGTAAAGAGAGATAACAGAATATACGCTTTTGTCTAACTTATATCACATTCTACAAATTTATCACGCTATTATATGTATGTTATGATCAATGTTTCCTAGTTGTCATCTATACAAGTGTCTGTAATATCCAATTTTTCTTACTAATTGCAACTGACTATAATTATATACGATACATATAAAAAAAAAACCGCTAAACTTTTTGTATGTCTGTCTGTATCTGTAATCCCCGAAACAGCTGGACCGATTTGAACATAACTGGTAGATAGTTGCGTTTCATATACTTTGTTTTAACTTATTGAATATTAATTTAAAAAATTGAAAAAATATGATGTATTGTCAACATTTCAAGTAATTTGTTCGTGAGGGCAAAAGATCTAAAAACTGTAACTAAAGCATACGTAATATACTTTCTCGTTAGGCGATATTTAATTTGCTGTAGTATATTTAAATTTCTATGGCACCGCGGCAGGCCAAGAATGAGATGAGGGAATTACTTCGATCATTATAATAGAGATTAGCAACGCATAGCCTTAGACATAACCTTATGGAAAAAGGAGGCTTTTGCCTTGCAGTTAGAAAAAATAGGCTCTAAATAAAATAAATAAATAATAAATTGAAAATAAGGTCGAATTCAAGCGTGGGACATATTTACGACGCGACGTCTAATCATGAGTCGACTCGGGCGCTTGCGATAACTTTAAAACTATGCATTATTACTCTATGTTCGCAATAGTCAACTGCCGAACACACCTTCCCGGAGCTGTTAAAGTGGCTCTTAATCTAAAAATCAAAAACGGCTGCCTTCATTTTTGTTATATTTGACTTGTTACAAAACTATTATTATAACATCAAATCGAGACTGGCACTGCGGGAGTGCCGACAAAAGTGGAAACTCGAATATACATTGGTGTCGGTAAGGGTAACAGTGTCGCGAATTCTGTTTTATTCCAGTAAGAAAAGAAATCGAAATAAGAATATTAACTCTCTGTTTGGATTCTAAGGTTAATAAAGCACTTTATTTCGAATACTTACAACGCTAAATGAAACTCGCATCAAAGTATTTTCTTGTCTATCATTTTCTATTCAAAGTAACGATACCAATATATCTGTTAGTTCCTAATACTCTGATCTCAGTTGGAATAAAAATTTCAAAACGATAATATTAGCTCTCTGTTTGGATTCTTAGGTTAATTGAGCACTTTATTTCCAACAGTAACAGCGTTAAATGAGACATTAGAAGAAAACTTGTATTTTATTGAAATATCTCCAATACTGTCGTCACCCGTCTGTTTGGGAGAGACCGGGGAAGCCAATTCACCTGATAAGGGTGAAATTAGAAAAAAGATTCTATTTGATATTTTATTCTGATTTTGCTATTTTCAAAACAAGCAATAGTGCGTTGCGATATTACCACTACAAACATTGTATATTAGTATCTAGGTGGAATTAGGTACGTGATCTATTTATCACGAGGTTAACTTTATTTTGGTGGTTGGTGAAGGGACTAGTGTCGGGATAATAACAATTAATCGTATAGGCGGTTCGCTTTAATGGCAGGCAACAAGTGCTTTTTAGGTGGAACTTTTTTCGTGGAATTTTCTCTTAAAAATATGATTGAGGAGCCATTCCCTAGTTCTAGTGATTGAAAAAATTAAAGATTCCATCGCAAAAATTATAAACAATTAACTGAAACAAGAAAAAGGGTTTGGTTTTTTGCTTATATATGTCATATAATTGATAGAATCAGGCGTTACTTTGCGGAAATCCATGACATGCATGAGAAACTAAACTACTTTGCTTAAGGCCTCTTCCCACCCTTACGGTCCTGAGCCAATCTGAACCAGGTTCGAGGTTTGAAGGTTTATTTTATATATATATTTACAAAAAGCTTATTTAAACAAAATATTTTTACTGACTAAATTGGAATATCTACTAAAGATGTGAAATTAAAAAGAAAATGTTAATTCCTTACATTTAATTGTTCAAACCAATTGTCTAAAATCCTTCAACATAAATTTATTTCCTCTATGCATAAAATTCTAATACAAGGGGTCATCCATAAAAATCATGCCAAAATTTGTGTCGTTCACAAAAGAAAAGCCATTAAAACAGTGATATTTAAATTTAAAAAAAAGCCTTAGTGTATCATTCTGAGAGTTACAACACATACAAAGGAAGTAATCTTATTTAATATTTCGACACCGTTTAATCGATCAACTAAGACAATAGGAGTGAAGCTTTTGTCTTAAAGCTTATTACGAGTATATTAATTGGCGATTTAAACGTACTTATCGTTAAAACACTTAATCACTGGATCAAATTTGTTAGGTTTAACTTTTTGTGTTTCCTTATAATATCTGCTATTTATAGGTGATTCTAAGGAATGTGTCTAGACTGGATGCCTACTGGCGAGTGTATGTCAGACGTTGGCCACGTCAGCACACGCCCCATTCCTACATTTTGTCCGGAATTATTTTGAGACTTAAGAGTAGTATAATAAAGTAGTTGTTGTTCGCGTCTTTCGTTGGCGTAAAATTAGATCTACCGAAGAATCCTATTAAGTATAATCGTCTACTAACTATAAACTATTTTCCTGCACAATTTCATCATTGTACGTCCCGCGGTTTTCGAAATTTTGTGTTAGGTGGCCTTAAGGCACGTAAAACATTGGGGCCCTATTAATGTCCCTGAGTTATATTAGTCGTGAGGTTGCTGAGATCGTGGGGTTTTCGAGGATGACGTCAGACGGCAATCGGTCATCTTAACTCTTTAATTAAATTAAAATTAAATTAAAATTGATTTATTTCAAAAACTTTCATCTATCAATTACAGCAAATTACAGCTGGAGAATTCCTTTTAAGTAAAACTTTAAGAAATCTCCCCTCTTCTTGCATAAACAAGTCTATCTTTCTATTTTATATAATCGTTACAGGGAGTGTTTCTTGCCAAATTTCATGGTTCTAGGGCAACGGAAAGTACCATATAGGTTTTGAGTCCATTTTCACACATTTTATTAGTATGAGAGAAGCGATATATACAGCCATATCTTTTGATTGCGTATATATAGAGGGTTGATGTTCTCACACAGCTTCAAGGGAGCATAAACCTCAGTACTTGGTATTCATTTAAATTTTATATCTTTCCACATTTCTTAGAAAGAGGGTCTTGACGGATAAACTAACAGATAGACAAAAACACACCGATGCAACAACGGATTTTCGTCACTTTTCAGGAAATCTCTATAACCGCGGGTCGTACAAAGATGAATTCGACGAAAAAATTGTTTACAGTTAGAAGGTTAAAAGCTAGCTCATTTTCTGAGACGCTTTGAACTTTTCCAACCGAGAGTTGCTCGACCTCAGGCAATGGGGACTATAATACACTGAGGGACAAAATAAATATACACCTATATTTAATTACTAATGTGGGGAAAGGCACACCAAGGTGGAAGGCTTTTCGGCGAGGAATGAAAGGTGGGAGCGAAGGTCGATATGCTCAACCACCCGCATTACTGATTGGGGTCGAATCTTCTGACCCACTACCAGGGAAGGTTCTGGTTTTTTCTTGAATCTATATTGGCTTAACATATGTGTTTCTTTAACATATTAAAATGCTAGTCAATATAAAGAATAATCTTGAATTGTCTCCTAGCAAACCAATAAATATATATTAGTGTCGCAATTAATTCAACATATTTGTAGCCGCAGTGCGAGTAAGCCATGTATCTGCAATTAATAATTACTGAAAGATGTTGGCGCAGAGCGGTGGGTCACATTTGCTGGTGAATGTAGAAGATAATTACACTAATAAATATAAAATACTTTAAATACACGCTAAAAAAATAATATAGACCTTTTACAAAATGCAACGCATATTTTCAAAAGGTAATTTTGTTTTTCGAATATTCATATTATGTATATTATATTACGCAAAAATTAAGTTTCTGTGATAAATTTATATAATATAATACTTTGTGTTCCTACAGGGTTACGAGGTGTCACGCCATTCGTCTTCTTCTGGCAAGCACTATATTGTTGCAGCCCAGAAGGTAGCAACATCAACTGCCCTATCAATTCTGCGCGAAACGTAACTCTGCTGTGGATAGGTGAGAAGGCGCTGCGCGATCGCATTGCAGTTATTTTTTTACTTTAACACGGCGATCGCGCAGTGATTCTCGATCGAAAAGTACTCAAATTGCATAATTACAAAAAAAGATCTTTTTTAAAACGTGGCATGTTAGTTAGTGTGTAGTGTAGTTAGTAGACTTAACTGCTTTTTCAAAGCAAAATGACACATTACATTTTCGATAACATGTATGAGTATAGATATTATTTATTGGAGGCATTAGCTTACCAATGCGTTTGATATGATCTAATTAATTCCATAAATGTAACGAGCGGGAATGGTTTCGCGGATTTTCTTTGTTGGGAAATCGTATTGTTTGGTTCAGTTGCAAATGTTTATATTGACGCCTACACCGAATAAAGTGGACAACCAAAAAGCGGTTCTTATTTCCCTTCCAAGATTTGACCCCACAAACACAAAACTTTTCATAAAATAGACTACGTTTTGCTTTTCAACCGACTGCAAATAAGGGGTTGGCTCTCGATTCGACTGCATTTTTTTTTTATTACTTCAGAACTTTTAACTGGGTAACCTGATGTTGATAATTCTTTTTTTTATATGAAAGGTGATGCTTCCAATATAGTCCTATTTCAATTTGGTCAGGCTCTTAAAATTTGAAGTCGTCTTTTTTATAGATTACAAGGAGTAAAACAGCAAGAAGTACATCATCTAAGTAACTACCGACACCCATGGACATCTGAACCACTAGAAGGGTCCCAGGTACGTTGCCGGTCTTTAAGGAGCGGTTAAGGCCACCAGGAAGTCTCACAGACCTAACGAAACAACAATGCCATCACTTGACGTGACCGCATTGATACCACTTCGCGCCGATCTTAGGTAAGAAAGAGTTACTGGTAGCTATTGCAATTGCAATTTGGCTGCAGACCAAAAGGACTGGAAGAGTGACACTTACCCAACCAAACGAAACGAAAGGCGTTTTTTTTAGAGAAAGTAAGATTATAAAACAATAATTAAAGAGTCTGTAATACCTTATATGTGTTAGGTAAAGAAATAGATGCAGTTGTAGCGTGATAACTGATGATATAGACTATATACTTCCTCGATAAATAGGCTATCTAACACTGAAAGAATTTTTCAAATAGGACCAGTAGTTCCTGAGACTATTGCGTTCAAGTAAACAAACAAACTTTTCAGCTTTATATATTAGTACCTATAGATTCTTCTGTACGTGTGTATGTCACTTAACCCCCTCCTAAACGGCTGGATCGATTTGAATGATTTATTTTTGTCCGCGTTTGGGTGGCGCCCTGGATGGCTTAGTTTTACAAATCAGCCTGGCAGATGGCGCTGCTGTCGGTACCTAGGTTATCTATTCATCGATCTTTACGTTCGAGCAGGACAACGTCTGCCGGGTCCGCTAGTATAGATGTAAATTTGAATTAGCGTTTTCAGGGCATGAATGAATGAATGAATGAAAACTTTATTCAGAAAAAGTTACATAACTACAAAAACTTAACCAGAACTTATAATTAAATAATAAAACCGTAAAAAATAGATTTATAATACACTAAGGTAGTCATGTAACTATTCCAGAAAGGATGACTTCTCAGCTTCTTTTATGAGGTAAAAGATGACCTCAGCTGATAAATTTTGTCAGTACTGAGTAGTGTAAGTAATAAGTACCTTCGTGTAGACAAACATAAAGCAATGAAATAAGATACCGACTACCCCTGA
>JANCMC010033613.1:44659096-44723387 GCA_024363005.1 Charaxes varanes
TACTGAGTAGTGTAAGTAATAAGTACCTTCGTGTAGACAAACATAAAGCAATGAAATAAGATACCGACTACCCCTGACGCGGTGTTTTGAGATTTCCACCCTCACCCTTCGTGTGGTAATAGATAATAGTATGGTGCAAGTTCAAAACTTTTTTACTTTATAGAAGGTCAGAATGGATAGCTGTTTCCCGCGACTTTGCAAAAAAAAAAAACAACTTGTCCTTGGACTTTCTTAATCTGGCCCGATCGAAATATCCTTTATTTATTTATTTATACTTTATAGCACACACAGAAAAGAGTAATAAAACAATAAAGAATATCAAAATTCGTCCGCAAAAAGAACACCTTTCCCTTGGTCTGCCTTAGTCTGGCCCTATCGAAATATCCCTTATTTGTTTATTTATACTTTAAAGCACACACAGAAAAGAGTAATAAAACAATAAAGAATATCAAAACAGATGTTTGTACATCTATACGATTTCCGTCTATCCGATTTTAAATTCTCCGAAGTGAACCCAATTGAAATGGTGCTAGACGGGAAGCACCAGCTTTCAAATAAAAAACGAATCATCAAATTCGGTTAATCCAGTCCAAATTTGTAAGGTAGATAAAAAAACATTCTAAAAAGTACTGCCGAATTTAGAACCTCCTATTTTTTTTTAAAGAAAACATAGTGGCACTCCGGGCGTGCCGAAAGTAATAAAAATTTGAACATATTGATGCCGCCACGCAGCAATGCGATCCCTTAGTGGAACGCAGCACGAGGTGTCGGTATGGTAACAGTGTCGCGAGTTTAATGTTTTTTTTTCCATCTCAAAAATGACCAACGTGCCTAACGAGTATCTTAAACGTGCCGTTTCAATTACCAGCTTCGGTATTTTCGAACCGATACGACTTAGAGAACTTCAAGAAAAGAGCACGTTCATTTCTCAAGGGCCGGCAACGCATCTGCGAGCCCTCTGCTATTGCAACTGCCCATGGGTGTCGGTAGACACTCGAGTAAACAGCCTGTCTGTTTACCCCTTTAAAAAAAAAGGAAATATTGGTCGCTGTAATTCGTACCTTGGGTCGTAGGTGTGCTGAGAATGTCGATAAGCACTTCACGGTAAGTGATTGTCGGTACCAAATATATTTGAATAACAACCTTTGTTTAGGATTTACAGCGCTTTTGACTAATGCTCCCACAGCTTACGAACTTTCATACTTATGTGTTTACGGAAGGTTTAAGACGTCTACAAAGAGAACCAAATTTTGAAATTTTGATTTTCGAATCTTGAACATGAAAAAAAAAGAAAATATAAGGCCTCTAATGCCGGAGCCAGACATAGCCGCATTTGAAAGATCATTTCAATGATCATGTAGTGTTACCGGTGACTTTATGTAGTTCTGTAGTCTTCAAGGACGAAAATGTACAGACACTTTGAGCAACTATCTAGCTGCGGCATTACAAATATTGAAAGAGGCATTACATCAAAAGAAATAGACAATGATTTGTGTGTAGGAACAAGGAGACCTATTTATATACTAGCTGTGCCCGGACTTGGTCCGCCTAAAAGTGGCTAAAAAAATAGATTCAACTTTTGCGTGACGATATATAAAAGAATTTTTCAAAGCGGACCAGTAGTACCTAAGATTAGAACGTTCAAACGGACAAACAAACAAACAAACTCTTCAGATATATATATATATTATAGGATAGACATATAACAGATAGAAAGACCTGTAACGCAGTGGGCCTTCTGTTATAGCAGTTTTCCATGTGTGTCGGCAGTGACTCAGATGTCATGCATGCTTTAATATATATTTATATCAAGCAAGTGTTGCAACCAATTAGTGGAGGGGCACGCATTTTTAGACTGTAACATTTATATCTAAAATGCTGCGTTCCATGGTTCTTTGGCAAACCTTGAGTTTTGACTTCTGCTCTTCAGTTAGTGACCAAGTTTGTGCACGTTTTAGAGATACAGGAAGGTTGCCCTTCGTGTGATCCCCCAAGGCCCAGGTATATCTATGTTTTTATATAGAGGGATCTATTCAATGGCATATATTTATGCTATGTAAATGGAACAAAATCAAAAATATACTTCACGTCAGAAAAATCGAAACACTTCCGTTTTTTTTTGACATATTATATTCCTAAATATACCTACACATGATTCTGATAATACCTACAAAAAATGATCAATAAATGCAAGGCGTTTCGATTTTTCTGATGAGATGTATATATGCATATATAATAAAATACATTGCTTAATATAATTCAGTTGCTATTCATCCTTTCACGTAAGTTTACTGCATAAATCCGTGAAAAAAGTGGTAGCAAACCACCTCCATAAAAGGCGCAAAACATTCAAAGCATTTATTCGATTAAAACTGTAAACTCGAAATCAAATAAAAATCACGCCGCTTTCAATACGCCCGCTCCATCGCAACCTCCTTTCAGCCGTCAACGACACAAAAAGAACCCACCAGGTACGAAAAAGAACCCAGCGCGATCACAAATTACGCACGCAATTTACATAGAAAAAGTGACAACGAACGACGCGAAACATTTGTTAGCTCCCATTGTATTGTAAAGTATTATATCCGCCTTATTTATATTTATAAACGCTCGTATTTGGCTCTCACTAACAAGATGTTTACGCGCGTCAAAAAGCCCGCCAAACTGAATGGGTATTATAAAGTACTCTTTTTTTGTCATAGATAATTTTTGATTTTCTTTTTTTTAAGCGCTCGGCTGTGCGGTAGGTAAAGGCGTTACCGAAATATCCGATACGGAATTAATATAGATACAAATTCACGACAAATCTTAGAATATCAAACCTAATTCTAAGATTCTAATTTACAATCCTGTTTGTATAAAATCAATGGGTTTCTCTTCGAATGCATGTTGTTAGACATTGTTAGAGGACTTTATTGTATTACGATGCTAAAATTATAACAGTTTATTAGCTTCGTAACTCCTAACTATAAAAAGTATTAAACATGTTTTTAAGACAAACTACTAGCAAAAAACTAAATTTATGAGGGTTCGCGTACTTTTTCATATAGTTACATGTATATATTTTGTCTTTATGTTGATTTTTTTGACAGATCTAAATATGAAGTTAAATTTCTATGTTAAAGCACAAATCTGTAATCGTGATAATTTTTCAGTAAAGTATACCATTTAACTGCTTAGGTTGTGGGATAGTGCTAGGGCTCGTTTCGCTTGACCTAATTAAATAGCGTAAGATGTTTTATTCACATTTTATTTCTTACAAATTTAAGTGACGAATATTATGTTAAGCTTTCAATTTAAACGAATGCAACAATTCATTTTACATTACGTGGACGTTAAGCCATGTTGGCAGCATTTTCGAACTCATAGACAATTTGAAATCCAATATGGCGTGATATTACACTATCTTAGTCAGCGACAAAACGCAATAACGCGGTTTCCTTCAATAAAACAAAAATTTCGCCACCGAAGCACTTTCGGACAGATGTCGCAGCGGAGGGCACCGCCATGTTTTCTAATATAAAGCCTAATAAAATGTAACCGCAAATATCGCACTAAAACAAACTTTTTCCCGTGGTTTTCGGAATTTATCGCCGTTTGAGGTTTTATGTTCGGTTAATCAAATGGACGTGTGAAAAAGATAGACATATACTACTTTCTTATCTTTAGAGAATACACTATAGTTAACATTTTCGTCTTTTCTCCAACAAAGTTTAAAGCTTCTAAACAGCTACGACGAAACACTATGATGATTATATCGGAGCCAGACATAGCTCAAAGTGTTTATACATTTTTGTCCTTGAAGACTACAAAGTTCTATACAACTTTGTGCAGTTACACATAGCTGCGGCCACACCACATGACCATTGCAATGATCATTTAAATGAAGCTATGTCTGTCTCCGACATTAGAATAAATATATCATTACATTCAAGGTGCGGTAATTAAATATTATTCTGCTTTGCGAAGACCACGATGGGACACTTGTTGTGCGAGTGCGATTGGCTGGACAGAATGAGATTGAATCTCTTCGGCGTAGCCTACCCAAGTTCGGAAGACTACGGTTTCTTCAGGTTGCAGAAGGCTCTAGAATTGCTAGTCTGGATTTTTAAAGCTTTGTAGCTGCAGGAACAAGGGAAGAGGCGAGCACAAAAGATCCAGCTGGATCGAAGTATATCCGCATAGCGGGCCCCATCAGTGTTAAATAAGAAATTGCGAAGGCGAGGCAAAATTAGAAATAAATATATTTTATTAGTCTGCTAAAAATATTGCGTAGGCCTCCTCAAAAAATTTAATTAACTGCAACTGGCCGTTTTATCATCATCTCTAAGTTTGGTTTTGAATCTGGGGGGTCATGTATCCTTGTAATAAATATAAAAGTTCATGATTGTCACCACTATCAAATAATTTTAGTAATTTTAAAAGAAAAACTTAGAAATACTTCTAACATTATTTATAGACAATGAACCATTTTTATTGCGATTTTTCACATAAATACGTAACATATGGGCAACAGTAAAACAGTTACCGCCTTCCATAGACAATATGAAACTAACAGATGTAGCTAATGTTCCCGCCGTTTCGTGCCGACCAATGGCGTTGCGGCAAAGTTTTTTTCCACCGAGACAACAGCTGCGGGTTTTCAGCCAGCATTATCGCGTTATTGGGTGTTTTTATAAATACATTGTGGTTGGCCCGACATTGGGGATGGGGTGTTTTTTTTCGATGATTTGTGGATGATGACGTTATTGTGGGCCGAAATTGGAATTTTGTTTAATAATCTTTTTGATTGTTATCTACGAACTCCCGGGGATGAGTTTCCTTAATTAAGTATGATTATTATCTTAAACAATAGTTTTAGCTGCTTTTCTGTTAATGGGTCTGTAAATATCATAGTCACGTTAATTTTGTATATCGTAATAATTACTTCTCGGTAAATACTTTTTAGGTTATGATCACCGACTAACAACTAAAACGTTTTTATATTTCAATGACTTTCTTGTATCCTAAAGAATAACTCGAAAAAATGTGAATAAAGGAAAAGTTTACTGCTCGTCTTCTTCATATATATTTATTTCTTTATTTAATAGACAAAAACACATAGAGGCTTAACAGTATTATAGTCTAGTGTAAACAGTAACCAGTTTAGCCAGAAACAAATGAGGAATACCACCGCTCCCAAGAATAGACTCTTAGCATACAACTTTTTTAGTGTTAAAGGGTATCAGATTTCTAAACCACTTCAAAATAGGAGGTGTTTTTCAATTCAACTGTATTTTTTATATGTTTGGTACCTCGGAAGTTTCGGCTGTTTGAAAGTTGGTGCTTTCCGTGTGATTCAATTTGGTCCAGTTCTGACAGTTTAAAGTCGGTTAACATTTAAAAGAGAGAAAGATTATATAAACAGTCAAGCTTCTAAGTATATCCAGCTCGAGGATCCTTGTCAACTAAGCTTAAAGGTCGAACATAGGTCTTTGGACCAGAATATAGTATATTATAAATGTAATTTTTTTAAAGAGCCAAATGAATATTTGACTGCGACTTTTTAAAGGATAGAAACGGATTACAGTTAATACATTTCTATATACTTCTTATATAACGACATAAGTAAAGATGAAACCCATCGAAATAACCCAGTTACCATTTACAAGCCATTATATAATAAACTAAATAGGTTTTTAAAAAGATTGCCTCGATCGGTAATAAACGTAATGGATGGTATTTTACGTCGGTCCATAAGTTTTTAATTGGGTGTCAGATTGAGGATCTTATTTATGGACGATAAAATCCAATTGATTTATCTGCTCTGTGATCGATATATCGATTTACACTAATCGATTGTGGAAATGTATATCGTAATACCATTTAATATTCACATCACTAGATTGTTACGTATAGAAAAAAAATTAAGGCGCTGGTTTTAACCAGTATTAAAGTAAATTTAACCTTCGAACTCGATTCAATTTTTGATTTATAGCTCTTGTCTATGCCAACCGGGCATAATTTATGTCGCCAATGTCACTTTATTTGATGACAAAACAGAGGAGATTTAACGGCGTAAGCTGAAATAAAAACTTAATTTAGACACATTACCAAATAGCAATAATTTTGTTGTTAGATCCTTCTAACTCATTGGCGTCGGAAAAACTTTTAAATTTTGAATAAAACATAGCATTTCGGTTGTTACTCCTACAATTTTAGCAGTTAAACAAATTTCGGCAAATTATATAAACATATAACTCTTTATACATATATTTTCACATTTGAAATATCTTTTGGTTGACGCGTTTAGCCTCCGCTTAAGAAAGTCCCCGCCAAATTGAAAACAACCAAGAGCAAAATGAATTGACAGATATCAATCGAACATTAAAGTATATGAAATTTCAAATATTGTAATTTTGAATCTGTGTTATTTGAGTAATTAAAACTTTTTAGTATGCAAACTGTTCCTTAAATTAATAAACGTGTGGAAGTAAATTAGCATTACTTTAATGAGTGGTACCCTCGCTACGTTTCGTGGTAAGATACTAAAAAGGTGAAGAATAAAATTTCAAAAATTCTCTATTCTTTAGACTTTTGAATCTTCAAATTCTCTAAAACACTAATACGAAAAAGTTGTGCCAACAAGAAATTGGCCATTAAGATTTTGGCGTATTGCCAGCTCGTTAAAAAAACCATTTCCCACGCTTTATAGGTCAGATGCGTGAAGATAGTTGCTGTTTTTTTTTATTATTTAAACAATAATATAATGTAATTTTTAATAACTGCGCTGTAGTTCTTAACTAATGCGGTAAGTATTATCGAAAATTATAACTCCGTATCTTGTAATGCACCAATAATGTTATTTTATTTATTTTACACTAAGATGGAAATAGCGAGCGTCATTAAATTGTCGTTAGGGAGAGAACACATGTCGATGTAGTCATCGTAAAATAGTGCGTGCGCGGGAAATGACCACCGTATCCTTTGCATTCATACTTGTTCCTTCTCAAAATCAATGTAATTTGTATCTATTCCTATCCTTTAAAACCAATTGTAACAGTTTAATTTTTAGGATATTTCTTTATATATTACAAGGGGCAAACGGGTAGACGGTTTGCCAGAGTGAGTAAACGTCTATGCCATATCTGCATCAGGACGAGAGCAGCAGGCACGCAGGTGCGTCGCCGGCCTTAACGGAGGGATTTGGGCCACCGGTACCTCTCATAAACTGAACTAAACGCGACAACTATACCATCAGCGTCAAATATACAGCATTGACGCCAAATCACGCCGTTCTTATGTGAGAAGAGGTACTGGTACCAGGACGCACACAAACGATTCGGCTGCAAAGCCAAAGAACTGTAACTGTAAGAGTGGTGTTATCTCGAATTAGATAAATAAATAGGAGTGAAGGTAGGGGTAATATAAAAGGATATGAAGGTAGATAGAAAGGGAAAAGTATGCGGATATTACTGTCACGAAAGGTATAGGAGGAGTGACAATAGCAGTTAGGGTAGTGCGGTGTCGCCTACCCGAGTGGATCTGACCAGTTATCAGATAGATAAAAAGGCAAATAAAGAATTTCAACGTTACAACACTACAATTTTGTGGTTTTGTATTTTACCATTTTACGATAATTGAGTGGACGGACGAACGACTATGAAATTTGGCACAATTGTAGTTTATATTGAGAAAGGTGTGCGAATGATAATATTTTATTATAATATGCAATATTAATATATTAAATTATTAAAATAAACTCACACGCACACTAATGATTTACACAATGTACACACACATGTATTGGCTGCTGTCAAAGTGTAATCGTGACAACCGTATGTTACATTAATTGTCAAATTTTATTTTTCTGTGAATAGAACAATATTTCGTTGTATGCAAAAAGGTTTGTGGGCGAATTTCGACCAGCCGGTGATCTCTACTGTGTATAGTATATAGATGTATGATTTATAAAGTTTATTACTACATTAATAGTTTTGCAATATGTCACCGCTATCTAAATAGCTTTAAAACCTTCCACACACGATTTTCGCGTGACATACATACCACAAGCGACGCGTGTACCAAACCTGAACAAATAGCTGCAGTGTGCGCAATACTTGCGAATGCGGCGACCGACCACCTAGGGTGACCTCCCGCGCCCGTCCCGCTACGTACAATGACGTCGATAGCGGGGGAGATGGTGCCGTGAGCGGGAGTCTGGCTGAGTGGTCGTGTAGGTAGCAATCTAAGCGTATTAGAGCGAGCGGCGTCGCGTGACGCGCGGTGCGTTGACCGAAGCTAAGGGCGCTCGCAGAGGATGAGAATGTGCCATTTCTGAAGTGAAAACTACAAAAATGGTTTACCATTATAATATAAAATACCAGGTTTTAACTATTGAAGGGGAAAAGCCATTGAATTCGAGTCATCCTCACGTCACGGAACACTTTTCATGAGCTATATGTATACTGTGTATATATGTGTACTATTTGGGTGAACAAAAGTCATGGTACTCGCGTCATAGTCACCAAACTCTTGACTTTGACGTCATCGTTACTAATAATTCTATAAATTCGTTTTATTGTCCGAAAATCGCAGACTAATGTCTTAGTATTCCATGTGGTTTTGTTGGGTTCATCGCGTTGCAGAGAGGAAAACTCAAACAGTGCGAGCACTTGCGACCAGCTATAAGTGGCTTCAGTCCCAACGTTGCATTTCTTGATAAGACCCTGACAGTACGACTATAAGAATAATAGAGAGCTTATAGTCATTATTAAGAAACTTTATTTGTATTTTTCTTGACTTGGCAGGTATTATACTCCTTGTTACCGCTTCTATAGAATATTTCAGTTTTACTCAATAATAGATCCGACAGCATTTTTAAACTTTGAAAAATGTAACAAAGACACATATAGTATAAAATATGTTTATTAAATTTTAATAGTCAAGATAGATTAATTTATTACTGAAAAATACTGTTATGTGGAAACATGAAACAAATTCTTACCCATATAATCTCACGGACAGATAATAGATTTCAAGTGGCGGTTTCAAAAACGCGTGGCTTATAAAAGACGCTGGGTGTATAGTCGGCCTTTATTTAAAAACTCAGTTTATGAGGGTTCATTGCGCCCCTTATGAATTACTTGGTAAGATAGGTAGTTAAGGTAGAGTTACCTATAATTTTCCTAATAACATATATTTGTAATTATTCATAAACAATGAGAGAATTAACTAATATATTAGTATAGAAACATTTTGACAACTCGTGATAGAAATCTTTAGTCTTATGAGAGACGGAGATAGTTTATTTTGGATAGTTTAAGTGTTTATAATTTTATCACAGAGTTAGAATGAGTTTAGAATTTCGTTCAACAATACCACTGATCAAAGAATTAGATTGACTTTATCACCCTAGAGAATTTAATGCTAATGATACATACGTTTAGGGTTCCATAGTCCTACAAGGAACCCTTATAATTTCGCTCTGTCCGTCCGTCCGTCCGCCCATAAAGTCGTCCTAGGGGTTTAAAAACCCTTATGCTTTATATATTGGTATAGATAAAACAGATTTATACTTCTATAAAATCTATATAAAACTAGCGGACCCAACAGACGTCTTGTCCGAATATAGGTACGTCTTTTGTATTTACCACAAAATGTGGCACTGCCCTAATGTTTTATGAAATAAGTAATAATTTTATATGCCACTTCTGTCAAACGTTACCAGACATAGCTTCATTTGAATGATCATGTAGTGTGGCCGGGGACTTTGTGTAACTTCACAAAGTTTTGTAGTACTTTGAGAATGGGTCACCCATCTATCACCCGGTCGCAGCCAGAGCAACTTAACTTAGCGATCGACTCAAATGCCGATCACTGGTTAGGCCACGACCTCCTCAATGCTATTATCATAGCTCTTTAATGGGAAGATTAAACAAACTTTACCTTTATAAACATCAAATATCTTTGTTATTGGTTTTAGACCATACATTTCAAAATTTTGCTCAACAAAAAATTTTAGAAAGCTAAAGCGAAATTTTCGTTCGTGTTGCTGTCCGTTTGGGGAAGCATTTCCCTCTACTGAAGGCCGGGATCAGTCCGTCCGACGGCGTCCACGGTCGAAGACGCCGCCATGTCGTGCATGCCTCATCTGTCCGTAACAACTGGCCCGATTTGAAAAATTCTTTCAGTGTTGGATAGCCCGTTTATCGAGGAAGGCCTATTGTCACGCCAAAATTGAATCTATTTTTTATTTTATCTAAGTTTACGCGGATGAGGTCGCGGGTCACAGCCAGTCTAGCTTACCAATGCAAAGGATAAAACAGGTGATTTTATTTACAAAGATACTTATTTGTAAAAATGTGGGTAGGGTGTCTCGACACGCTTTTGCCCACATTTTTTTTCATTTACTTTAAAAGTTACTTTTAATAATGTGTCAGATTTTTCAATGGTTACATCTTTAAGGTCGTATTTCAATGTCAATTGATTTGAAGTATGGTTATTGATGGTGTTCTTAATTAAAATCCGAAGTGGTAAAACTTTTAAGAATCTCAAATTGGCCAATTGACAATTAGGATCCTGTTATTGAATGAAACATGGATTTGCAGAAGTCTTTTTCAAATATATGCCGAGAAGTTGGCTGATGCTTGAAGGCGTGGTATCTGCTCTCTTCCTTTCCCTTACTCCTGTCATTCTAATTAGAGATAGCGTCATGCTTGAAGCCGAATTGGACCGGCGCGTTCGGATACCAGTACCTCTTTTTTATATAACATCGGCGTGAAATAGCGGCAAAGCTGTCACGTCACGTGATGGTATTGTTGTCTCGTTTTGTTCGGTTTGTGAGACTTACCGGTAGCCTAAACGTCACCCATCTATCATCCGGTCGCAGCCAGAGCAACTTAACTTAGCGATCGACTCAAATGCCGACCACTGATGAGGAGCACTACACTGACTTTCCGATGTGCCTCAACGCACGTTTCGGTTCGACACCGAAGCATCATCAGGAGATAGACTCTTTTATATTTTAGTTAAATTGTATTCTGAAAATATATTATTCTAATTCAAATTATTAATTGCTGGTATTGTACTGTTGTATATCTTCTTTGGAAAGATTTCGACGTATAAGTTAGTAGATAAGTAAATTGACTACATTTTAGATATAAAACGTTTGTATGGGAAAAAGAAAAGGGCTGTTTTTAGGGTTTTCCCGGCAATTATTCGAAGCTTAGTAGGAGGGGAAAAGGGAATATTAGACATACCTAAAAAGTATTCCTAATATTATTTAAAAAAAAAAATATATATGCAAAACTTGAATCAATATTTTTACCTAATTTTACTTCTTGGACGTAGTCGCGGGCACTGCTAGTATTACATATAATTGTAGCATATGATTGGCCACCTATATCACTAGTAATTTCTTTTTTGTATAAATTTTTAATAATACAGAAGAAAGTACGAATAGCTTTTGCGTTCCTATGTCTATGAGCCATACTGTGTCAAATTTATCAAACGCTTTTACAACCCCGAATGCATACGCATACCTTAAAAAATATTACATGTTATATTATAGAATAGTATTAATACTGGGTAGAAAAGACATCGTACCGCAAACTTTGTGATAAGGCTAGATTTAATCTCCTAAATAAAATCACAAAACCATTCATCTCGGAAATGAGAGGTTCAAATATTGCCATCCTCATCCCATTCTCGAGCGCGCAATGTATCGTCAACATTGGGAAGCAATCGTCAACAAAATGTTGACGCGCAAAACAAGTCAACGACCCGCGCCGCAAGTTTCATCATTAATAAGTTTAATAGAGCTACGACTCATCAAATTGCAGCCTACAGAAAGAATTAAGTAACTCTGTTAAATTGCGAATCGAAGGTTTTAGAATTTGACAAAAGAAGTTGACCTCGGGAAAGGCTTAAAAACTCTGCCATTCGTTTCTCCCTCAGGATGCAGATTTATCATAATAAGGTGTCCTTAGACATGGCCTTAAAACTCTGCCATTCGTTTCTCCCTCAGGATGTAGAGCCTTCCACGATATGGACAGCAATATTTATATATATAAAAGCACGACCCCCGGAGTAGAAGGCAGGGTCACTGCCCACTGCGCCAACGGGCCAGCCGGAACATTAAAAAAAAACATTTATAGCCCTTTTATGTCACAAATCGATTTCATTCGATTAGAACCAGTCAAGTTCTTTAAGGCCAACAAAAGGTTCTAACAAAGCTAGCCTTTCGAGGTAGGGTGACATGTTTTTTAGTGTCATCGCGGTCTAGTACCAGGGTCTGCTTAAATTGCAGGTGATGTTAGGGTGAGTTGAGACCAACTACCGTCTGACGTCATCCTCTAAACCCCCACGATCTCGTAACCTTACGACTAATATTATACAGTGACATTAATCGTAACCCACTTTTTAAGTGCATTGCGAAACACTGAAGAGCTTGGATATTTGCAAAATTTGTGTTATCCGGCCTCGGTTAGAACTGCTTAACCTAGCGATCGACTCAAAATCTGTTGTATGTGTTATGGTCATCATAATCGCAGCTGACTAGCACACTGTGTGTTTTAGCGACACACTTGCGCACATTTTTTGGGATTAACCGACTGACTGTCACGTTGGCGTAGTTGGCAGTGACCCTGGCTTCTGTTTCAGGGGTTGTGGCTTCGATTCCCGCCTAGTATCTGGATGATTTATTTACTTTTACAAGAAAAAAATTAATTGTGTATAACAGGCTTTTGTTACCTAAACACAGGCGTTAAGTTGTCTACCTTAGGAACAGACGTCCGTTGTCATATAGTCCTGTATATATTTATTTATTTATTTATTAATATATATAGATTTTCTATCTATCGCTCACATCTGTATTTCCCATAGACGTCTTTATTCAATAGAGTGGAGTAATAGAGAAATAGCTAACTCATCGTATAAATGCAAATAGGAAACTAGCAAAAATCCTGAACTATGGTAACACGCGTTTTAAATTTTTGAGGATAATCAAGTACTATTTACTATCTAGTAGTGGATCCAGCAGACGTTGTCCTCCCCGAACGTTTGGTTACTTACTATTTACACATACTGCATTATTAACACACCCTACAATATTGTCCCCGTTCCATTAGGGTTCACTACCTTTACGTTAATGACTTAAACGTGAAAGAGCTATGTTCTCGCAGGCGTTATTGTAGATCTATTTAAGATGAAGCGGCTGCTACATAACAAGATGACAATGATGTCAAGTGGAAAATGTTACACCAAAGCAAAACTAGATGGCGCTATACGGATGACGACCGCAGTTACTCACGCAAGCGAAGTTTCTACTTACGATCGCTATATATAGACCTTCCGACGAACAACTGACGGCGAGGCGCGGCCGCCCCGGGCGACTCCAACAAGCCCGGACTCGAAGATCTTCCTTTGTGGTGGTTGAGCACATCGACCTTCGCTCCCACCTTTCATTCCTCGCCGAAAGAGCCTCTCACCTTGGTGTGCCTTTCCCCACAAAGATAAATAAATATTTTCTTCATACACTATATACATACTCTAACGGTTTTTGCAGCGCACGCCAGAATAGCTCGCAGATTTACGTTTATAATATTAGTAGGACAGAATATATGTATAAAAGCGAAAGGTCACCTAATACGAAATCTTAAATCAAAAGATGAAACTTGGCAAACAGGTAATTTACAGTGAGAAGACATCCGCTAAAATAGATTTTTGAACAGTGGCCTTATTAATTATAGAGCTCTAAGGGCTGTCGCAATTTTTCGCAATCTCGCAATTTTTTGGTTCGGAAATTTAGCTTCCTTAACTTCCAGAGTTTGAACGGTGTTTACCCAGCACGGAGAAAAGTGGATTAAACTGAGGATAACTACTCCCAAATGTGGAATAATTAAAAAAAAAGGATCATGGCAAGACTAATGCACGCAACGCATGCACATACACATAATACAAAAAAAAAACAACTATAATTTGATAGAAAACTAGAGTCTTTCTTCTTCATCTTCCATCAACTTAAGGTTAAAAAAACAATAAAATTAATTTTAATCTTTATAAATCAAAATCGACTGTTTTTGTCACCCTACTCCTACTGAACCACTGGAATGATTAGCATGAAACTTTGCGAGTATATTCCAATTGCTTTTTAGATGTTTTGAAAAGACAATTGGACTCGGTAGGAGGCGCTGCTATCGGAATATAACACAAATTAGGCACGTTTCTCCCTGATTAAAAATTATTTGACTCCTGTCTGTTTTGTTTTATTCGCATCAGGGAAAGACCAAAAGAAAAGAAAGAAAGAAAGAAAGAAAAAGTCAATGGAAAGTTTTAATAATACTAAAATATACAGAGTTGTACACATCTTCATTAAATATAAAAATGGCTGACGGGACTTTCCGATTTTATCAAAGACCATGGCCACCCCAACAGTAGGTAGTTGAATAGAGTTCTTTTGTAATCCGATCATGTATCCCATATGCAAATATGGGTCAAACCCCGTTTACACTAAGTAGCAACGACAAAGATGGTTACAATGTAGGTTATTGGTTATTCTACCTCTAAGATTGATTGAGGTTTTTTCGAATGCCTCGTTTACATATAGTCGTGACAGAAAATGATGTTTAGCTTAAATTTCCAACTACGCTTAAAAGCTTGTGGTAAAAGTGGGTTGGGACATTAGTCAAGCTGCATCTGTATTAGAACCGACTATTATTGGGCGCCAATAGATCAAATCTCAGTTTCGTCTCAATAAATGCATTACATTTCTCTTTTATTTTTACTGGTTTGAACAAGTTGAACCAAGAGAAGAACCAGCAAGAAACTCTTAATTACTCTTTTAAAAATAATTCTTTCAAAAATAGATAGGCGTTATGACTTCACAAAAGGTGTGTACTGTTTCCTAGTTGAAACAAGAATGACGCATGCCTTTTTTTGTGTGGTTTCTGCTGTTGGCCCTATCGGCCTCGACAGCGTCACTGGTAGTTGGGGGGATGGCAATGCATCTGCGAGCCCTCTGGTGTTGCAGTTGTCCCTTGTCGTTTGTCGTTTGCCCTTTGTTACATAAAAAAAAAGAATTAACGCGAGAGAAAATCAGTGCAATTCTATGTAACTTGGCGGCTAAAGTAGTTTCGTCTCATTTCAAAGGTCACTTATTTTGAGGCCGTTTTATTAACTCCATATGAGAATAGCGTCACCCATATTTATGATTACTCACTGTCAGCTTGCGCCTTATTTGGCGACTATATAGCGACTCAGAAGTCGGATATATAATAAATAAATAAATATATAGGACTATATGACACACGGACGCCTGTTCCTAAGGTAGACAACTAAATGCCTGTGTTATAGGTAACAGCCACCTGTTATACACAAATATTTTTTTTTGTAAATATATAAATACATACATATGCTAGTTGTTACACGCGACTTCGCCGGCGGCTTAGGTGAAAAATTTTAGCGTCATGATATATCGATGTCCTAAAGTCCACAACTGTGCGCTTTTTTAGACACTTTTTGCCACGCACAATTTCTCTGTGGAATCAGTTGCCGGCTTCGGTATTTCCGAAAGGTTACGACTTTGGCGCCTTCAAGAAAAGAGCATACTCATTTCTCAAAGGCCTCCAACGCATCTGCGAGCCCTCTGGTGTTGCAGTTGTCCATGGGCGTCGGTAGTCACTTAGGTGAACCGCCTGCCCGCGATGAATTCAATGACTGTTTAATTTAATTGTGGATTTTATTTTTTTTTATGCGAAACCCTAGTTAATCTATTTGCATATAATTTATCTTTATTTACCTACAAGCTTACGAGAGCCTAACACCAACAATTCCCTCGGCAGATGTCAACTAACTAAAAACTACCTACCTCCTTGCCAAATTTCATCTTTGTACGTCCCGCGGTGTTTGTAATTTCGAGTTCGGTGACCTTGTAGTTTTATATAAATGTATATCAATTGAGGGTATAGTGTATGCCAAAATAATTTGCAGTGTGCCGGGCGGGACGAACGTGCCACTAACACTTATTTTAGAAGGAGATAGATAGACGAAAGAGAGAGGGCCTATGTTTAGCCCTGTAATGCTAGTAAAAATTTGAAAACGTGATTCAGTTTCAATTTGCATAAAAAAATAATAAAATTTGGATCACAGCGCACCATTGTCGAAGCTGTATCATCAGTTAGTTCAGTAATAAAAACCTTTTTGTATTTCATGACGTACAGTTAACCGATAACTAAACCGAATATAATCTTAAAACAGATGCTGGAGATTATCCTAGTGAGATATCCAGGGATACATGAATTCAAGGTGTTTCACATAATTGTTCGTAATTCATATTGAACTAAATTGAATTTGTATTAAAATTTGTATTTCTAAATAAATAAACTTTTTTTTGAATTTGAAATTTGAATTTACAGATAGGTACTTTTAAGCCCTCATTCGAAAGTGACTTAAAAAGGCGCTGCGTTAAATCTCCCTCTCTTAACAAACTAAAAACTTAAAATGAAGTTATAATTTTTTTTATATAAAATTAAGACAAAAAATAAGAATACAAAATAGTCTATGGTATTTAAATAAACGTTTTAATTATTTATCCAATACATAAAATTCTCGTGTCACAGTGTTTGTTGAACAAATTCAAGTCATTTTTACCTATTCTTTTGTAAATTACTGTACATATTTGGTATGATGTAAAATATTGTAAAATATTTGCAGTTAACCCATCTAAGTCAAACCTAGGATATAACTCACCTATCAATAGATTCTGTGTACAAATTTAAAATAAACTTAAGTTTAAATTGTAAAGACTAACCTTTTGTAGCTTAATTCGAACTTTAGGCAATTTTATGTGCATAAAAAGTACAACGTATTTAGCTTATTTACTTTGATGAGGATTAATACGGTATTCTTTAAAACAGCTTCGTAAATAGTTCAATATTTCTCTGTAATATGTAAAAGATGAAAATGGTTCTTGTGGGTCATACTTAGGAGATAGACATATGCCACCGCAGACTTTATTATAGATCTTTTTAAGGTGTACAATTCCGTAGTACATTATTTTGTTCTATCTCGTAACGTTTAGCCAGCGCACAAAAATACGTTTTTTTACGACATTTCGCTACATGTTGATAGAACATGTTAAAAACTCATTAGGAAAATTATTTTGAACGAAATCGGACAACAACTTTTGAAGTTATTCAACAAATACGTTTATAGCGTATCAGATACGGAACTCTTCCATATAAGCGCGTCTTGACACGCCTTTGGCCATTTTTTATATATTGGTGTTTACGACAACTTACTTACTTACTTACTGCGATGGCGCATAGACCCAAGCTGGATCTTGGCCTTGGATCTCTTTTTATTATATTGTAACCGTTGTTCCGGTCAGGATAAAAAAGTGTATATAAAAAAATTAATTAATATAAAAAAAAATAAAAAAAAAAATCTTATAAAACAGATAGAAATTTTATTAATAACCCCTTCCCGTATTAATAAATATAAATTGATTTCAACGTTACAAGTAGAAACATTAATCGTATAAAATATTGTAACGGTTTCTGCCAGCAACTTTGCTTATGCAGAATCTGATCTAATGCGTAGAACTATGCATTGGAACAGCATTAAAAGCACAGAATAGAGATAAAACTCAGGGCGGCAACAGACAATGTGTATTCATTAAGGCAGAAATGTGAAAACAATATCTAGATATTTTGCCGGCTAAACTAGCGTACCAATATTTAAAGTATATTCAATATGTCGAAAGGAAAAGACAGACAAAAGTTATACTACTTATATGCTATGCTAACAAGGATGACAATTTATAAAATTAAAATAAAGCATTTAAAGTACTAGCAAACATGTCAATATTTAAAAGAATTTTTAAAATATTACAGTAATAGTACCTCTTTGATATAGGATTATCATTTACTTCAAACCATTTAGATTCTCTGAATAACTATTATAGACTATGCTGTGAAGTTGGGAATTTGGGGTTACAACAATGCACGTAACGGTAACAGACGCCTGTTATACACAAATATTTTTTTTAGACATATATAAATACATACATATGGATAATAAACCAAATTCATCGAATACAGTATTGTGTTCTAACTTTAAAAAAACATAGACTGAAGGGAGCCATGGCTTACCTGTCTTCGTGGGTAAAGGAACTTGACGTGGGAGAGTAGAGGCGATGATACTTGTCGGTAAAAGTTATGCAGCTGTAAGGCAGCATCCGCCGCCTCGTAAATTTGTCTCATAAAACCGTCATTTCGTATTGACAGTCTACGCAAAAAATCCCGGTCTGCACTCTCTCCTGTTTACAGACCACATGATTTTTTTGGCTTATTTATATCTAGGATCTTGAGTCGTATTTACATTTATTACATTACATTTATTACACAAAATATTGAAAAAGAAATTACCAAAAGCGAGTGAATATAACGGTGTCTGTTTCGCTTTGGCGTTCCTTCTGGAGATATGTGAAATTATATGATTGACATTCACTTCACCGACGGTCGGATCACCGTCCGTTAAAAAGATGATGACAGGCTCCAGTTCATCTGTAATCCGAAATATCAGGTGATGAGGTATTCTTCATTTGCTTTTCTTCTTCTACGTAATATAATACGTAATTATACGTAAAAAAAAGTATTCTACGTAATATAATAGTTATTTGTGTTACATGGGGGTCCAAAACGAAATTCTGCTCCCCGAGTGTGTGATTTTGAATTCAGAGCGAAGCGAAGGAATCTATAGTAGAATCCCGAGCGTATCGAGGATTTTTAAGGTAGAATCCTGAGCGTAGCGTAATTTCCTGAGCAAAGTTGTAGATGAAATTGGCCCACAAAAGTGGAAGATGGATCAAAAAGGGGAACATCTTTGCCCAGCAACGGCAAACAATGGGTTAATAAATAAAAAATGAGCGACAGAGATAGCATTACTTTGGATAGTTTGAGTGTTTACAATATATAAGGAATTCAATGCTAGCGATTCAGAGTTTTTACTTGCAACCTTCAAGCGAGTGACTCTAACGTAACAAATTTGTCAGAAGCATAGACGCGAACCAATCAGAAAGGAGAATCAAAAAACACCGTGGGAACGAAAATTTATTTAGCCCCGCTATCCTATGCCTGTATTTTCGAACATGTGTGATGAAAATTTATTTTTCGTATTTATACCGCCATACCGTACTGAACCTTACCTTCCCTTTTTTCTCTCCTGTCCATTGTTTGTCTTCCAGCAGTATTGGACCTATCCCGAGATGTATCAAAATTTTCTGGATAGACACCTTTTTCAATGATATTCAACGCGGTGGTTAGAGCCCCGTATATATTTGTACCTGTTGAAAGAAATAAAATCATATTATATACAGGGTAACTAGTGGCACTTAGAATGCATAAGGAGGGTACTGGGTACTCGATTCTCCTTATAATTGTGTACTTAAAATAGGTACTAAATATTTGACCAAATTTTCTTAAAATTAGTTTAAGTGTGGCTTTACGTTCTGTGGTTATTTGCTGTTCGAAAAAGTTCGTAAATTTCCCAGCGTAATAAAACTGGTCAGTTAAAAAAAAAGATTTAATGACGGCTGTCAGTTGAAATAAACTTATAATTCAGTACATTTTGATATATGTTTGGCTATACTCATTAAACGAATTAGTGATTCGAATGAGTGAAATACGTGCCTTGGTATTTTTGCCTGTTGATGACAGGCCAGGACTAAAGTGTGAAGGGAAAACGAATCATCATCGTGCGTCCACGCTATTATGTCCATGCGTTTCGTACATAGTAAGTTTAATTAGTCAACTTTCCATTAATCTCACGTAGTAAAACTGGTGATGAAATAATTGATATCTACATTCAATGTTATTCTTTTCTTATTTCGTCATATATGATCATCAAATATCAAGTCCTCGAGTATCGTAAGTGTCTCACCCGATATAACATCTTCAGAATTAAAGTGCCGTAATTCAAGACTTTATGAAATGGTTCTTAATAATATAAAGATGTTTATTCATTCAATCATTACAAGCGGACTCATAAGAAGAGCTCGTTAAAGTCTACTTGAATATAATACCATTTGATTTCGAATAAGAAAGGATTCACTCAGTTTTAATTAAAATGATTGGCAAATAAATGATAATATAACATCTCAAAAGTTTTGGCAAAAGATTCTACTTATTTCATCTAAAATAGAAAACCACAACCATACAAAGACACATACTAAATAGACAATACTTTTGACAAAGCGTTGTGTTCCCAATGTTAAGTTCGTCGAAGAAAGATAGAGAAGGTTAGTAAAATACAATAACTTGGTTACAAGGGTTCTTTCTTTGCATACTTTTATGGCCTGATGGCTGATGGCAGATAGTATACTAGCCATTTAGTTTTACAGGGCAACCTGGATTTAACAAATCGGAGGGGACCAAGAAAATATTCGTTATAGCAAATAATTCGTTGAACTGAGGTTTGTTATGTTGAGGTTAGGTTGGTATAAAATTCGTCATAAAGAGGTAAAAGAATAGTTTTACGTACAAAAGCGTGTCGAAACATGTCGCGACATAAATCACATACTAAAAGATTAAGAGTTATATATTGATGGGAACTTTATATAAAGGTTTTGGGTTGACAAAATTCGTTAATTAGAGGTGTGAATACTTTTTGATAGTTGAAATTTCGTTATAAAGAGGTTGTCCGCAAAAAATGTTCGTATTGTAAAGGTATATTTTATATTGACTCTTATGGACAATTCAAGGGGATTACAAAAAATTTGTTAAATCGAGGAAGTCGTTATATTGAGGTACGTTATATTAAGATTGCACTGTATAAACTATTCAAGCTTACCTCCATTAGCATAGAATCTGGATACTACAACTTTGGCTTTAGCAATATTTTCGGGAGACGCAGCTGCTGGTGGAATTATCTTAATAGGAGCGGGTTCCGTGTGTAATATAAAACGTGAAGGCTCCTTGGCTGGAGTGTCGGCTTCTTTCAAGTCGTGGACCTATCATCAAGAAGCGGAAAATTATTTTGAACGAAATCGGACAACAACTTTTGAAGTTATTTAATAAATACGTTTATAGCGTATCAGATACGTAACACTTTTATATAAGCGTGTCGCGACACGCTCTAGGCCATTTTTAATATTGCTTACATGTTTACCTACATATATAGATAGCTAGAGACCTGTTTTCATTATTTTACAAGTGTGGCCCGCCTACATCTAATTTCTTAAAAATGTGGCCCGCCGGCATCTAATTTGTTACCGATATGGCCCTTTCCTGCCAAAAGTTTGCCGACCTCATATGGAAATATTTATTAGGTCTATTTGTGAATAACTTTGTTTACATCATCATAAATTTAACTCGTGCAAGACTGGCATGTTTTGACGCCCCTGAAATGGTTGTGAAAGTAAATCTTTAAGCTGGGTATCAGTTTATTAACGTTTATAAAGAAACATTATTTTTTTTTTTAAAGAATTAATTGTTCTTCTTCGAAATCATTTTGACCCCCCTCAAATGTTTGGGAAAGTAAATATTATGTTGTGTATTAGTATATTGTCATTTATTAACATACATTATTTCATTTATGCTCTTATTGAAAGCTATAGGTAAAACCTTAATTCTTTGTACTTGCTATATTTGACAATTAATAATATATGTACCCTAATCAAGTTATCAAATGAAGGTACCGTCAGTTGCTATATAATACTAATGCCGGATTCAGACATAGCTCAAGTGTTTGTACATTTCTGTTCTTGAATACTACAAAGTTTTACAAATCTATACGTAGCTACACACATTCCACGGCCACACGACATGAAATAAACTGACCATTTAATTGAAGCTATGTCTGGCTCTGGCATAAGAGAGTTCTTTCTTGGAAAGGTAAGAAGATTTTTTGTTTTTTTTTTTACAAAAATTGAGCTCGTCACCCCTATGACCCGGCCGCGGTAACAGCTACTTAACCTAGCGATCGACTCAAATGCCGGCCATTTATTTAGCTTCGAAGTCCTCTTTCAAACACAACCATTACAAAAACGATAATTTAAGATAAAAGAGAATATTCGAAAACTTTCTTACCAGTAATAAATGTGGCTTTTTTAAATTAGCCTATTGCATCCCACTGCTGGGCAAAGGTTTCCTCCATCTCGGTTTATTTTAAACTAGCTGTACTCCACGTCTTTGTCCGCGTTTGCCACTTAGAGGTTTAAAAATAGTTTTTGGTTAAGTTATTAATATTACGTTCATAAAAAGACTTCCACAAATAATGCATTATTTTAGAACAAATTTGATTAGCATAAAAAAGGGTATCTGTTAGTCCAATCATATAGAACTTTACAGCATCAATAGCTCAAAGGTAAAAAGACCTTTGGTACGTGGCGTATTAAGGTTGCAATACCGCGATATTAGTGATGAAATAGTGATGTGTTAGCACCACTAATCTCAGGAACTACTGGTCCGATTTGAAAAATTCTTTCAGTGTTAGATGGCCCATTTATCGAGGAAGGCTATAGACTATCATCACGCTAAAATTGAATCTATTTTTTTACCCAATTTTACGTGGAACAAGTCGCGGGCACAGCTAGTCGTTCTATATAGATATCAATCACATAACATTAGATGACGTTAGTTCATATAACCAGTCTAAACCTAAGTACAGAAGATACTTACCGCTATTTGGAGGCATTGTCCTCGAGTGAAACTTCGAGCCGAATTATTGAGACTGTGGTTTATGATGCACTGACTATATTTTATAAGAAAATTGTCTCTAAATAAAAAATTTAAATAAATAAATAAAATACCTACGTGTTATAAAACACCACAAATGTTTATCAAAAAAAAAAATTATATAGTAGGGTAGCCTAGAGTAAACGTAATAATAATAATTTTACTAACTCTAGAAATATACCGTACTGATTTTTACTATTAATGTTTGTAGTAAATGTGTTTACTTTTCCCGAAGTTAATTAACATAATAGTGTTACTTCAAATTCAATGTCTTAGAGTCCTTCAAGAAAAGACTCATTTCTTATAGGCCGTAACAACGCACATGAGACCCTTCAGATAGGACAGTTGTCCAGATCCTCGACAGTCGCTTTTAAAATGACTCTTATCACTTACGCTGATTAAACCTTACGCTTACTCCTTGCCACAAAAAAAAACCACTTCGTAACCGCAGATTAGCTTACCACCATATTTATTTATTTAAGGATAAATCAAGTACCCAAAAAAATTCAGTTTCCCAATTATTATTATTTTTATGGTACAAGGTGGCAGACGAGCAGGCAGATAAGAAAATTCGTATTAAAAGTAAGACCTTGATAATTAAGTTATTTTAAAAATGTTAACATCGTAAAACATTTCCCTTTTTAGGGTTCCGTAGTACTACAAGGAACCCTTATAATTTCGCTCTGTCTGCCCGTAAGGTGGTCCCCACCCTAGCATTTCCAAACTATCAGACGTAGAGACTTGAAATTTTCCATATTGATAGAACATGCTAAAAACTCATTAGGAAAGTTATTTTGAACGAAATCGGACAACAACTTTAGATGTTATTTAAGCAATATTTCATTGGTTGACATTTGGGTTAGCGAAGGTTATTACCTTATCCCCTTACGCCCCTACAATTTTATACCAATGTCTCTATCTTAACACACGCACGCACGCACACGCTCACACACACATACAAACATTAAGATGGGCGTATAAATATATCTATCTAGATATATTTATACGCCTGATGCTCTAATATTGTTAACGAGGACGTTGCTTTGCACTCACGCACTGCTGAGGACTCGCATCCGTTACAACCCTCCCCCCTGCGGCGTCACAGGGGCCGGTCGGTTCCATACAGTTGCACTAGTTTAGATGCTGCTGAGAGCCGATAGAGGCAGTAAACATGGGAAGTAGGCGTCTCGAATGTCGAAGACATTCAATATTTTTATCGGGAAATTCTTGCTGCAACACTTTTAAGATCTTTTTCTAATAGAAGACTAACGTTCTGGCGACTTTCCTGCCTTTGAAAATGACAGATTACTCCCAGTATTTGCAATGCTTTATAACCAGTGAAGAATTATTGAAAAATTAATTCGATTAATCCACAGTGAATCAGTGGTTTGTGAAGCTCCCTCGGATAGAACAAGTTTTAATATATGATGAAAGAGCCATTCTATCGAAAGGTAGTCCGAAATGACAATAGTGATGTCAGAGAGCAGTGTGCAGTCCAGCCCCATTTTAGTTTTTTTTACATTTTCCGCAACATCGCTTAAATTTGTACTCTTCCTTATTTTCTTAATAGTCCACTAATCTCGTTACCTAAAAAGAAAAAAATCAATTTTTTATATATTTTATATTTGCAGTCTATATTATGTTGCATTATCCCGCTCTTCGCTGATTTCTTACCCATGAGGTTGTCTGTCAGATTTTATGCAGTATCGTTTCGAAGAGACGGGGATGGCTGAATGATTGAATCTCTAAAGTTGTGCGTGAAAATAAATACCTATTCGCACAGATGTGGACTTTTAGTCGTCGAGGTCGAGAGAGAGAAGGTCGTAGCTTAATCATCGACCGGCATTTGATTCAATTGCTAGGTTAATCAGTTCTTACTGTGGCTGGGTGAAAGATGGGTGACCCATTTAAACACTTGTTTTCAAATATCCGACATCCTCCGTGTTTTGGAAGGCACGTAAACCAGTGGGTCTCAATTAATTTCGGATCGCCAGTCGAATCGGAATTATAATTCCGTTTGAAATGTCTTGAAGTTCCGAAAGCTGGTATAAATCATAAGAACAAATTATTTTTAAATAGAAAAAAAATCGCCTTCCAAGAACACCAAGGAACTAAAAATTAAAAAATAATTAGTACTTCCATTCGATTACTCAGTAGACACCTCCTGTATTGAAGTCTATACCAAAAATTGAGGAGGTCCTGGCCTAATCAGTGGTCGGCATTTGAGTCGATCGCTAAGTTAAGTTGCTCTGGCTGCGACCGGGTGTGCAAGGTTATCATTTATTAGGGTTCCGCAGCATTACAAGGAACCCTTATAATTTCGTTCTGTCCGTCCGTCCGTCTGTCTTCCCGTAAGGTGGTCCCCCCCTAGTATTTCCAAACTATTAGACGTACAGACTTGTGATTTTCCATGTTGATAGAACATGTTAAAAAACTCATTAGGAAAATTATTCTGAACGAAATTGGACTACTAGTTTTGAAGTTATTTAACAAATACGTTTATAGCGTATCAGATACGGAACCCTTCTATATAAGCGTGTCTTGACACGAAAGTATACAGTCACAAAATTTATAACATTTGTAAAGCAGTGCAACAACTACAAAATGGCAGCTACTCAGCTGAACGAGATTTTCGTTTTATGAACGAGATTTAGATAAGATTACGTGTATATTCTAGACAAGCTCGGTACATGATTGCATTAACAGTTAATACGTAACATCAGGCGTGACAGCAGTCAGGTGCAGTGCTGCAACCAGAAAGCTACACCACCGAATCCGCCACTAAAGCACAGCACTACACTGACTTTCCGATGTGCCTCAACGCACGTTTCGCTAAGTTGTTGTAACCCCAAATTCTCAGCTTTACAGTAGAGCGTTACAAACAACTAAATTGTAATATAACAGTCACTTTTTCATATATACAAACAAACAACAAATCTTCATTATTGAATTTGTAATTGTATACACAAATGTGTTATATAATGGCGATGTTATTTTAATTTACATGTTTGTGACGCTCTAGTGGGAAGTTGGGAATTTGGGGTTTTTTTTTTATGTTACAAGGGGGCAGACGAGCAGGCAGCAGGCACCGAAGTGCCTACCGGCGCCCATGGACATTCTCCTTCTTCGATACACTCTTGGTAGAGCGGTCGTGGTCATCACGTAGTCACACTGTCAAAAGAAGCAGTCAGTTTTTCAACGACAGCTCGCCATTTCTTAATTATTCAAGATATTTAATCTTAAATTAAACTTAAATTAAATTTACAGATTTTTTTAAGTAATTGTAACAGTATACATTAAAATCGAATTTCACATAATGAGCTGTATAAACGTGTAACATCTGTAAAAGAAAACTTCCAGCGAGTGAAAAACCAAAGACATCAATTTAAATCAGTCTAAAACATAAGGCGTTCTCTAGATCTTTTATAATATTGTACAACAAAATTATTCTAATATAAGATTGAATGGCGCTTTGAATGTAAACGATCAATTATATTGCACAATGCAGACAGCGCAACGTTTTTATTATAATGAACTGACTTTTAGATTTTCTTTTTCCGCCATCTTTGCACGCGCACGTGTAGTCCTCGTCAAAATTTAAACAAATTGGGATCTATGCTAATTTTGTAGTCACTAAAGCGTTGTGGGGATCAATTGGATTACGTAGGTGCAGCAACGAAAAAAATTTAATAATAAACTCAAAGATTAAGTTTTAGGTCTAAAGTGAGTGGATGAATCAGGCAGTTTCGTTTCAACGTCCTCCTATCAGCCAATCAAAGAATTATTTCAATATCTCACTTCATTAACTATTACTAAACTATATCATTTGTTATGTCGGAGCCAGATGTAGCTCAAAGTTTTTGAAAATTTTTTGTCCTTGAAGACTACAAAGTTTTACAAAACTTTGCACAGTTACACAAAGTCCCCGGCCACACTACATGATCATTCAAATGAATCTATGTCTGGCGCCTGCATTCTACAACGCAAATATGTTATACACAGATCAAAAAATAAAAAATTGGTTAAGAAATTTTGATGTTTTTAAATTTGACTATATATTGTAAATTTTTTTGCCTGGTCCGGTGTTTCGTAACCGAAAATGCAAACCTCAAGAAATGAGCATACTTATCCCTTTAAGGGTAGCAACTCATATGCGAGCCTTCTACTAGTTAAGTTGTCCGAGGATGACAGTAGTTGCTTAGGTGAATCGCTTGCCTGTTCGTCTCTTGTTATATTAAAAAAAGCAAGACCATCATCAGGCAAGTCTCTGTTACTGATTTTAACGACTCGGTTTCCCATTAAATAGCTGACAACCATTTGCAGTCATGACGCATTTTGCTCTTCAAATTTATTCCTTATTGCCTACACAATTAAGGTCTGGGTCAGGAACCCAATGCAAATCAGATATTGTACGCGCATGTGCAGCGGTAAAGCCATCATCATTACCATTAGCTGGTAGATGGGATCTATCTCGGGTCGTATTTAGTTTAAGTGTTACATCCGCTGGTAAACTATTTATTTCGATTCCATTTGATATCATTCGTTTTAATTCAATCGATAAGAACTTTCGAGATCTTCTTAATTGTGCACCTTTATATTCCTGACGTTGACTGACAACGCCAAAATTAATAGCTGCCTTTCCCGAAACTCTGACGATGATATGTTTTGTAAGACTTAAAGTGTCCGCATAAACAATACACGGCCCTTAATAAATCTCTTGTGAATTTTTCATATAATACAATTTCAAAAGAAAAAAAAACACAATAAAGCTTAAAGTAAAGGACTAATAAAGGTTGCGAGTCATTTTAAAGTGAAGCCCTAAGAAACAGATTCTTGTATGGTTTGGTGAAGACCATCATATTCAGGATAAAAAGCGTGTCAGGACACGCTTTTATAGAAGGTCTCGTATCTGATACGCTATAAACGTATTTGTTAAGTACCTTCAAAAGTTGTTGTCCGATTTCGTTCAGAATAATTTTCCTAATGAGTTTTTAGCATGTTCTATGAACATGGAAAATTTCTAGTCTCTATGTCTAATAGTCTGGAAATGCTAGGGGGATCATCTTACAGACGGACGGACGGATGTTCAGAGTGAAATTATAAAGGTTCCTTATCCTACGGAATCCTAAAAACACTAAATTTAATATACCTTCTCTTAGTCATGTCGCACGTTTCATAAACATACCTAACTCAAAAAAGCAAATTTTTGGTAAAAAATGTTTTGTCATTTACGACGTAATCCACTTCTAATTTGATAAAAACGGCATTATTGCAACAAATTATGTATTCAAATAATAGTTAACGAAGCGATTAATGATATTTTTATATTTGTTTCTCTTTTAAACTAAAAACTTATTTTAGTTAAAAAGAAAAAAATGCTGTATCTCAGTGTTGGATCGAAATAATTCTTAGATTGGCCGATATAGGACAATGAAATGAAGCTGTCTTTATTATTAACCCATTTCAGACCTAAAACGTAATAAGGTCAGTTTATGACTAAGTGTGCGAAGTATTAATATTTCTCCAATATTAGGGGATCATACCTGAAGCTATATCTATAATTAGACATAGATAAAGTTAACTTAAAACTCCTGTCATATCCATTTATGTTTTTATGCTTTCTAAATTACTGTCCCTTATTGCGACTGTGGACTCTTTGTGGCCTTTTAAATACCTATTAGAAACCTAATTAACATTTGAAAATTCTCGTCTATCTATAGTCTTTTAATCATCACAATTTATAGTACGTAATTGAAAACCAGTTCTGCGAAGATTGAAAATGTATAGCCATCTATCAAACGACTTTACTACACTAAATTTATTAATTGTCATCATATTTTATGACCGTATACCGTGTCGGCTTTAACTTTTGCTGACACTTTGTGATCGATTTTGGGATGATCTTTAAGGTCATGATCATATTTATGGCCTATATCGGAAGCAATCTTTATTCTAACATGATCAGCTTCATATCGTATGGCATTCTGTAAAATGAATCCAGTTTGTTATTTTTATGTCAGAGCCAGACATAACTTCATTTGAATGATCATGCAATAAGGCAGGGGACTTTGTGTATCTGCGCAAAGTTGTAGACTTCAAGGACAAAAATGTACAGACACTTTGAGATAGGTCTGGTTCTGGCATTGGATTAGTGTTTGATAGTTAGTACATTAAAGGCCGGCAACGCATCTGCGATCCCTCTGGTGTTGCAGTGGTCCATGGGCATCGGTAGTCACTTAGGAGAACCGCCTGCTTGTTTGCCCCTAGTTGTATATTTAAAAAAAATATATCTTTGATCGAGTATCCCACAAGTGCCATCTTAGATTAAATGTATCTATGTTTATTTCTATTGATGCTAAAATTATCCACTCGTTTTGATAATCGAATGGCACACTTCCGCATAATTCGGTGCCGTTTTGCAATTTAGTAATTGCAAAGAATCTAATGTTGCGGTCTAGAATGTAATTGAAAACCAGTTCTGCGAAGATTGAAAACGTACAGTCATCTATCCAAAGGCCTGACCGCACTAACTTTTGGTACGCGTGATCACATTTTGTGATCCTATAGATAATTTGCTCTGATTACTGTTCTATTGTGATCATATATATGTGTTAAATATCGGAATCATATGGTACAGAATTTGTTGATGCTTGGTGATCGAACACTTTGATAGTGACACGTCAAGCAAAAACTTTTAGTATCATTTAGCGAAACTTCACTCACAAAACAGTATATGAAAATTTTCAACATTATTGTTCTTTAACTAATTCAATCAGTGGCATATTTTAAAGTTCTTCGCCCTGGGCCAGTCGGGGTTTTCGTACCATACACTAAGAGAAAAAGAAAAAATTATAAGATAAAATCCAATAGATTATCCCGCGTCTCGATTTCTATTAAACTCACAACCAAATGAGTTGCGGTATCTATTAATAAGACTTTAAGTTTTTTACGTTTCTTCAGTCATACGAAGTCAAAAAGCAGTTGTGGCTTGAACCGCTCTTCACAGCCTGAGCCCTGCCCCCTAGCGTGAGTTAGTTTGTATGGAGATTTTCAGTGTTTGTACTGCGTTCCTCGTCATCCGTACAGCGCCATCTAGTTTTCTTTGATGTAACCTTTTTCCACTCGATATCATTGCTATCTAGTTATGTAACGGCAGCTACACCGACATGTCCTCATCATGAAATGCTTGAGAGATTCGCTATGCGGACCCCGCCAATTTACATTATATTACATCTATGACATTTTAAGTTTATAATAAGTAAAAAATATTTTTAAAGCTTTTAAAAATACAAGCAACACTGGTTGACCTACAATTCAAAAAACCTCTATTATGTAAATAGCCACTGGCACAGCTCCGAAAAGGTGTTTTTAGCACGTTAGAATACTTAAAAGAGTATAACGTTTTCAACTCACGAATGGGAGGTGGGATGTTATTCCAGCATTTACTGGCCCCGTACTTAGAACTACCACGGAATGCAGCATTTCTATGGGAATGAGAGACCAAACGAATCATAGTTGTTCTTGTGCTATACTTGGAATTTGTACGTGTCCATTCAATTTTTCTATACAAATAATCTGGTCTGCCATATGAGTCGGTACGAGCACGGCACGAGGTTACTGTGCTTTGTCGATGTGAATCTCCGTCGTTTCATGCTCTAAGTGCCAAATGACTTGTTTTATTTGCCAACTTATAGCCGTTTGTAACGTCCGCTTGTCCTGAATATTAAGTGGATTTAATATTCAGATATTGCTGGCCGTTCGTAAGAGCTGTAGATCATTATTGATGTCAAAATAAATAAAGCTCTAAATTTTCGGCGATAGAGCGGGACAGAGAAACAGCCATCTCCCTCTTCTCATTTCCCGGCCGTTGTGATTTTCTCGCGACTTCTTACGCGTAAAATCTAATCTGGTCCTATCGATAGTCCTTTCTTAACGGATGTTTACTAACTAAAAAACTACCTTGTCCAAAAATTTCAATATTGTACGTCCCGTGGTTTTCGAGATTTATTGTTATAATTGAAGTCTTTGATTTTACATACGTTCTTTCTCTCCTTCACTGTCTTATTTATTTATTATCAAGGAACATTTCAAATTGAAATCGATCCTGAAGAAAGTGTGAAAGCGTTAAAGCTTAAAATTGAAGTTGAAAAAGGCAAAGAACTCATTATACGGTTGTTAGAGTCAGGTTCGCCCGGAGATTAGGTAAAATGATTTTTCGATTTTGGCTCTTATATGCTTACTAGTTGTTTTTCGTGGCTTTGCACGCCTTATATTTTAATGATAGTAAATGCAGGGTCTCCTTCAAAATAAGTTTCGTTCAATACTTTTTATTTCTACCTTAAAAATCTAGATCTATACTAATATGCAATGGTGAAGAGTTTGGTTGTTTGTTTGCTTGAATGCGCTAATCTCAAGAAATACTGATCCGATTTAACAAAATATAAGTCAAATCTTCAAATTCGAATTGTTCAAAATGTTCATGCTAGGGTCTCTGAGGGCTTAGCATGAACTTTTCGAACATATATAGGCTGTAGTAGCCTCCCTCGATAAATGGGCTATCCAACACTGTATGAATTTTTCTAATCGGACCAGTAGTTCCTCGGATTAGCGCGTTCAAACAAACAAACTCTTCAGCTTTATATATTAGTACAGATGCAGAAAGATGTCGATATTAATAAAAAATATAATAAAAGAGAGAATTTATAACAATAATAATATAAGCCTTTCGCCATACACGGCCATCGTCTTAAATTGGATGTGGGAATTAAAAATGAGTTAAATTAATATAATATTTGACTATTCATAAGAGGAATCAAAATTAAATTTGAATAAACATGTCAGAAGCATCAATTTAAGTTGTTATTTATCTATTTGTATCAACAGGTTGAACATATTCTGACATTCCTTGACGAGTTTGCTCAGAATATCGTGACAATTATTCATATGGTAAGCATACGTTTTGAAATTAAAAAAAATAATTCGATTGGATAAAAGTTATATAAAGAACATTTATTGGCTTTTCCACGATCTATAGTAGCGTTAAATAATAAAGTGGTCTCTGTGTTACATCTGCCTCACCAGTAATTCACTGTGCTTGGGATCTGTGTCCATTATGTCATTCCGATAGCCACGTTTTTAACCGTAGATTTAGTAGAGTAACGTTTGGAGCGTTAGATTGGACATTGCAGTGTGATTTTTTTGTTTTTGTTGCTGCCACTTACCAAAATCTTACGTGGTGTTAAATAACGATTATTTTAAGACTAGTTGGTACCTGCGACTTATTCCGCGTAAAATAATTTATCTACCTTTTTTTTATATATAACAAGGGGCAAACGAGCAGACGGTTCACCTAAGTGATTACCGATGCCCATGGACAACTGCAACACCAGAGGGCTCGCAAATATAAAAATCTCGTGTCACAATGTTAGTTACTGTACTACTCCGAAACGGCTTGACCGATTTTTATGAAATTTTACATGCTTATTCAGTAGGTCTGAGAATCGGCTACTATCTATTTTTTACACTCCTAAGTGATAAGGGTGGCCCACACGTACGAAGTCGCGGGGTACAGCTAGTACTAACAATATATGTCGTTGTATGCAAAAAGGTTTGTGGACGAATTTCGGCCAGGTGGTGATTTCTAGTTAGTATTACACGAATACAATTTAAATGGATTCAGCGTTAAATCAGAACTCGCCGAAGTGAGAAATTTCTTTCACAATGTTTATACAGGTGTCCGACCGGTAAAATATGTAAAGAGGTCTCCATAAATTATAACTTACAATTACAGCGGGACCAAATATGTACATACATTATACTTGGGAAGCGAGAGCTGATGGTCGTCTAACCCTTAAAATTTAATATCCGCAAGGTACCCGGTTCAAACCCCGCCGCCGTTGGGGTATTGCCGCACCCACTCCTAATACAAGCTTTTAATTTAAGCTTAGTAGGAGGGGAAAACGGGAATAATAGACATATCTAAAAAGTATTTCTAATATTCTTTAAAAAAAAAAAAACTTTATCAGTCAACAACCAGCCCTATGAAAATATTTTTGATCACTAGTGTTAACTCAGTACCATCAAAGCGACGTTACCTGAGCCGCAAAAAGTAGTGGAGGAAGTTCCTTAAAAAGATCTGTAGCCGTCGTGTCGCATATTTGTCTGTGTAACGCTGTAAGCCTTCCAGTACTGTCTGACACGTAGTCCGATAAAGTAATATTCGGCAGACAAAAGGTATCAGTGCTGTTTATATTGAAGTCCCGCAGAAGTTTGACTAGCTGTAGGGGATATTAAAATAATGGATTAAAAATAAATTCTGACATTAATATAACGCTGTGCCCAACGCACACGTGCCAATTACAGATCTAATTTGAAAATGTTCTTTTACTCATGTTTATTTAAAATTTACATATACGTATATATTATCATAGAGCATGTTATAAATAATATAATAATATGTTTCACGCCATATTTTTGCGTCAATAAAGGATTTTTATTATTATTATTATTATTATTATTATAAAGAGCTAATACTTACATGGATCTTATCCACGTGCGTTATTATATCAGTGGATATATCAAATGCTTGCTCCACGGTATCAAAGAAATTAGTAGCCTTTGGACCGTTGTACAGACTTCTTAATTCTGTCCACCAGTTACCGCTTGTCAAGAAGGTCATTACTACGTTATAATGCTGTAAATTATTTTGTAGATATTTGAGGTATATTGGTAAACCGAGATCATAGGCGTATTTGATGGAAGTCTTAAGAATACCGATGAGCTGTTTCCTAAAAAAAAAAAAAAAAAAAAAACAATAATAAGAACACGTAGCAAGTCTTAGATTGCACAGTAATTTCCATTTAATTGTACACATTATGATAAATTTAATAAATAAAGTGTTGCTTACCTCTGATTAAAAAATTCAGCTATATCAGTAACATTTTCACCGTTATCTTTGAGAGTGTTTACAATATTGAGCAAACTATTTTTTGAATCTCCTAGATCGTCATCTAATACATTCTGAACTGCACCATAAATGACATCATATTTCTTCGCGCATATTTGAATTTTAACCCTATCTAATTCCACCACAATATCTTTGCTAGTATCTTTATTTTTTAAACGTTCACAGAAGTCATTGAGAGCGTCAGTCAATCTATAATCCTTATTATTAGTCCATACAATATCCGTAATGAGGTCAAAATGAAAAGCCACTGCTTCCATTGGTTTTCTTTTAAATATTCTTTGTATTATAGCCAATTCTGTTTCCAAAGATTTGATATCGCCATCAGGAGTATTATTAACGAATTCAGATATTTTTAAATTATCTAAGGCCGTTGCAAGTTTGTTGATAATTAAGACAACTCTTGTTAAATAAATGGTAACAATAAAATGTTTCTTATTAATCTCATTAAACATTCGATAAGAAGTATCCGTGTCTTTAATTTCAAACTTTAAAATAACATCCAAAGCGTGTTCTAATTTTTCTTTTAATGTATTTAAGCTTATATCTTGTTTCAAAGTGTCGTTTCTATTTTGTATTTCATGTAAAAGTTCAACCAATTCATAGGCTTTAGTATATGCCTTCTCGTAAGTGCTCGTTAGATTACCGACTTCTAAAGTAAAAAAGAAATATTGCTGAAAAGATATCGTTTCATTAAAAAAGTTCTTGTTCAGGACATTGTTATTAATATTTAATATTATTTTTTCAAAAGTTAAATTTAAAAATATATTGTCTATAAAATTACTTATAACTACACACACTTACCGGCTTAGTGAATAAATCTATAAGTTTATTATCTCCCCGGGGCATCGAAATCCAATGCAACAGTGATGGACATACGAAAGAATGTACGTGACGCAGCGCGGCTGTGGTAATAGGACTGTCGGGACCAGGATTGAGGGCATTGAACACTTCGTCACAATCCCAAAAATGGGTCAAGGCAGCACGTCGAATCTGGAGAGTAAGTTTAAATAAAAAACATGATTAAAAAAAAATTGCGAGTGCTCAAGATTAAAACAATAGGGCAAACTGGTAGGCGTTTCACCTGAGTGACTACAGACGCCGATGGACAACTGCAACACCAGAGGGCTCGCAAATGCGTCAATGACGTTTGAGGAATGAGTATACTATTTTGACACAAGTCCCTAAATCGTATCGGTTCGGAAACATCGAAGCTGATAACTGATTCCTCAAAGTAATTGTTTGAGGTAAGAAGTATCTAGAAAATCGTATGGTTATGGAGGACATCTATGCGATGAGGGTGAAATTTCGAGAGAACTCTGACGAGATGTCATGTGGTGGAATTCAGTTGCTGGTATAAGTCCGAACAACTCCACAGATTCATAGAGAAATATTAAATGACATTTGTGACCAGTAATTCTAACTCAAGATTGTAGTTAGAAACATAAGTATTTCAAACCTGGTTCATAAATTCCAAATCCCAGTACGAATTAACGAGAACAGCCATAAAATCTGGTAGCTTATCATATAACATGTATAGTCCGGTATCCTTTGTAAAGCCAATTTTTTCCAAAATCGTAGCATTCGGTTCTGAAAACACAAAGAGGGAATTCATCAATTTTAGTCACATTTTGCAGTTACAATAGCATCTAAATAATTCGAGATATCGAGTATTTGGAGGTTAAGTGGAAGAGAACAGTTTCAGTTTTATCAACTTACTGAGGATTTTGACTAAACAAGGTTCGAGTTTTAGAAATTCCACGCAACAGAAAACTCGTAGTTTTTCGGCCCACTATTTTTCAGATAACTAAGTAAATTTCTTTATGTTTCTGCTCACCAATTTAGAATTAAAACAGTCTAGACTCTACATAAATGTAACAAACTCACCGTTACTCTCTTTAAAATAGGTATATAGATCTTCAGTGATATTTCCGAAAGTGGTTGAAATGAATAGTTATGTCGGGCTGTTCCCATTTCGGCTATTCTGAGATGCTATTTATTTTAACGAGTCAATTCAATATTTTTTTTTCGGAGATGCTTTATATTATATTTCCGATTACCGCTAGACCTATTTATCGTAGCTACTTACGTATTTACTGTCGAAAAAGTCTATTTCTTTATTCCCCAGGCTCTACTATAAACTATTAAGAAGATATTAAATGAGAAAGAGGTACTGGTACCCGGACGCGCCGGCCCAATTCGGCTACAAGCGTGGCGCTACCTCTAATTACGATTACTCGAGGTGGAAATCGAACCCACGACCCCTGGAGCAGAAGGCAGGGTCACTGCCCACTGCGCCAACGGGCCAGCCAATTTAATAATAATGAATATAATAATAGTCATTTTTTTTACCTTGTTGGAGTTTGTTTAAATGTTAAATTTGCAAACCGCTGTATCCGATTTACTAGGCCATCAATTCTATTAAATTAAACAACCCCAAAATCTAACCCCCATGAAAAACATCAATTTGACAACATAAACATGGTTTACGCATTACTTAAATGGATTTTTAATGGCGACTGCCGCCACTTCACGCCGATCTCATGTGAGAAAGAAGTACTGGTACCCGGACGCGCAGGCCCAATTCGGCTACAAGCGTGGCGCTACCTCTAATTAAACCACGCGCATGAATTAAATATCCTTCTTGAGTCGATTCAGTTAGCATATCTTGCTATGACCTTTACGTTTTTTTTATAAATACATAAGACCTTCATCATTTTTTATTTATTATTATTTATTAAGATCATATAACAGAATGTTACTAAAACAATGCTCCGAGTAATAACTTAAATATATGACTTATGTCAACATCATAAGGCCTTTACAGATGATTCAGGCAGCGTTTGTTCGTGACTAAATAAACCGATTCTAGACTCGCACATTCGTAAATGTAAAATAATAATATAATTTACGGAGCATGTTATAAAAATACAATTTCACCAAATAAGTTATACTGAATCCATTATTTGGGCTTCTTACCAGCATCAAGGGTTTTATGGAACCCCAACACAGGGAGATGATCAAATTTATAATACTATTGTTACAGCTCATGCTTTTATTATAATTTTTTTTATAGTTATGCCTATTAATGTCCAATTGATTTTAAAGTGATTAATGGGTTATTTAATTCATCTAAAAGATAAAGAAGACGAAGAGAGGGGAAAGGATTACCGCCGAAATAGTGAACCATTATGGAACGGGAACGGGAAAGAAAACGTGAACGGGGACAATATTATAGGATAATAGAATGTAGTGAATAGTAAGTAACCCAACGTTCGGGCAGGACAGCGTTTGTTGGGTCCGCTAGTTTATAGATATAGGAGATTGCCTGTCGTTAACACTTCATAAAATCATATTATGAAAACCATATGCTCTGCATTCTAGGCGGACCCTGGTACTAGACCGGAATAACACTAGGAAGAAGAAGAAGATACTACATACGAGCCCTCCAGCATTCAGTCTTTCATTGGCATTGAAAGTTAATCAAAGTAACTACCTTTCAATTTTATAAATATTAAATAATATAACGTATATGTACTTATATATCGTTGAAAAATAGAACGTTGCTCGATAAAAAGGCTATAACCGCTATTCGAAATCAATGATTCTTTAGAATTGGACTGTTTATTACTGCTATGTGTACACTCGATATGTGTATAGCGATATTACGAGTAAATATTTTCCAAATATTAACATACTCTTTTGGTGGGACCATTGTATCGGATTCCATTGTACAAAACACAATGCTAGAATACAGCATCGGTATTGTTCCATTTTGAATTGTTTCTAAAACCACTGTTTTCTGCTTATTACGTAAATGGCTTCGGGTTATAAAAGTATTGGGCTCAGAAAGTGCGGTAAAAGTGTTACGTCCGTAGGTATGGGTCTGAGAAAATGGGTCACCCAGTTCATCACTTTCTTACAAGATATCGATTTTTCTGATATAATCTAAGGAATAATAATCGACAGTTGGTAAGAATGTTTTTATTGCAAGAAGGATTTCATAGGTTTGAATATTTCTCATTTTTAATGATTTTTTTATTATATTTTACAAGGGGTTTACCTAAGCGACCACCGACGCTCCTGCACATCTAAGGGCCTAGCACGAACATTTCAAACTGTTTAAAGTCGATGAGTCGACTGTATCATTATTTTTATTATTATTATTATTTTAATGTTACAAGGGGGCAAACGAGCAGGTAGCACCAATGTACCTACTGACGCTTTCTGCATTTTTTCATTAGTGTCATATGCCTTTGAAAATTTAGTCATGATTATCATGACCTACGATAACCAATCTTTAATTTTTTTTAATGACAATAAAAATGCCAGAAAATTTTTCTACATTTTTTCATTAGTGTCATATGCCATTGAAAATTTAGTCATGCTTGCCATGACCTACGATAACCAATCTTCGATTTTTATTTAAACTCCCCTAATAAAACGGGCGTAGATCATTCATTATTCTGCCGTGAAAGTTATAGCTGGCTGGTACAATTTGAAAATGGTTTGTGGGAAATGTCCTAAACATGTTCTACAATTATTATAGACAAGCTGTGCCCGCGGCCTCGTCCACGTAAAATAAAGCAAAAAAAAATTGATTTAATTTTAGCGTGGTGATATATAGCCTATAGCCTTCTTTGATAGATGGGCTTTCTAACACTGAAGGAATTTTTCAAATGACACCAGTAGTTCCTAAGATTATTGTGTTCAAGCAAACAAACACACTCTTCAGCTTTGTACATTAGTATAGCCCTGCAAAATCTACTAGTGCTAGAACGCGACTGCTTTTCCCCAACAAACAAGTGTTACAAGGCGAATGGTACACAGAGAAATTATTTACAACGGCGGCATTTCACAAAAGCCCGCCCGCGTTTATTGCTGCCATAAATACTGATACAAGTCCGGGAATATTTATTTCGCCTCACCTGTTATTTATTGCTAGTGCTGCGCCCCGGTTTTTACGCGGTACGATTTTTTTTTATCGTCGGCGCGGCCTGTCAAAACGAGAATTAAGTCATAATGCGGTTATACAAAACGTTATTAACGAGATCTAAGGAAAAATGTGTCCTCTTAATTGTGTTGTTCTGTTCGTAAAGAATGCAAATGCGTACTTTAAGCAAAACTTAAACTGCAAAGAATGCAATTTCTTACTTTGTAGAGTGCACTTTAACTGTAATGTAAAAAAAACACTTAAAATAGACATAATGTATTGAGAATGCACAAATAAGAGTAACTGAAACGTGTAATATTTGATATGTTCGAGAGAGCCCTCTTAATAATGTAAATAATATTTCTAATTATTTCAAATGGGGTGGTCGTACCTTAATCAGTGGCCGTGAGTTGATTGCTAGGTTAAGCAGTTCTTACCGCGGCCGGGTGATAGATGAGTGACCCATTCTGACATAGATTCTCAAAATATCCTACTTATTCGAGTTTCGAAGGGTATGCAAAACAGTGGATCCCGATAAATGTCACTGTGTGATATTAGTCGTGAGATGGCAGAGGTTTTCGAGGTTCCGGTGGTGATGTCAGAGGATAGTCGCCCTCTCCGTCACCCCACAGTCACATACTGTAAATAAAAAAAATAAAAAAATTAAGCAGGCCGTTGTGCTAAACTGGAATAACAAAATTACTAATAAACAGGGAAATTTCACTTATTTTATCGGAGGTGTAAGGGTGCAAAAGAAGTCGAAGACGATCGCTAGTCCACATAATAAGCAATAAGAAGATTAACTTTAGCGTACCGTCCTAAAACAGCCATAAAGCAAAACTATGAAAGGGGCTGGTTTCATTTTTAACAATGTACAAAGGCTGGTACTTTGCCCTCTAAAATTAACCTTTACACAGATAAGCTAAGACAACCGAAATATTTTCAGACAATAGAAAAAAGGCTCAATCTTTATTGCACTGATAAAGTAGACGACGGCAGAGATTTTATTTTGTCTTTATCTCCGCGGAGGCGATAAAATTTACAGAGTAATAAATATTACAATTAAGGGATGAGTGTAAAGAGTGCTTTATGGCGACTGTAGTTTAGAACGTTGGGGGTCTATTTGAAATAGACCGTAAAGTTTATGGTTTTTGCAAATACAGGCGAAAATTTGTTTGACAGACATAATAATGACTATAAGTCGGAACGCTTTATGGTAGAGTATAGATAAGACGGGACCAAGAGTTTCTCTTTTGGGATGATACATAAGTCGCCTGTACATGTTTCTATCTAAAAATATCTATATAAACTAGGCCTGAAATTTGTCTGTAAACTACGGTGATGTCTGACGCCGAACGCTAATTCGATCATTCCTCACTTGCTTGCACGTTCGGCTAAAACGTAACGTGACAGTTTTTCATGCGAACAGCCGGCATTCGTCGATTAATAAGACGTTATCGCGTCAGTCAATTATGTGTATACCCTTTAACGGCGAGATAAATTTCAATTACTTTCTTAACTATTAGAATTTAGACCTAGATTTTTTGTATTTACAATTAAAGCCGATATATAGACTTTAAAGGAGGGATATTATTTACAGTGACACGTTTATCATTCTATATCTTGGGGAAATCGGTTTTTGTCTAGAAAAAGAAAAATATAATATAATAGTATAAGCCTTCTTCTTAGTTCTTATACCTTCATTTGGATCTCCAAAATGAAGATGAAGAAAAAGGTTATTCAAACCTTTTGTACCCCCTTATAATATATACATAGAGTCGTCTCTATCAGCAGAGCCCGCCATTGATGTGCGGATGCGTCGAGATCAAAGCCGACGCCGCCACCAAATTACTGTTTACACTCAAACCCTGACAGCCAACACACCGCTCTTTATGCGAGAGTGAGCACAAAAACTGTGTTATGTCATATTACTGATTGTTGTGATAGACACCTTGTAATTTAAGGTTTTTCAAATATTGTACATATGCTCCTTTCTTTTTTTTCTAAATAAATACAAGATTGCCAGGAGGCGTCTGGATGCGTGCGGAAAGAGATTTAGGACAGAAGCAAAACCAAGAAACCAAGATATGCCCAACAGTGATGCAAGCAAGAGCCTGCAACACTATGTGTGTGCAATGCAATGCAACGCAACGCAATAAATGTATTTATATCATCAACAGATAATATAAATACACTCATTTGGTATTTTAGTTTCCATATGAAAACATTCTGTGCCACTTTTCGAAAAGTTTGCGGACAGAGGAGTCTGGGTACAATTACAGTTTATATAGAGATTGGTGTGCGAATGCCAATATTTCTTTAAATATACATGAAAAATACATTAAATTATTAAAGTAAAATCTCCTTCACCAATACCAAACTATTTTACACACGCATGTATACTAAATTACGAAATCTTATAGTAAAATTACTATAAGATTTCGTAACAAAGAATTAAGGTTTTCTGTATCATATACACCCTTAAAAAAGCGTTGATACGCAAATCTAAAGATTTCTGGGCGAATTTCGGCTATTTCGATGGATCGATCTCAAAATTTCCGCCTCAGTAGCTTGCATTCTTTTTTATAAATAAAAGCATATTTTTTGATATTTAAATTTTCCTTTTTTTTAATATACTGTATTTATTCCCCTTCAATGTTTTGCTTACTCATGCAAATCCAGCTATGATTTACAAATTTCGGAACCCAAAGTAAACCAATCGATTTGGCGGCGGTGGCGGCGGCTTTGATCCCGCCGCATCCGCTCATTGGTGGTGTAATGGTTTGTGTGCTGATGGACCGACAAACGTATCGGAACTACTGATTATATTTCCACACCGTAATTTATAAGACGTTACCGGGAACTGTGTACTTTAAAAAGCGTACACATGACTCGCTTTTGTTAGCTATGTTATTGCCGCCTTACAGTGGTGCAGATTAATTTGTACGCACCTTAGTGACTTGAATTTGGTTTTGTAATTTAAAAGTATTAATCAATATACGTTAGATAGATTGTGTATTGTAAATTTACGAAACCTACAATATGTTAGACACAAATTTAACCCATTTACTTACGTATAGATTATTTAAAATAAATTGTTCGCATATCTCATTACCCGACCCACAACAAAAGTCGAAATCCCCAAGATAAAACCTGCGGTATCATTAACATTGATATTCCTTTCGGCATTTTAATATCGTTTGTGTTCAACAAATGTTATATGTAATGACGATTTTATTCCAATTTACATATTTGTAACGCTATACTGTTTAGTTGGGAATTTAGGGTTACAACAATTTACGTGGGAGGTATCGATTTTTTGCAGATCAACCTTAGACTTTTCCATTGACCGACCGTAGAAGTGAAAGATCCTCATCAGAAAGTGGCGTTAGTATTTGGGCGTTCGTTTGTGTTCAACAAATGTTATATGTAATGACGATTTTATTCCAATTTACATATTTGTAACGCTATACTGTTTAGAATTTACGGTTTTCTTCATTATTTGTAAACGCATTCCACTTTGCTACTGCACTAAGTCTTGTTAAATTTTTATTAATTTAGCGAAAGAGCAGTCATTGTTTTGATAACGACTTGTAGTCGAGCGCGTTTATCTTTTCAGATCCCAATTAAGGCATTAAGACCAGTGACCAGTTTAATTAGAGGTAGCGCCATGCTTGTAGCCGAATTGGCCTGCGCGTCCGGGTACCAGTACCTCTTTCTCACATGAGATCGGCGTGAAGTGGCGGCAATGCTGTCACGTCTAGTCTGGTATCGTTCTAGAGGCAGGGACAAAATTATTAATCTAAGTTTTATATTCAATTGTGATTATTTTTGTGAGATTTACATGTGACTAAAATTAATGTTCGTTAATTGAATGTGATGAGGAAAAAAGCGACGTCGTTTTCATTTTACAGCAACGAAAATTAGTACAATCGACCGAGAAATTGGTTTGCCAGGCTGAGGTGGAATGTCATTTCGATGGTCCCTATTAACAATGTCGGTTCTGCAAAAAGACAACTTTTCAGTAGAGCAGTTCAAAGTTAATTTTCATTAGTGTGAGTGAAGTTTTATTTGAATAATTTAATGTATTAATAATGCATATTTCACACATCCTCCTCTATATAAGTTATAATTGTGGTAAATATCATACTATTCCGTCTACGCAATTTTGTTAAAATGGTTTCGAAAGTTTTCTGTTCACGTATTAATCAATAGATACCCTTACTAGGTGTAGGCTTTAATAAGATTTTTTTAATCAGCAATAATTTATTTAGACAAATATTATGTGTAGAGATATGTCAAGACTAACGGGCTATAAAAGCGTATTTTTAACTGGTTACGCAGAATGCGTCTTAGATATGATAGTGCAAGGCAGGAAACTCCTACCCATTTGTATGCTTAGTTCGTGACCCTAAAAAGTTTCCTAGTAATAGTAGTATAGTAGTAGTAAGTTCCTAGTAATCTTTATAACTGCTAATTTAACCTGAGACTTCATCCACGTTGTTTACTTCATCTATCATACAATCCTTCCAACCCTAAACCTAAACTCGTCATTAAGGGCCGGCAGCGCATCTGCTGGCCTTCTGGTCGTGCAGATGTCCATGGGCGTCGGTAGGCGATTTTCCCTCGTATTCATTCGCGGATTAAAGCAAAATAGTTTAGCCTTTCACGGATGTCATGGATTTCCGCAAAGGGAATCGAACGCGACTAGTTGAGTTTTTCTATATAACATCTTTCATCAAAGATCGCTTAAATCAGAAACTTTAATTGTAAAAATATCGAGTTATAAAATGTAACTTACACTATTAATAATGTAATAAAAATAAGAAAGTTTAATTGTAAAAATTAATTAGCGAAATCGGTTTAGTTGTTCACGTGTGATGTAGGGATAGTTTTAGGGCACTGAAATAAATTTTCAATTTGGATCTGTATTTTCTGAGATTAGCGCGTTCAAACAAACAAACAAACTCTCTCTCTACTTCTTAGCGTTATCCCGGTGTAGTAGTACCAGGGTCCGTTTAGATTGCAGAGGATTTGGCTGTGGGGAGAGTTAAGATGACCGATTGCCATCTACAACTTTACGACTAAAATCACAAAGTGACATTATTCGGGTCACACTGTTTTACGTGCCTTCCGAAACACGAAGGCGGTCGGATATCAAATATAGACCAGTGCTAGAATAGGTTTTCCTAACTTAATTTCTAAGAGCACTACTGAGTTTTAATTAATTTTTCATATTATTCACATGCACAAATTATAATGTCACGTTTTCATTTAGATCTATATACTTACACAGCAAAATAAATGCTTATAAAGAAAATGGTGCTTTACTTTTATTTTATTTTTACAATTTATTGCTAAGAGTCACTTTTAAAAGAGTAGGCAACGAGCCAAACGACCATATCTTTTGATTGCGTACACTTAAAGAGTTGATTTTTTTCACAACTTCAAGGATCCGCGGACTTCAGGCCACTACTTAATTCCCTACAATAGTTAGCTCAGTGTTTCACTTTTTTGTAATCAGAAATTCGAAATCTATTATGTAGTTAACTGCAGAGGTGTCGCAAGTAACTAAGCACTTTTAATAGTAGCACTGCTCGAAATTTATTACTCAGTTATTGTATAAGCTAACAGAAGCAGCAGTGTATAACATTGCCTCGATCTAAGCCAGTGCGCTTTGATGAGACAGCATCGCAAAGCCCGTGTCCAGTACAATCACCCCTCTCTCAATTCCATCTTCCGCACAGCCAATGTCAATCGTTGTTTGTTTATATTTCTTTATCGCTCACGTATAAGTGAATATGTATTACTCCATGTTCATTATTTTTACGATTTTGTCTAATATTGGACATGAATGTTCGGTAAATAGGGATGCAGTTTAAGTAAAGAGACAATGGCTAAAACACTTGGTCCGACGAAACGAAGAAAGGTGGAGTAAAGTGTATATCAGTAGGCACATACCCAACTGTGGGATACAAAATGCTGAACGTCAAATGATAGTGTGGATTTTTTATCCTATAAAGACAAAAAATTAAATCAAATATTCCATCTCCTTTAATTAATGCAAACGACACGAGATGACTTCTTCATAGAACACATTTACAAATATACAAATCGTCCAAATGATTGTACAAATTAACTTGAAAAAAAAAAAGAAATTCGCCGCTAAGAGGACAATATGATGGCGCTATTACTCAGATATTATCAGTTTTATTACGACCTATAAATGTCCTCTACGAGCAAAACGGTTGGTGCGAATAAATTGCTATTCGCTCATAGAATTGAAACATTTTCACACATTTCTAGACCGTAAAAAACTCTATAGTTCTTAAATTAATTCAAGAAAATAAAATATTAGTATAATTCTATAAAATGAAACTATTTTATGGCATTACATTTGAGCTTAAAGAATTATAAAGAGTCAAGCTTGTGTACAGTAAAAGAAGAAATTCTTTAACTATAAAAAACACATAAATATAAAGGCGATATATATTGTGCAGTACACAAAGCAGAAACAAACAAAGCAGTGATTGCACTTGACAAGAACAAACTAACGTCAGTTAATTTTATCCGATATTCAAGCTTAATAATTAATGTAATTGCAATTAGTCGGTACTAACAAGGGTTGACTGTATATCCTGTCCGTCCACTAGCCGCCACTATTCTGTAAATAACTCCAAAGACTGTTATTAGAGACGCTTAAGTTTCATTGACACGGTCCGTGATTCACGACAGTTGGCGCGTCGCCAGTATGAAACGTGTAATCAAAAACGATAGATAATTTCTACCCATTATGACATATACTTTTTAGCCGCTACACTCGTTCGAAAAAACTGTACAATTAAATCCTTGCGAAAAAAACTATGCAGTTAAATCGTTGCAAAAAAACTGTGCAGTTAAATCGTTGCGAAAAAACTGTGCAGTTTAAAGTCTACAGGTTTTTCGCAACGATTTATCGAAACGTGTGTAACGGCTATTAGAACGTTTATAATTCAAATAATAAGATTTCGCGTTTGTAACGTAGAATTTTCGACTGAGCAAGTACCTTCAGGCGCTAAAGTAAAATTGTTAGAATTCTTTGGAGTGAGAGAAATAGTGCCAGAAACGCGCTAATGAATAGTGTAGGATATTTACTAGCTACGGTGAATGCACACTTTCAGGAAAACCGTGGGCTCCTTTATCACCTTACTGTTAGGAGTAGTACCACGCATCCATGTCCTCCTTGTGCTCCTCCAAGATATATTATATTAATTTTTATTTTAAAAGTAGCATTTATAAAGAAAACTTAAAAGGAATAGGACATTTCATTAGGTGCAACTTTACTGTAAAAGTGGTAAAGTCCCAATAAATGAAATACATCCAATTGTAAAGAAAACATTTCTATGACAGTTCTTTGAAGTTTGACTGAGGTCGATGTACAGCAGTGAACTCCTGTAAACCCTAAAAGATATTTTACAGTCTAGTCTAAGTTTTATATGAGAGAATTTACATAAACCCGTATCATGGGTTTTACAAAAATAACATATCTTCTCTCACTAAGATCGGGATACGTATTTTATATTTAATCTTTTTGTTTCTCATTCAAAAATCTCTTCTCACACATCATTGTACCGGAGCAACATAAATGATCATACTGTGAGAAATAATACTCCAACGGTTATTTTATAAGAAAACATTGTCCTACCCGTACTATTCCATAAGCTAAACATAAGGTCCGTTGCCCAGCAACTAATCCCGTAGCCGGCGCCACAACGAGATAGGCTAATTAATCTCCCTCGGTCACTTGTCCGTCTATTTTATCCCAGCTTTTCCCCAGTTTTAGGGATCCGATGTCAGAACAAGAAACAATAATGTTTATAACTCAGTAATAATGATAGTTCGTTTTACTCCAAGGTGAAGAGACATTGTAATGAAGTGAACTGTAATTGATGATGTGATGAATTAAAATAGAACTGATATTTGTTCTTCAAAACATAGTAGTTTGTACAGGGTCACAGATAATATAGACATAGATATAGACTGCATTAATAGAAGCATTTGGAATGTTTTCCAGAAACAATTCACAAATCCCAAACTCACAAATGCAAAGTACATAGATGTCGTAAGTTTTCCAACCGCTATCAGCACTGCTAGTAATAGCCAAGCGCCCAAGGCTGGTGTCCCCGGAGACTCAGATATGGATTCATTAAGGGCAAAGTAATTTGTTGATATATTTTTTCAATATATCATGTAATCTATAGAGTCAAAAATTCTTTATTGCCCACATCACTTATCATTTTATCACAATTACAAATAGAAACATGCATTAAATTACGCTCAGAAATACTGCAATTTCAATATGTGCAGCATTTTTGAAATTTGAAGTGATATTTCAATACACTCTATCTCTTATAGTTTTGCTCATATTTTCAGATGATCTCGCCAAGTCGTCAGTTACTTTGCATTTCGTATCTAGGTCACGCTTCGTACGACAAAGTACGATTTCTCATTCGAAAAATACTAAAAATATGTCATCCATTTCCTTTTCATCATTAAAAATATGCGAATGATTATTGGAATTCCACTTAATTTCTAAGCATTCTTGTTTTATATTTCTATTTAAATTTGCTGCTTAAAAATGACGTTAAGAAAAAACTGTATACTGTATGAGTTTATTATTCTTAGATTTATACAGTACTGAAGATTCCACTTGTTCTTGAGTTGGTCAGGTTGTGGGTTTTCGGACATCGAGGCGATAGGGGTTTAATTTTGAGTTCTGAGGCAATTTTCGTACCAAAGACAATCTAATTGTTTTATTACAAATTTACTGGGGAGTCTAGAATCATGTACTGAACCCATGGGATGCGTATCCGGTACGATGTCAGATACACCCTGTATATAGATTATCTCTTAGACAAACAATGCCAGCTACTTGTAGTGGCTCCAGAGTACATGATATGTAATTTTCTTCTAATACGTATTTAGACATAATTAAATTATTGATGCAAAGAAAGTTAACTCCAAGTATTAGTAAAGTAACCGTGTTCAACTTTATTCAGTCTGACGAAAAAATATGTGTATTATATCTTTCTTTAATTAAAAATATTTGTTCTCTGATTGGATGTGTTATTTGAAAGCTTGAAATGATTTGTGTTAAATTTGAAAGAGGAATCTCTGGTGGATTTACACAGGAATTTACCTTCGTTTACAGGATACTTGTGGATTGATTTAACCTTTAACCTTTCCACGGTTCCCTTGCTTGTCTTTCAGCGTTTTAATTTAGGAAAAAAAGGCAGGAATACGACCTCTTGTTCTATATAAATACTGTACACTGTGTTATTGCCTACTGATAGTCACCTAGTACCAGCAGAGTTGTATTGTAGTGGGCAATTTCCAGGCAACAACAATATTTGAACATAAATTATTATAAACATTATCCCATCAAAGGCCACTGCTGGATACAAAGGCTATCCCATATACGCTCGATTTCTCCATGTCTTCCGGTTAAAACATCCAAATTCTGGCAGCGACTAAATCATTGCATTAAACACCGACAAAGGCACGTATTCTCTCTAAATCTGGAAAATAATAAAAATTTGTTACAGTACTGTAATCAATTGTAATTATAAAGAAACTGTTTCACTAAAAAATATGTAACTGCCAGCGAAGTATACACTCATTTACACTAAAACGTAATTTAGTAGAGATTAAAGAGGAAAGTGAATTCTATAGATAAATGATAGAAATTTCCATTTCCAAGAGCTGCTTAACCTAGCGATCGACTAAAATGCCGACCTCTCGTTAGACCTAAACCTCTTCAGCTCCTATGATAAAATAAGCTGCTATAATGGTATTAATTTAGGGAATTTAAGTTACTTTAAACTTATTATAGGTATGTATCGGCCGAGGAGAATGCTAAAGAAGCGACAAATAAAGTGTCAGAAGTTCAAGATGAGATCAGATCTAAATAGTAACATATTCTATTAGAGCCTATTGTAAGCAAATTAGGAAGAAGAAACTAAAAACAAAAAATAATTGGAACCTCCTTTGTCTAGTCTAAGTTAAAAATTAAATTACTTTGCGTAAGATGGTGAAGTCAAATTCATTGTTATCAACAAGTCCAATGTATTTCCGTTGTCACTTGCTACAATGAAAAGAAATAAAACCAAAAAAATTTACAATATGATTATATTTTATTCATTAATAGTTTACAAAGACGTTATCGTACAAATATTTAGGATCAGCACATAAGATCGGCGTGAAGTGGCGGCAACGCTGTCACGTCAAGTGATGGTATTGCTGTCGCGTTTCGTTTGGTTTGTGAGACTTCCCGGTGACCTAAACTCGTCATTAAAGGCCGACAACGCATCGGCTAGCATTCTGGTCGTGCAGATGTCCATGGGCGTCGGTAGGCACGTAGGTGCCTGCTGCCAGATCATTTGCCCCTTTTTTCCTTAGGAGGTTTTTGCATGTCCTTTTCACATGGAAGATTTGAAGTCTCTCCAGCTAATAGATTGGACCACCTCGTCACTTGGGAGAAAGCATCTACTTTTAATAACCCTGTTCCTGGTTTTATGCCATATTGAAGGGGAATCGGGAATACTCCTGTAAAGTATTACTACGATACTTTTTTAAGAATTTAATATAACTTTAGGTTTCTACGTCCTTTCGATGTCATTACGTTAAGGAATAAAGAGCCTATTTTCTATGAATAGCCTTTTACTTGTTCTTAAACACGGAAAGGACGGAACCGATTCAGTACGAAAATGTATCTAAAATGTTTGGGCATTCGAAGGTGATAAAAAAGGTCTCGCTATAAAAGACTATCTATCTGAAAGCAGTTACTTTGGCCGCGTAGGATTAATTGGTTTTGCCAGATTTCGATGGGATGACGTCAGATGGCAAACGGTTATCTTAACTCGCCCCACAGTCACATCCTCTACACTCTAAGCGGACTCTGGTATTTAACCGAAAAGTAACCTAAAGATACCAAACTAGACACGAAAAATAAACGATTATACATATATACAGGACTATATGACACACGGACGTCTGTTCCTAAGGTAGACAACTTAATGCCTGTGTTATATGTAACAGCATCTCGCCGTTCCGGGAAGGCTATTGGTAAATTTATTCTACACCAGCGACATTTCGATGAAACTTCGAATGATAATATACTGTTAACAAATGGCCACTTTTTAACTAAACCCTAATAGAAGATGTTCCTCCTTATAATTCTAACCTCCATACTTTTAGTGATTATCCCTTTGTCAATTGTCACTATTCATATAATCTGTAGAAAGTACGGAGACTGGAGAGTAAAAGAGACTGTATTGAAGAGCTGAATTGTGTGAAGAGTATGTAGTCACTAGGATTTGAATGATTTTAAATTTTGAAGATTTTTAAGTTTCTTAATTGTAAAATGCGTATTTTAATTTAACATTCTTTTTTTGTAATAAAATGACGATTACATTATTATAGACTATAATATGTTAAAAAAAACTGTTATATTACAATTTAGTTGTTTGTAACGTTCTACTGTAAAGTTAGGAATTTGGGGTTATAATAACTGACGTGGGAGGTATTCGATATAAGAACTGATTAGCGATACAATTCTTTATAAACTTCAGTACCAATCTTCACTTCACTTCAACGTGTAAGGTATTGATAGTGAAATTTTAAGGTCCCGTAAAAAAAAAAGTCAAAGTTGCTTTACTACTTATTTAAATACTTAGTGAATTGTAAAAACTCGCACCTGTATGTCTTAGTGTATTTCCGAAGCAATACGATTTGCCAGAAAATAGCACAGATAGCTTTGAAAGGGCGGCTATGCATCTGATAATACAGTTATCTTCGGGGGTCGGTAGTCACTGAGGCGAACAAAGTCCCTTATTAAATAATAGCAAGAGAGAGACACTTAGTTTCAAAATAACCGCAACAATCCCGACAGATTCAAACTTCAAATTACGGTTCCAAAACACCTACCTGAAAATATGTTATGATCTCATGGACCTTTATTGATGCTATCCTTTGATTTCAGCTGGGTATTCGGCGACTTTCTCTGCAAGATGTACCAGTTTGTGCATTCGCTGAGTTATACTGCGTCAATCTTTATACTCGTGGTCATATGCACGGAGAGATACTTCGCGATCATTCATCCCATCACCTGCAAACAGATTTTAACTTCAACCAGGTTAAGGGTAAGATACTTTTGTATAATATAGTTTATATAATATAACTAGCGGACCCGGCAGACGCTGTCCGGCCCGAAGGTTGGGTTACTTGCTATTTACTACATTATATTATCCTGTAATATGATTTATTATACCCGTTCCCATTCCCATTCCCGGCACCGGTCCCGGTCCCGTTCCCGTTCCCAATCCCATTCTCGTTACCGGTCCCATTCCGTATATTCGTATATATAAATGACTTAGATACCGACCGCAGCGACATCTGCTGGGGTGATTTGTGCATTTAGACCATCCAGGGCGCCATCCAAGCGTATTAAAAAAATCATTCAAATCTGTTCTGCTGTTTAGGAGGAGTTCAGTGTCCTACACATGTAATAAAAAAATATTCTTTTTTAAATGAATAAAAAACAGGTTCTTATAGATCTTCTTTGTATATAACACCAATAATCAGGTCCTATTAAGGAAATACCGGGCGGTTATTTGTCAAAGCAAACAATTTCGATTACAGACTGCACCAACAAAGTCGCCAAATATTAATTACGCGTGCTCAGCACTTGCGAAATTTATTAATTATCATCCCGTCGCAGTATCGACTCGTGAATTATAGATTGGTATATACATTTTTAAGGTCAATACTTCTATAGACGAGTTCGTCGATTTTTTTACAATTGATCATGATATGTAGCAGGTGGATAGCTTAATCAGCCGTTCAATTAACAGCCTAGGCTCTTTACTAATAGACTAAGAGACCCTGAACAACCAGGCTTACGGTATTTTGCAAAAGCTGAAAGTCTGTCAACGCATGCTATACAGATAAAAACAATGGCCCATTATGAAGTTTGAGTGATCATGGCTTTGGCAGATATATGGCACTAGAGGTGACAAGAATGTTAATTCAAATTTTTCAATATTATTTTCAATATATACATTTTAAATTTTTATGTACATTACATCCATCATAATATTTTGAATAGAAAACTTTATATAGTCTAGACGTTTTATATATAAGAGCATAACTACTTATCATGCCGAGAATTGCTTTAATCAATACTTCTAAATTAAATTATTCGTCTGTGATAACTGAATAAATGCATTTTTATTATAGTAGGGAGGGATTGATGCTAATTTTGTAGCCACTAAAGCGTCATTTTTTGTGTAATTCTTGGAGTATTTCCTTTACAATAAAAAATAATAATTGCGCTCGAATATTTGACAAACGAGGAGCGGACGCTTTTTTTCACAACTTTGTAACACTTCCATTTTCTTATTTCACGCTGAATTCGTCAGATAATTAAAACAGAAACTTATCTCCAAGTTAACTTACCTTATCTTAATCTGACAAGCCCGAGTTTTTATAAGACTCCTATAAGGGTTCTAAAGGACCCCCTATCTTAAGAATTCTTATTTGGTGGGTGTATATTATAAGGTGCAAGGAAATATCCTTGCCTAAATCCCTTCTCGGGCTCCCCAACCAAAACTCCCGTTGTGTTTTTCGCCTCGAAAAGTTTAACGTTATTCTTAAGGTCTGTACCTCAAACATAACTCTTGTGACCTTTTTTACTATTCGAAAAGTTTAAGGTTATTCGAAAAGTGTTTTCTTTAAAAATAACCTCTGTGGAGGCCATCTCCTGATGATACGTTGGTTTCATGAACGATTTAATCGAGAACTATTTTTATTCTGTTAAAGAAATTTTTAAATTAAATATAATACCGACAAAGTTTGGTTTAGCTAATAAATAGTAAATGAATATATATATATTGTATAATAATATGTGTATTGTACTAAATTAGTCAATTTTTAGACGTGGGAAACGTCAGATATGACTGTACCAAATTTATTAAGACTTCTGTAATCATATCTGTTCAATTAAAGAAATGATCGATTGATTTCGAAGCGAAACCTGCGTTGCGGCAACAGAAACTCTTGTTTTGTTGGCGGATTTGGTGATGCCAAATTAGGTTTTTGAATGGAATGCTATAAAGATACGGTCGTATAATGCTTTGTATAATGCTATAAACATAAAAATACGAAGCTTGTGTTTATAGGTAACATATAATCTATCCATATCTCTGTCTACCTATATGTTTATTTTTTTAGCTGGTGATACTAGGCGTGTGGATCACCAGCGCCGCTTACAGCGCTCCCAAATTCATATGGGTGGAGACGATTACAAACGACCTGGGCGACGGCCGCATGGAGACCATCTGCATCCAGCATCGCATGAAATACAATTCGGAGATATTCGACATGGTCAACTTTGGGTTGCTGTATGTAACCCCGCTCTGCGTGATGACGGTGAGTGTGGAATTCGAATGATTAGAATGGAATTTGAATTGGAACGGAATGGAATGATATTAGAATGGAAATGGAATTGGATCACCACAATCGTTTGGAACCTCGATACTTAAACCTCAAAAGAGCTTGTAAAAGTCTACTTGAATACAACATTTTTTTGATTTGATTTGATTTGATTTGATTTGATTTGATTTGATTTGATTTGATTTGATTTGATTTGATTTGATTTGATGAACGTATAAAGCGTTTTTGGACACCTTCAAGCATAATAACATGGGATCTCATCCATTGTTTTGATGTAGTTGTCAAACTCCTGGGAGATAAGAAAATATCGGCTGGGCTTGTTTTGTAACCATCTTTGCATAAGATCTGTTATATAGGCCTTAACTTGCCTCGTCTTCTTCCTAGCGTTATCTCGGTTTATTACCAGAGTCCACGTACATTACAGAACATGCGGCCTAGGGGAGATTAAGATGTCCAACTGACGTCTGAAGTCATCCCTGGAACCCCAAAATCCATAGTTTTCTGTAAATTTAAATAAACTTTATTATCATTTATTATGTGAATCGTGGACTTTATTACATTATTTTCTCTAATTCGCTAAAACCATAACTACACTCCAAATAAAATTAGGAAATAGCAGTTTTTTTATATCCTATTTTTACTGCTATCGTGATGGTTTGACGACGTAATGATGCAAAGCCTATTAGAGTCTCAATAGCGCAACGGTATAAGGTATGGACTGAAATCCGCAAGGTACCCGGTTCAAACCCCACTGCCGTTGGGGTATTGTCGCACCCGGGGTATTGTCGTACCCACTCCTAATTCAAGCTTTTAATGTGAGCGTAGTTCCTACTGAGCTTAAATTAAAGCTAGCAGGAGGGGAAAAGGGAATATTAGACACAACTAAAAAGTATTCCTAATATTCTTTTAATAAATAAATAAAGATTTGCTTCATCGGTCAAACAAGTCATGCGAGTAGATTCAGGACTAGAACTTCTCTAGATTTCTTTGGATTTGCCTACATTTTTTTTTACTTCTAGGGGATGGCAGCTGCCCCTCCCTTGATGACGCACTTCTAAATGGCGACTCTAAATTTAAAAATGATTATTTTAAATATATTTTATAAAAAAAAATATATATAAAAAGTGCAGTTAAAGGTCTTCAGGCCATACGAGAAGCCTCGATTTATGCTTCTAACATCATGATAGAGCCTCCTGTCTTAACATATGAATTTCTTTGGCTTAAAAGGGTTTTTAATCCCTTGAAAACAGCAACTACTTTTTAATGTAATTGTTGGGTTTTTGAACATTAAATGTCAGTTATGTCACCGACTCGATATTTCATTGCTGCTCCCTTGTAGTTTGTCAATTTCCCTGTGGTATCAGTTGCCAGCTTCGGTATTTCCGAACGGATACGACTTAGGGACCTTCAAGAAAAGAGCAGAATCATTTCTCAAAGGCCGGCAACGCATTTGCGGTCTGGTGTTGCAGTTGTCCATGAGCGTCGTTAGTCACTTAGGTGAACCGCCAGCCCGTTTGCCCCTTGTTTTATATATAAAAAAAACAATTAATCTAAAGTCCAGTGATAATCTTAGACTAAACAATTATTTTTAAGCCCTCTGGCTCCACCCCCATCCATCTTCCAACCATTATTTAACAAATACGTTTATAGTGTATCAGATACGGAACCCTTCGATATAAGCGTGTCTTGACACGCTTTTTGCCATTTTTTTTTACATTTACAGGTGGACAAAGATGAGAAGTGTACCAAAAACTTTGCTTAACCTTAGAAGGTTTCACCATCAGCTGACCACTTAAACTTAAGTTTGAAGGAGGCATCCGACAATAAATATAAATAATAAATAAATATATACATGACTATATGACACACGGACGTCTGTTCCTAAGGTAGACAACTTAATGCCTGTGTTATAAAAGAATATAAAATCGTTTTATTTTAAACAAATAATAATTAAACATGTAACAATAATTAAATTAACATTTCGTTTGCTTAATCGTAAACTGACTAACTAGGTTGACTAATGACTAATAACGTACTACTACGTTTTATGTCTAAAGTGAGTTAATGATACAGGTAGCATCGTTTCTAGGTCCTCTATCAGCCAAATGTTGCTGATATGATAGAGCTGAGAATACTGAGATAGAGCTATTTTTTACTTTTTAACTAAAATGGGTTTTTGTTAAATTCTCCCTTTTTATTCGATTCAATCACCTGCAAGTATTCGATTCAGTCACCTGCAAGTATTGGATTCGGTCACCTGCAACGATTGGATTCATTCACCAGCAAGTATTCGATTCAATCACCTGCAAGTATTCGATTCAGTCACCTGCAAGTATTGGATTCGGTCACCTACAACTATTGGATTCATTCACATGCAAGTATTCGATTCAATCACCTGCAAGTATTCGATTCAATCACCTGCAAGTATTCGATTCAGTCACCTGCAAGTATTGGATTCGGTCACCTGCAACGATTGGATTATCGTCAATGAGTATTCTTCACTTTTTAATGAAATAAATTTTCTTTAATTGTATTAGTTAAATCTACTAAAGAAAAATATTACAATTTAAAATAGGTGACGCCATTTATGGTTTTATATATTTAGACATAAAAATATACGTAATCAATTCCATTTTTTTTTAAATACAAAAATCTATAAAAAATAAATATCCTCAAATTTGAACAAGGTGGCGCTTGGAGACAATAATGGCCATATTCTTCTAGAAGCTAAGTGCAGCATGGAAATGACAACTGCTATTAGGGGTCATCTATCACCCGGTCGCAGCAAGAGCTACTTAACTTAGCGATCGACTCAAATGCCGACCACTGATTGCCTGACGACGACCTCCTCTCTTTTGGATGACAGTTACTACTTAAAGAAAACCTTGCTAAGGGTTATTGTTAGAAATTAACGTAATGAATAACAAGCAAAAATGAGCCTTGTAACTAATTGACGTGCAAACGACATTCGACCTTAGCGTGGCAAACCAGTTTCTTGGTCGTCTATACATGTAAAGTGCATATTGCATGACTTGTGTAGGTAGAAGCCCTGTATTGTGATGATGTCGTCATCGGGCTTGCCGCGTTTCGGCAGATTGATTTGTACTCCGAAGTCGTTGCGAATCTTTTTAATCACTAAGCCTCCACGACCAATGACCAAGGGATGGTACTCTGGGTCCACTTTGAATTTAAGTTCAAATGATCTGCAACAAAAACAAAACATCGTGAAACTTCGGCTTTAGTTTAATATAAAATATGTTACGTTAAATCAATAAATATTATAAAACAAAGTCCTCCGCCGTGTCTGTCTGTATGTCTGTTTGCGATAAACTCAAATCTACTGACCGGATTATCACGCGGTTTTCACTAAGAGGTAGCCAATTCACAAGGAAGGTTTATATGTATAATACATATATATTATGGAAGATAAAAGCCGAGAATTTCAATGATTTGTAAAGTGATGTCGTAAAAAACCTATATTGCTTCCGCTGGCTAAACCTTGTGAGATAGATCAAAATAATGTAGTACGGAATTGTATATCTTAAAAAGATCTATAAGTCAGCGATAGCATACGTGTGTCTATCTCCTATGTATAACTCACAGTAAACATTTTCATCTTTTACCTATTAGAAAAAATTATGAACTATTTACGAAGCTATTTTAAAGAATACCGATATGTTGTGCATTTTATTCAGATCAAAATTACCCTTTACTGCATTTTATTTAGATGAATATCTTAGAAGATGTGACAGATTTAAAATGCGGGGGCAGAGCGGATAGCGGACGGTGGGGCAAGCGACCAATAGATGGCGCTACGTTTTGATATCCAATAGTAATAGAAAAAAAAAAAGTTCAAGTAGGACAACGTCTGCCGGGTTTACTGTTTAAAAAATAAAAATATGTTATAGTATGATTTGATTTTAGCCTATAATATGTTACCTTAACATTCGGTCTTCTTTTTCCTTCTCCATTTCAACAATCTTTTCAGTCAGCGCTTGTTTCGCTCTTTCAACATTTGTTGGTGTACCAGTCACCTGTGTTGAAAGATGTTGAAGTGTTAAGTAATCTATATAAATAGTAGTATTTATAGTAACTAACAGTATCTTCAGATATTAATATTAGACTAGAGATTGCAGGCTAGTCGAAGTTCGGCCGCTAATCTTTAGTTCTTTGTACAAAGATTTTGTTTTAGGTGTATTTGACAATTAATATATATACGGCAGCCATGACTACACTTGGACACCATTTGATAGTAAAATGTATACATGTGTGTGTAAATAGTTTAGCAATAGGTATGCGTGAAGTTTTATTTTGATCATTTAATATATTTATAATAAATATATTATAAAAATGTTAGCATTCGCATACCCTCATCTATATAAATTATACTTGTGCCAAATTTCTTACTCCTTTGTCTGGTCAATTTTCGTAAAATGGTACCAAATGTACTGGGCTTTACATATCTTCTACATAAATAAAAATGAATTTCAAAAATGTATGTAAGCGCATAACTTCAGAATAAATGTACGAAATTGGATAATTTTTGTTTTGTGTTCGTTATTGTTAGGAGAAGGTTTGTGTAATTAAAGATGTCTGTCTGTCTGTTTGTTACGGGTATTTTTGGAAAAGATTGGAAAGGGGAAAGGAAAGGGAATATATAGATATCAATGCAACTTTGCTCACCTTAACAATGTCACTCTCGTCATTGTTGGGCGGCATTAGAATGTGAACATCGTACGTCTGCATCAAATCCCTCCTCTTTTGACCGGCGAGCAATCGATGAAGTTCATTCGGCACCTCCACATCTATAGTTATTGGAACCTTGAAAAAGAAATACAAGACTTTATTGTCAATTTCACATTTATCTTTAGGTTATACTCACTTAGTATACAGAGTGACTGGTGAGACACTTAGAATACTTAAAGAGAGAGTACTCGGTACTTGATTCTCGTTATAATTATGTAATAAAAATAGGTACTTAAGTTTTGATCAAATTTCCTTACAGTTAGATGAAGTGTGGCCATATGTTTTTACTTAATTTTCTGTTCGTTAAAGTTAGTTGTTATGGAGGAGTGTAATGAATGACAGTGTCTGGTCAGTTATAAAATGATTTATTGAACGCTGTCAGTCGGTATAAAACGCGATATCAATAATAAATAGAATTATAATTCAGTTCCTTATGTTTTGTGTTTGGATATACTTAAATAATTAGTGATTTGAATGAATGAAATATGTGCCTATTATTAGATATTTTTTCCTGTACTAAGCCAGGTCTAAAGTGTGAAGGTAAAACGGACCATCATCGTGCGTCCACACTAGTATGTCCATGCGTTTCGTACATAATTTGTTAAGTTTGTTTAATCTCACACAGTAGTAAGTTGATATTAGCACATGTTAAATTGTTTCGTCATATATGATAATCAAATATCAGATCCTCGAGTATCGTGTCTCACCAGTAAACCTGTATATAAGTCTATCATTTTCCAAAACCGCAATGTCCCGCTCGCCTAAACTTACAAAAGCCCTTTATATTTCTACTAAGTAAAAACAACCTCCATGCTAAATTTCTTTTCTGTAAATCCCGCGGTTTTTGAGATATCGTGATACCTTTTTTATGTATTATATATTCAAACAATAAATTGTAAAAAAAATATGATTGCCGTTTAAGCTTTACGCACGACTGTAGTAAAAACTCTCTGATATATTACTAGTTATATAGTTTGCTATAGATTATATAAACATTTCTTTCTCTCTCTCTTAACATATAGAATAATATATATGGAGCAGTATAGTCTCCATATAGAATATGCAAACGATATGCATCTATCTCATTCTGCCATAGCCTAAAACCTATAGTACCTAGTTCATAAATTTATAACTTCTCTATCTTTTTTTATTTAGTAAAATTCAACTGTACCAAAAGAAGTTTCACTTCTAAAAAGGTTTTTCTTTGCGAAGGCGCTTACCTGGTCTAGTATCGCTTTTTTGGCAGCTTCGCAGTTTTCGGGGCGACCGGTTATTCTGATTGTGTCGTTGACCCCAGGTTCGGTTGTCTCCTCAGGTTTCACTGGAATATCTGCGCCCTCGGTGGTGTCGCGATCGCCTTGAAAACATCTGGCCGAAACATTAGGATGGGACGGAATCTCCTTTTAGCGGCGTCAAGATTTTGGACCTCTTATCTACGCCTATATGAGATTACGTTATTACAATGTTACACATCATCCATTATAGAAGAAAGCTGCCTGAATAAATCTCGTAAGTGTTAAGACACTGTCCTTTTGAATGTTCTTTTGCTCAGCACATAGATATATAATAATAATAATAAAATCTTTATTTTTCAAAAAAATGTTTACACAGTATTAATTTAACTTTAACATAAAACGTAAATATTAAGCATTAAATATTTATCTTAATATTATAAGGATTTTAGTCGAAATTAGCCCATAAAAAAAATACAGGTTTCCCCGTTAAATGGGCTATCTAACACTGTAAGAATTCTTTTAAATCGAACCAGTTATGACATTAGAGCGTTCAAGCAAATATCGTAACAAACTCTTCCGCTTTATACATTAGTATAGATACAGATCAATCATAATTTTTAGAGTTTTCCGCTATTCCGCAAAAAAGAGTATCCCACATGTGCCCTTGAACTCTTTTTTAATATGAAGCGGTGGGCCAATGTTGCGACTATATAGTCTCCTACTAATGGCCGCCGTAGACCAGGTAGGCAGAGGAAGAGGTGGCGCGGCGATTTGGACGCCTTTGCGGCAAAGGAATGGAGGGCCTTTAAATATCTGTATATATAGTCTACTTACTTTAGACTAAAGATATAACTGGCAATACAAATGATTCCCTACAGCTGGAAAGAAATATTAGTGTGTTCAGAACTTCAGAAAAACATTCTGAACAAAATATTAAAATGTAGATGTACCCATATATAAATGTTTACCAAAGTGCCTTTTTAAAGTCTAAATATTTTATATACCACCAAACAGTACCCATCCAAAAATACTTTTAAAGTTTCTTATTCCAGATAAAATTTACATGCATTCTGTATACATACCCATTCGAATATCAAATGCTATCTGCATATAATATCTATCTGCTGCAAGTTTTATTTAATTGAGACTTTTAAGACATCGTCCTAATAGAACGCGAATGCGCGATGCAAGCGCACTAAGTTCGTACGAACGTGCGATCAAACATTTTGATATCTAAAGGTTCGTTCCCAGTGACCTTAATTATATATGGATCATTACATGTTATACAATGAAGTAGCTTCTCGCCTTCTATGCGTGGATCTTTTAAACTACGGATCGGATTTTAATGCGGTTTTCACCAATAGACAGAGTGATTCAAGGAGAAGGTTAGACAAAACCGAGAATTTCAATGATTTGTAACGTGATGTCGTAAAATACATATTTTTGTGCGCTTACATTGCGTGCGCTGGCTTAACTGTACGAGGCAGATTAAAATAATGTTCTGCGGAAATGTAAAACTTAAAAAGATCTTTAATACAGTGTTACCTATAACACAGGCATTAAGTTGTCTACCTTAGGAACAGACGTCCGTGTGTCATATAGTCCTGTATATACTTACTTACATACTTACTTACTGGAGCGGCTCAGCAACCCAAAATGAGTCCAGTATATATTTATTTATTTTATTAAGCATTTCTTCTGTATAATTAAATTTTTGTTTTTGTCTTTATTTAATTTAGGGCGGTGCTAATAAAAAAATACATAATCCTATAGTATATTAAGACGTGAAGAGAACTCTTTCGGTAATATTTCTTTATTACCAAAAAAAAAGAATTCTCCTTTATTAAAGGATGGTTACAAACAGCAATCTTTCTGGTTTTCCGTTTTTGTACTCACGTATATATATATATATATATAATCCTCTACGTACACGTATATTGCTACATAAAAAAAAACTTGTTCACTTATTATATACGAATATACATTAAAATTTTTAGGTACTCTATATAAGATATTTTCAGGTTGTATACGCTTTAGCTTATAATTTTATTTACAGGCCTAGGACTCGATCAGTACAGAAGATACGACCCAAAGGTGAGCCTCAAAACACAAAAGCATTCATTATCGATATTTTAGTGTAAACGAAAGCACGTTTACGCTAAGATATCAACGAGTATAACAATTGTAATAAGAATAAGAATATTTGTGAACGCAGACGGAACAACGAAATAATGCTCTACATTTTTTTTATGTGCGAAAGGATAGCGCTTGACTGTAATCACATCTGGCGAGAAGGAATGATGCAGTCTAGAATGTATTCACTCTTTCTTTGAAGGTATTGAGATTATATTTGTCAGGAAACATTGACGCAGGAAGAGCATTCCACACCTTACCCTTTGATTTTGACATGTCATATAAATCGATGAATGCTGGCTGTACGCAAGAAAAAGCATGACTCGTCGTCACGTTCCGCCTGAGCCAAGCGTGCAAGCGAGATCGCGAAACAAGGGATAGAGAGGCATGCGATCGGCTTGAGTGTTTAGAGCTATCACGTAGAATTATCTTCCGTAATGCGACTTTACAGACAACTCGTAGACGACAAACGAAAATACTGTTTTAATTTACTTGTTAATTTATAATTAACAGTGAACTGGTAAAATAGCATTGTTGCTTGCTGAGATTCGCAAACAAACGAACAGACTTTTCTGCTTTATACATTAAGTAATAAAGTATAGCCTAGCGATCCGCCCCGGCATGCCACAGGTGAAATTGTATATTATGCCACTGTGAAATTGTATAATAATGCCACTGTGTATTATGTATGTAACCCATTAAAATCCGTTGCGTGGTTTAAAACATCTAAGTTTATAAGAACGGCAAGTGACCTTTGTAAAGATGCCGATTTAAATAAAGGATTAAGAATTATTTTAGATATCTTTCATTTCTGTTTTACTTAATGGACAGGAGTAGGGAAAGGGATGGAGAAAAAGGATATAAAGGTAGATGGGGAGGAGAGAAAGGATGCGGATACTACTGTGACGGACGGTATAGGGGTAATAGCAGCCAGAGTGCTTCGGGGTCGCGTACAACTAAGTGAACCCTGGTATTTAACGGGGATAACGCTTGGAAGAAAAATTATTATTATTGTTATTAAAAGGTAAGGCGCCTGAAAGGGCAAACCTTAAAAGGGTTCTTGGTAGGAAACCCTTGAGAGATTTTTCAGAATTATTTATTTAACGCGCATAATTAATAATTACAATGGATCACACTGGCTCTACCTCGTTGTAGGAAGGTACAATAATGAAACGAAATTTAGAAAATTACTTAACTTGTTATTTATGAGTAGGGAGCTATTGTGTACAATAATTCGTCAGTCGATAGCTCAAATTTAAAATGATATGTTATTATATAGAGCCCAAAATTACTGAACCCACTTTTATGGTCTTTACGACGATTTTGAAATCATCTGTACATATATCTCACGACGGACTATAGTAGCAAGATGTCACTACACCTACATTAACTGCAAACAGTATAACGAAATTAATAAAATTGTAAATATTTACCCCTTTACTGCAAGTAAATGTAAAAATAAATGCATAATATGGCTAACAACCCTGTCATACGATGAAGTTGACAACATTTTCGAATCTGCAAAATAGCACCAATTTTAAATTACATTAAACAAGACCAACACAGAACACACATACACACACACACACACACACACACACACACACACACACACACACACACACACACATACACACACATCTACACATATAATGAGTAATAGTCTAATTTATATAAGTTAAGTATTTTGTCAAATTTCTTTTACGGAGGAAGGCGATGATTACCACAACACAGTTGTTACTTCTGCGGGATCATCGTTTCCATTTGTTGTGTACTACCTATGTTGTATCACAGTTTCTAAAATGAATAAATAAATTTACAAATTTCAGCGGGCGATCTTATCAAGTTTAGTAGCAATTGGATCATATATGTATAAACTTAGACTCATACTCTTGACAATTTACACTAAAACAAGTCTCATTTTTAATGTTATCTGTATATCTTCTTCTCATATAAAAATTGACTGTATAAACCTGTATTATTACCCTAGTACTCCTAAGCAGCTGGACCAATTTGGATAAAATCTCCAATCCTATCTAAAAGTAGATGGTATGCAGTGAAATTAGACCGGCTTGGTGGCACTGCTGTTGTTATTAGACCAATATTGTGTATGTTACTCGCTTTAACTCAAAAACGGCCGGGCCTATTTGACTCCTGTCTATTTTGTTTTAGTTCTCTTCATACTTCCAGTAGATGCCGTTCCTACTGGACCTCTGATCCTGATCTGTCTGTCTGATCAGAAACGGGACAAGACGATGTTTGCTGGGTCCACTATTGTACATATAAATATATTTTTATTGATGGAAACACTTTTACAGCACTACTGAATATCAGCGCATCTTAAACGCCTTCCGTAAGCTCTCGCAAAAATCAAAACAGTTTGTAAGTGTGTTCCGCAGAACCTCTGTTTATTTTCGTCCCCATTTCCTTTTCCCTTATATTTACGACACCATTCCGAAGGATCTCCTGATGATAAAGCTGTTTTTATCGAAAACAAGAGATGTGTACACAGTAAGGGAGGACGCAAGTTGAAGTTTTGTCCCAATATTTATTGAGTAAAAACCTTTTGTGTTCGATCATTTCCAACGGTATTGATGAAATATAAAACGGAATCAAAATATTATTTGGCCAATTTCATTTCCATTTTGAATTGTTAGCTACGTAGTATCTGACCTTGATTTTTTATTTGACAAGGGTGAAATGACATGGGACGATATTTATGGAAAAATAGACGTAGAAAAATAGGTTCTTCTAGTTGCAATGACGATTTGCGGAAGATCGTTGGCAGAAGCTAGATGCGTCAAGCCGTAGACAGGGTAAAATGGCGCATATTGGGAAAGACCTATGTATGTCCAGCAGTGGACAAATACAGACTTATAATGATGAAGACGATGATAACGATTATAATGGTGATGGTGATGATGAATAAGAGACAAATACGCGGACAGTTCACCGCTGCCTATGAACAAATAAACTAGCAAAAAGCTCCTATGATGGCCAGTTATTTAATAATTAGTATGTTGAGATTGTAATTTCTTAGGTTGTATTGCTTTTAGAAAATTATGAGATGGTAGCT
>JANCMC010033613.1:44723487-44747830 GCA_024363005.1 Charaxes varanes
GATTCCAGAAATATCGTGCATGGTAAGAAAATGAATGCAAACCACACGGTTGTTACTTATAAGATGGTAGCTGATTCCAGAAATATCGTGCATGGTAAGAAAATGAATGCAAACCACACGGTTGTTACTTATAAGATGGTAGCTGATTCAAGAAATATCATGTAAAAAAAAAAATAAAAAATGTATGATAAAATTCCAAATCAATCGGTTGCGGATAATAATTCGCTGAAATTACATCATAGGTGCGGTGTTTAGTTTTTATAATAAAATATAACAACAAATTTTAAATCTTAGACAAGAATTGTAGCAGTTTAGCGGAATCTGAAAAAGATTTTCACTATAAAATGCCTTTTTGAAATATCTCACTAGAAATTGTACCTATCATTGAAAGACGCAACTTTTAGCGAAAGTTATTCTCAAAAGGGTTATATATCACGGGAATGTTAACATGAATTTCTTTTCAGCTCTCTTCATCCAATTTGGTATCCGCTTATCTTTTGAACGAATTCCAAGCTCAAATTCCATCTTGAGCTGGATAATTTCACGTTACAAGCCATTCTGGGGATACTATCTTTTTTTATAAAATTCGTCTAGGTTTTGCGGATTGTTAAAACGTGTCTGTGATAATCATATGTGTTATTTACTAAATTGCAAATAATTTATTTTAAATTCACAGCACGGCTCACACACATGATGTGTGTGAGCTGTGCTGTGAATTTATAATTTGTATGCTAGTGTGGAAATTCTTCCACAGAATTTCACTTTTTCTTTTGCATTGTTTTTGATTTGCTTATCATATTTGGAGGTTGTTTAAATAACATCGTCTTTAAGGCGTTGACTATTTCCATTCATATTTAAACTTCCATATACAAGTATAAATGTAATAAATATAATGTATTTTGTCCCCAAAAAACAAATTGGAAAACTGTAATGTTTTATGGGTTTTGATTTATCAATAAATAAATAATTATTTACACAGTTGATTTAAAATAATTAATATATTAATGATATAAAATATGAACATATTCTGTTGTTTATAATAAACGAGTATCCCAGCACTCGTATTCAAATTATCCAACCATTCTAATCTTTAGATTGGATCATTCAATCAGTTGAAAGTTTTACTCGAGGTTGGCAAACGGTGACTGTTTGCTACACAAATCCAGGTCTTCCAGAGTTTCCTTTTAAACTAAAATGCAGCTCAGTTGGTAAATAAACAACGGTCAAAGTGCTGTATTTACTCGTTTATAGAGTAACATGTTGTGTACGGTTGCTTGCTTTATTCATTTATTTATTGCTTAAATAAATATAACAAGCGAGAGTAAATATTTTTTTAAAAATAATACAGCACGTTATTTAAGAAAAGTTTATGCATGACTAGTTGTTACTCGTGACTTCGCCCGCGTAAAATTAGATGAAAATTTTTTGCGTGATGATATAAAGCCTATAACCTTCCTCGATAAATTAATGATCTATCTAACATTGAAGAAATTTTTCAAATCGGAGCAGTAGTTTATGAGACTAGCGCGTTTAAGTAAACCAAAAAAACAAACTCTTCAGCTTTATATATTAGCATAGATAAAATCAATTGTTTTCTTATTATAAGAGCCCTGCCTCTACGAGACGCCACGGTGAAGTCGCCGGCTACGTAGCCATGGATATCAACGGTTATCAATGGAGTAGCCAGTAGTACTCATGGCTACGCTTCTAATTTGGCTACGTCTCCTAACCGTCAGTTACTCAGTCAGTAAGTTACCGTCAGTAAATTACCTGTCCTAAATTTTGATATAAATTGTTTGGATGCATACCCGGCGACGTCGCCATGGCGTTTCGGAGAGGTAAGGCTCTTATATAGGTATATTAAAAGTCAGGGGCTCCAAAAATGACATTAGATAAATTCTCAACCATAGAAACAATCTATTTCTCAAAAACAAAAATTCGAGGCAGCAAAATGCGATCAAAGCTGCGAATAAAAAACCAGTAATACGAAGGTGACATTTTAAGCAAAAGATTTCTTAAATTCTAAGTAGATATAAACGTAGCAATTTTCGCACACTAAAGAGCATAAACGAGAAGTCATAGATTACTAGAATACATTTACTTTAAGAGGAGGTCCTTTAGTGACTGGCATTTGAATCGATCGCTATGTTAAATAACTCTTACTCCAGCAGGATGACAGATGGGTCACAAATTCTAACGCTGGTTTTCTGGCCTTCCTTGTTTCGGAAGGTACGTAAAACACTAGTTCTCGATTAATGTCACTGAGTGATATTAGTCGTAAGATTGAGGGGATTCCGGGGATGACGTCAGAGACGAAGAGCGTCTGTAGACACTCAATTGAATGGCCTGTTCCCCCCTTGTTGTATATTGAAAAAGTATTAAGCACTCCTAAAGTATACCTAAAACTAACAGTTGTAATAATAGTGGTCCATTTGAATTCATTTCAAATATCTCCCCGGTCCGGGGCAACTTTAGGTGAAGTATTAGAATGGGCCCATCTGCGCCCCCCAACAACTTCGAATCCGGCTTCCGATTTCCCTGGAGCACTGACGTCCTTCCAAACAAGTTACTTCATTCTCCTGATATCCTGGAAATTGTCGTTTATGCTTTTTAGTATGCGAAAGTTGCTAACTTATATTATATATAAATGGATCCCCATTATAAAGTTACCTTAAAAAAGTTGAAATTGTGAAATGTGCTCATAAGTTTACTTAAGTTTGGTTCTTATTATATTCTTTCGTAAAAACTTCTATCAATAACGAACACAGCAAAAAAGGTAGTAACGAAATCGCTCCAGTCGATCAGGCGTGATGCCGTCACCAAGGAAAAGTTGGATTCATTTTTATATATATTATTAGCGAACTATAAACCTTACTTTAAAAACAATATAAAATCAATTTAAATTGAGATTTACTACAATTATATTCAACAAAACTGAAAACATATGAAAATAACAATAGTGTGAACGTCCGTCCTACTGCCGGAGCCAGACATTACTTCATTTGAATGATCATTTCAATGATCATGTAGAGTAGTGTAGTACTTTGTAGTCTTCAAAGAGAAAAATGTACAAACACTTTGAGTTATGTCTGGTTCCGGCATAAGAGCTACAAAGTAAACAACAGCCGAATACTCGCCGCCCGTAGACCTCGCTGGTCGGCGCCACATTCGCTTCTACTCTTTAGTTACATCCTCTTTGATAAGTTTTCTGCTAACAATAGATTTATCTTTGCTTGAGCATTTTATTCTTCCTAGCGTTATCCCGGTATGATACCAGGGTCCGCTAATATTGCAAAAGATTTTAAGCAATTACTTATGTACGTATTTGAATCATTAGTTGCTGTAGGCCACCATACGGGACTTACTGACAATCTGTAGCGTTACCATGTTTCCCTTTAGGTTGTTTATGCTTTGCGTTAATCTATATCTACATTATATTATGTATCTATATCATTGCTTTATACATCGTTCTAGTTTTAATTTTGACATTACTTTTTTTATTTGAAACTAGTAAAAGTTTTCTTTCTTTCTTTAAATTAATTTGCTCTTACGGTTCGGAGCTGTGCTAGTAACTGCGTTGTTAAGGATAGTATTTCTCATATTTATAGTGAAATTCTGTCCAAAAGTATCCATTTCCGACGGTACCCATCATGCCGTTAAAAGGACAGTTAAATGTTACTGTAAACGGTTTAAGTTGTAAATATTATCCAAGGGAATACAGAGCTCCGTAAAATGAAGTAGTTAAGTGAACACTTCGCTCTAACAATAACCGTCTCTTTCGCTTAAACGATACTGGAATCGTTTATACAAAATCCTGAGAGCTATTTTATATCGCCATTCTACTCTACTCGAAGGATCCAAAACAAACATGTTTACATACATTGAAGATTTCTCTTGCATTGTTACGCTCGCATGCCTCACGAGTAGATCCAGCGGGTTGGTTTACATATTATATTTTGTTATCAAAATGGTGTATTCAATGTAATAAGTACATTATTGCACCGAGTGGAAAGCGAGTGATTAATGCACGAGTGTTATGTTGGTGCCCGAGCAAATGGTGAGGGCACTAATTCTCCGCGAGCGTATGAATTACTCACTTAAGCAAGGTGCGTAATCTACTTTTTTGTCAAGTACATCTACTGTCTATTTTCATTTTTAAACTATTCTATTATATACTAGCTGTGCCCGCGACTTCCTTCACGTTAGCTTGGTGATATGTAGCCTATAGCTTTCCCCGATAAATAGGCTTTCAAACACTAGAAGAATTTTTCAAATCGGACTAGTAGTTTCTGAGATTAGCGCGTTCAAGCAAGCAAACAAACAAGCAAACTCTTCAGCTTTTAAATATTAGTATAGACATAGATATCAGTTGGGAAGCTGTGTCAAATTGGGAGATATACTTCTTATTGTTAAAAGCTTTAAAAAAAAAGCTCAGACCTAAACTAAAACATATAGTAGGCTAAACGTAGATTTTTTTCTGTTGAAAATATTTTATATAATAATATTACTAAAAACCGTCTAAAGAAAACGACAAAGTTTCAATTTGTGCAAATACAAGGTAGATTTGAGATATCTAAATTAACCTAGGATAGGATGAAAACCTCCCAACTCTATTAAGATCAGTCTCCGTCTAAGGTATTGAGAGTGTTTATTTTTAATCATATTATGTAAAAATTGAAATTATTCTTCCATACTATTCTTAGTGTGCCGCGAAGTCGTAAATAAACTTTGTTCAAACATAAATAAAACATCGGTGCGAGACGCTTTATATTAAGAACCTCTTTCTCAAATCCTTTGATGTATTAAAATGCTAATTGACATGGTATTAATAAAATAATAAGAGGGATTTGATGTAAGGATATGAATAAATAATTGTTATTACCAGCAAATCTTTTAATAAGAATGCCTCCCAAAGCAAGGGAGCTGTTTTACATAAACCTATATCAAAGCCTCTGGCATAACAGGAAAGCAATGAATCTCCTCACAGAGAAGTCAATTTTAACCAATTCTTAGGGTAAATCTTGATAAATCCAGCCCGGGATAGCTATTGCCCTCGTTTCGAGACGCAAGGCCGTCACAAACAATTTCGTAACCAGTTGTCGGATTGTGATTATATATTATTGTGGAGATATTCTTGCAGAAATTCGAAAGATGATTGTGTGGAACTTATACGAGTCTAGATGTAAAGACGATTGGCATATATACATTTAGATTTTCTTAACTTTTTGTTTATCTGTTTTTCTTGGCATAATAAATATGATTGAATTAATTTGTTACGTCAATGAAAGCTATACGATATATCGTTGGATTCATTTCTTACGTCAATGAAAGCTATACGATATATCGATATGGCCCTTATACCTCCAAGGTATCCTGGATAGAGTAGCAGGATATAAAGGTAGATGGGGAGGCGAGTAAGGATGCGGATACTACTATCACAGACGGTATAGAGGGAGGGACAATAGCAGCTAGAGAGCTCCGGGGTCGCGTACCCGTAGTGGATCTGAGCAGTTATCGGACAGATAAAGGAAGATCCATCCCCTGGGAGTTTATATCTAAGGATAATGTGATGACTTAAACATGAATTGTTGTTCCTACTGTTGGTTATCTAGTAATAATAAATAACTAAATGAATCAAGATTATGGCTGCGTTTATGGCTGAGTTTCCAAGCAAGTCGCATTGTTGTTTATTCTCACACATCTAAATACAACAAGCATCACAGTAGATGTTGTGCTAATTAATCTCACTTGAGCTGTTAATCGATACAAATGGATGTTGCGAAATGGGTTTGTACAATTAATCATAATATATAGATTGGTACATGTAATCAATTGTGTTCGGGTGATCTAATCTGTCACGTTATTGAATTGCTTCTGGTTATGACAATAGTAAACAGGCATTTAGTAATTTACTAGCGGACCCGGCAGACGCTGTCCTGCCCGAACGTTGGGTTTACAGACTATTCACTATATTCTATTGTCCCCGTTTAATTTCCCTATCCCGTTTCTGATCCATAATGGATCACTATTTTAGCGTTAATGGTTGAAACATGAAAGATAGATATATGCTGTCGCGTGCTTTTTTGAAAAACTGTTTAAGATAAACATGTCCTTCATACGCTATATAGGTACGTGTAACTCTAACGGTTTTTGCAGCGCACGCCAGAATAGCTCGCAGATGGCAGAATGTTCTCCTACTTACTTGACAGTTATCGTTGTATTTTGTACATTTTATGCAATATCTTTATAATTTACAGCCTATGTGTTATTCTGTACTTTCAGTATACTTTTCATGAGCTATACGTATAGCTCATCGAAGTATACTGTAAGAAAGTATAAGTATACAGTATAAATGTATACTTTTTGGGTGAACAAAAATCATGGAATTCGCGTCATCGTCACCGATAACTTAACTTTGATGCCACATTCCCGAAATTGGCCAGTTGTGGTGTTCCGCAAGGATATGTTTTATCCCCAACATTATTTCTTCTGTATATTAATGGGCACGATGCAAGCAATCACTGTTAATTGCTATGCAGATGACACGACCGGCGATGCCTTACAAGGTCATGCAATCTAAAAGTCTATGTCTATGGGCGTCTGTTGTCATATATGTATTATCAGGGAAACCGCCTACACGTTTTCCTACTGCCGTATCTAAATATATTTATATTATACTTAAGACGATTCCTTCTTATTTCTGTTGGGACTTCCGGAGTGCCAACAAGTAACCCTAATAATTACGTTCAGTCCGTCTGTCTGTCCATCCGTCCGTCCGTCCGTCCTCCGTCTGTCTGCCCTAAGTAACTTCTACAATTATGAACATAAATGCATGAAATATAGTACAGTTATGTGTTGCATATAGATTTTTTAATAATATGTGATATTCTGGTAATATAAAATGGTTAAATAATGGCTGAAGTATACATTTTCGGTTACACGGCTGATTATTATTCCGTGACGCCGTCAGCTCTGGAAATTACAGCGGAAATGAGTGTAAGGTACGGTATTACACACTTCGAAAAAATATCATGAATATTGAAACGTGGTATTCATGGCGGTAGGTAATTAATTCACTGTATTATTCATTACCCATTCGTTCTTGTTGTATTTAAGATCTTCGATATTAAATAAAAATGCATTAAAGAGAGCGAATGGTTTGTGACAGAGGATGTGACTGTGGGGCTGGATATCAAATATAAAACAGTCTTAAGATGGGTCACCCATCTGTCACCCGGTCGCAGCAAGAGCTACTTAACCTAGTGATCGACTTAAATGCTGACCACTGATTAGGCTACGTCCTCCTCGAAGGGGGGCTAGTGACGCAGCATTCTTCTGAGCCTCGATCGTGTCTTATCTTATTTGAAAGGATTTACTCATCAGTAAGTTATAGATGAAATACCAAAGTCTGGCCGATTCCACAATCATGCCAATTTCTAGGAATTTCTTGCCTTAAACAACGTCGCGTCTCTGAGGAATTAACAGACTGAGTTTATTTCGAGCGGAGAAGTCTCAGTTCAGGGTACGATAAACTCTCGTAAAGTAAGCTATAAAATCGTAAATTTTGTCAACAAATTATTAAATAATTATTTAAAAAAAGGAATTATACACATGACGTTCCTAAACGCTTGTAAAAGTATATATGACTAAAGAGTTTTTGATTTAACTTTGATACGACTTAGGGAACTTCATTCAAACTGAATATCTACTCATCTAATGGTTAGTTGAACGCCTTCCGCTCCGGGGGTCGTGGGTTCGATTCACGTCTCGAGGCTGGGTGTATTATATATGTATATATTAAGTAAAACAAATATTTGCGTATAACAGACGTCTGTTACCTATAACACAGGCATTAAGGTGTATATCTTAGTAACAGTCCGTATGTCATATAGTCCTGTATATATTTATTAATTTATTTCTCACAAACCGATAATGCATCTGCGAAGTTTTTGGTAGTGCAAGTTTTCCCCTCGTTATATAAAATAAGTAAGTAAATAAAACAAAATACATTTGTTGTGGGCGTAGGTGTAATTGCGTTTGTTCAAAAAATCACACCAGTATTGAATAATCAAATAAAGTAAACAAAATGGTTTTGCTAGTAATTAATAAAGCAAACGTTTCGCTGTAGATTTCCCAATGGACATGGGTTGCAAATCAGAAACAAAAAGAAATAAATTTACTTGTAGATACTGTAGTGTCCACTGATTCTAGATATATATTTTTAAATACCTATTATAATTATAACTGACCAAATTAGTGTATGCGTGCGTCGATTGCGCACTGATTTTAATGTACTTAAATAGTTGTGACCAAGTCGGCGGGTGTAACACAAATGCGAGGACCTCGTCAAACGCAGGGAAGACTGAAGGTCTCCCTGAGTCGACCCCCACCTTGGGGGGTCTTACGTCGTGGGTCTCGACGCCACAGGTGTCGAAGCGAAACGTGTGTTGAGGCACATCGGAAAGTCAGTGTAGTGCTGTGCTTTGGTGGCGGATTCGGTGGTGTGCCTTTAGGGTTGCAGCATTACACTGATTTTCTCTCGTATTTATTGGCGGATTAGAGCAAAGTAGTTTAGTTTCTCATGCATGTCATGGATTTCCGCAAAGTAACGCCTGATTCTATCAATCTTTTTTTTTTTTTTTTTATGTTACAAGGGGGCAGACGAGCAGGCAGCAGGCAGCGAAGTGCCTACCGGCGCCCATGGACATCTGCCTATGTTTACTTCTTATTATTTACCACTTATTATTTACTTCTATTATCCTATATCATCCCCGTTCCCGTTCCCGTCCAGTCTCGGTATAAGTTCAAATTGACTCTACATTTTAGATATAAAACGTTTCTACGTGAAAAAGAAAATGTCTGTTTTTATGGTTTTCCCGCCAATTATTCGATTTTTTCTCGCCGTAAAAACCATCCTTGGACTTCAACGAACATTTCAAAAAAAAAATTGGTTAAATTGGTCCAGGCCTTGTTGAGTTATGCGATTACCAACACATCACAATCCAGCCATATAAATTGCATGCAAATTAAATAACAAATTATATCATACAATGTAAGGAATACTTTGAGATATGTGGTATACCTAAGTACTCCTTCCACGACTGAATGAATTTTAATAAGACTTTACTGTAATATAGTTTATACGTCAGAATAACATATAGGTTATAAATAATAAAAATAGTATGTGATTTGTCCAAAATCTGGCGATAAACGTGGTTACTTGACATTTATCGTCATGTCATTACTTGATACAGTGCAACCTTAATATAATAACTTCCTCAGTTGATACAGTATCAACTTGCTTATAATATAAACAACTTTTACATTAAGGTTCAAAGTCAAATAGACAAGTCTAGTATTAATTATTTGTGCACGAGATTGCTATTTAAGTGGGTCAAAAATCTAAACAGTATTGTTTAAAGAGACAAACAATTTTGTTAAAAGTACAACCGAGGCATAACACACAAGTTTATATCATAACAAATTTTGCATGAAAAACTAAACTACTTTGCTTTAATCCGCGAATTATTACGAGGGAAAATCGGTGTAATGCTGCAACCCGAATAAAATGTACAGATGTATTGGACCAAAAAGATACTGGCTGAAAATAAAAATCGACTGACTAAAAAAGAAACAAATGGTGCGCATTCTATACCATTGTAAAACTTTGATACTCCATAGTTAGCAAGAAAAGTTATAAAATATAAGTTTAAAAATGGAAATAGACGGTGATAGTGACGTTATGGACCATATGGAGATATGATAAAGCTTCGTATTTCTTATAATAATAAATCAAAGGCAAGTACTATTTTAATACTGCTTTTTTTTAAGCCCCCAAAGTGAGCGATTTTCGTAATTACTTGAATTTTATTTTTTTTTACTTTGCTATGTTTACTTACAGATTATTATTTTTTAATTAGAGATAGCGTCACGCGTGCAGTCCTTTTGGTCTACAACCGAATTGGGTTGGCGCGTACGGGTACTAGTATCACTTTCTCACATAAGATTGGCGTAAAGTAGAGCCTCAATAGCTCAACGGTATAAGATATGGACTGAATCCGCAAGGTACCCGGTTCAAAACCCACCGCCGTTGGGGTATTGTCGCACCCACTCCTAATACAAGCTTTTAATTATTTGCTGATGAAATGATTGTTTGATTGTCTTATTGCTTGGTCCTGTCGCTCGAATATTTGAAAACCCGTTTTAGAATGGATCAACCCATCTGTCACTCAGCCAGCGGTAAGCTACTCTTAACCTAGGGATTGACTCAAATGCCGGCCACTGATTAAGCAACGATCTCCTTTGTTAAATGACTGGACTAATTTCTTAGTTTACTGATGAAATGATTGTTTGATTGTCTTATTGCTTGGTCCTGTCGCTCTCGTGTTACCGTGACCGCATGGTGCTTACAGGAAGGCGATCTCGATTTGGGACTCTGTGAACGCGATTTTGGAGTCTGTGATCTGGATTTTGTGCTTTGTGCGGCAGATTTATCGTTGTATAGTCGACTAAGAAATTAGTTTGCCACGCTAAGGTCGAATATCGTTTGCTCGTCAATTAGTTATAAAGCTCATTTTTGCTTATAATGCATTACGTTAATTTCTAACAATAACCCTTAGCAACATTTTCTTTAACTAGGAGCTTTCATCCAAAATGGTAAAGTATTTACTTGTTTATGCTTTTAATAAACATATTAAAAGTAAATATTAATGAATATTTGTGGGGATAATAAAAGATTGTGGAGATTTGAATAGCTGCGAGAAAACCTATAAATAGCAGCACATTTCAGTATACAAGAGGGTAAATAAATGTACTTATGCCGGAGCCAGACATAGCTTAAAGTGTTTGTACATTTTTGTCCTTGCATATTACAAAGTACTACAATACTTTGTGAAGCTACACGAAGTCCCCGGCCACACTACATGATCATTGAAATGATCATTCAAGTGAAGCTATGTCTGGCCCCGGCATTATAAAAATGTACAAATAAAAATACCAATGACATTAAAATTAATGTTTTTACCCATTAATTCTCTATCCATGCAAGGTGCTTATCGCAAAAACTGTCAAAATATATATTGTACTGTCGGGAAAAAAATGAAAGACAGTCAAAGCGTCAAGATTACATTTACTGTTATAATACAAGTCAAAAAACACGCAGCTTCAAACGTTTCGTAGAACAATGGGATAGATGAAGTTACTAATAGCTAATCATAGTTTTTTCTCTAACTTTTAAGCTACAGTTCGATAAAAAAAGTCAGTTTTCTAATTCATTTATTAGGGTGAGCATATTTTATACAGAGACATTATTAATATGATTATTTTTGCAAATACTTGTAGGATTGTTATTCTGATATTATGAGAGTGCGAATATTTTTTATTCAACCTTAGGATAAGATCTACGTAACCATCCTAACCGCGACAATGTCATCCTGTATATTACTAGCAGACGCGACAAAGGTTGTCTTGCTCGAATCTAGGCTCGATTGTTATTAGCCATTTAACGAGTCATACTTCTTAGAGATTAATACATTACATGATTATATCTATTTAGTTACATAATTGAAATTATATTTTGATATACATATGTTCAATAATAAAGTCCAAATTGACTCTACATTTTAGTTAGAAAATTTTTTGGGAAAAAAAAAGAGCTGGTTTTAAAATTTTCCCGCCAATTATTCGAATTTTTCTAACTGTAAAAACCATCCTTGGACTTCAACGAACATTTATAAACAAGAATTGATAAAATTAGTCCAGGCGTTATTGAGTTATGCGCTTACCAACATATTTTGCGATTCATTTTTATATATGTAATAGATTAAAGTCAGTAAGTGACGGAAAGTATATCCGTCACTTACTCTGCGAGTATAATTCTTAACTTATGACTATGGTATTAGCGTAACACGAATATGATATAAATATATACAAATATATACAGGACTATATGACACACGGACGTCTGTTCCTAAGGTAGATAACTTAATGCCTGTGGTAACAGCCGCCTGTTATACACAAATATATATTTTTTGTAAATATATAAATAATACATATGGATAATACACCCTGACTCGAGGCGAGAATCGAACCCACGGCCCCGGAGCAGAAGGCAGTGTCACTGCCCACTACGCCAACGGGCCAGCCAAAATTATAGATTATGGATCAAAACATTTTACTGTAATTGTGAGAACTACAAAGACCTCTGGACTTGGGTTAAGCTTGTTGCTGTAAAACACCGACCTATATGATTTAATATTAAACCAAGCAGTTTGGTTCTTGCAAACTTTTATTGTGACAATACATCTTTCTGTTGAATTTTAACGTTATAATATTTTTTTCTTAAATGTTGCAGAGGGCAAACGTTTATAAAATTTTTATGAGACTATTCGTGCGTTACGAGAAAATTAACATTAAAAAATATTCAACGTTCTGAACTTGGACAGTTCAAGGTTACAATTTCGTACTGGAATCGTTAAGGTTTCTGCTGGCAAATGGTATACGCTTAGCTGAAGAATAAATATGAATATAAAGCATTTCTTAAAAACAAATTTGTTTGATAAATACTACAAAAATAACTATTTACAATAATGCAAAATTGGTACATATGGAATGTAACTGCTAAGGTGTGGCGTTCACAGATAAACGCTTTTAAGATCTAAGTCAGTTCCTTACAATCCACTTCGTTGGTTTTTCCTTGACCAATACCAAAATCTTTCAGAGCATCCTCTATGTGCGTCACCTGTATGAGGAAAGTTTTTTTGTAAAACATATTTTTTGTTCATTGGCATAGGTATAAATGTAAGAGCAAATAAGAAAATAGCCACTTTTGTCAAAATACTCAAAACTTATTTGCGATCGTCGTGACTACGCTGTTTATAGCAGAATCAGGTTTTATGCTACTGAAACACAATCAAAACTAAATTATAAACCAGAAAAGTTAAAAAGTCTATCCCCTGATGATGCTACAGTACTAGAGCGAGAAGTGTATTAAAGGAAAATAAATGCAGCGCAGTCCTAGTCCAGCAGTGTACTGAAATGGACTCAGGATATTGATGATGAAGTGCAGCAGTAGAAGCCCTAGTTCAGCATTGTACTGAAATGAGCTGAGGATAATAATGATGAAATGCAGCACTAGAGGCCCTAGGCCAGTAGTGTAATGAAATGGGATAAGGATTGTGATGGTGATGATGAAGTGCAGCACTAGAGGCCCTAGTCCAGCAATGTACTGAAATGGGCTGAAGATGATGACAATGAAGTGCAGCACTAAACGCTCTAAACTACCAATGTACTGAAATAGATCGAAGTTGATGATGATACTGAAGTTCAGCACTAGAGGTTCTACTCCAGCAGTGTACTAAAATGGACCTGGGATGGTGATGATTATGCAGTTCAGCATTAAAAACCCTAGTTCAGCAGTGTACTGAAATGGGCTGAGGATGATGATAATGCTGATGATATGCTGTGCTGAATTTTGTTAGCGTTGTTATAGATTCTGTAATCGGACTATTGCTTCGCAAGAATCTTTTAGTCCCATAGTTATACAATTAATTTAACTTTTCTTACTTATTAATGTACAAATCAACAGACACTATTAACTCTTGTTCCATCCATTCAACACGCTTGATTACTCCCAAACATAACTGTACAGACTTAATGAACATACTATCATGCGTAAATATACCCCAAAACCCATTTCAAAATTACACCCACATAAGTTTTACAGGGGCCGCACTTTGTTAATGAAGGTTACCCAACCCATACAATATAGACCTAACCCACAACGAATGAGTCACTTCTATTTAAAACCTGCCACCACACGAAATACGAGTGCTTTGTCCTTTGGTTTTGTATTTATGAATGTCGTGAAAGCTGTCCTTACTGTCAAGCCATTTGGCCACTACCACTAATTTTACTGTCCATAACTTAATTAAAACTGTCACTCTAATTGCTTACAAGGACACCAACTTATCTATGAAGTGGCGAAATGTGGAACTACAGAAGTTACCTTAAAGTGTCTAACTGCCAGTGCCCATTTACCTTTTAGTTCTGAGGGCCTAGCAAGAATTTTTGGAGTCTAAGTAAGTCTAAATAAGACTTTACTTACTATGAAAATGTTATGTATAAGTATCTAATTAAACATATATGCCGGGCCTAATATCTTTCCAACACTAAGAGATGAAGATAGTGACTTCTATTTTAATCATTTGTATTTGTTCATCATTCATTCAATCCTAACTATACCTGGTCAAATATCTCACCTGCGTCGCATTCGGGGTTCAATGTAACCCATTTTCAGATAGTAAAGCAGTCGCTTAAAAACTTTTTGTTCGTTTATTTATATGTAAATTTTATTTGAAAATAATACGGGGCCAGATTAAAGAGGTCTAAGGGCTCTTGCAAGTTTAATTTTACGCGGCCGAAGTCGTGGCATAAAGCAAGTATATTATAAAAACTCTTTTTTTTTCAGAAAGAATACAGAAAGATAAGAATATTCTACAGATACAATATCGCTATCCTTGTGCTATACATAATCGCGATTCTGCTGCAAGTTGTGGTGGTGTGGATCATGGGTTTTGTTCTGGGGATGAGCATCGCAAGCGCAGGGGCCACCGTTGATGCTTAGAAGAGTCCGCTGTGGGCCTAGCACGAACATTTTCATCCTAAATAAAGTCGACTTGTCGACTTCGACCATATTTTCCAATTTAATGCATATATTAGAAAAATAAGAGAAAACATCAGTTTCAAATTAGTTTTTTCAATTTTGTTTTGATTTTTTTTTTATTTGTTATGTGACGTCACAAAGCCTTTGACAAAGCAGCTCTGTCAAATCAGCTGTATCGTTCACGTGATGTCGGTTTAATCCCTCTCCATCTTTACTGCCTTTATCACATTTTCAGATCAGTGGTTTCTTTTCAACACCTTTTATTCAGTCGAAGTTCTTTTAGAAATGAATCTAAAATTATGTTGCCTTATATATCGGTGTTTCGGAAACGATATCTTTGAAATCTTCAAGGGAATTGTAGAATCTACTAATACTACGTAAATGTTATTAAATATTTACTGTAATTATAATTCACCAAATTGTCGTATGCACGTGTCGTACTCACACTAATTACAATGTACTTAGATAGTTGTTACCAAGTCAACGGTCGTAACACAACTGCCTCGCTTACTTTCTTTTACAAACATCTTTACAGAACTAATTCCAATTCCTTATAGATATACATATAATTTATAAGGGTCGTTTTTTGTATTTTTAAGTGTAAATTGTGTATTATTATATAAGTATATTTATGTACAGTGTTATATAGACCAAATAAAAGTTTTTCTTCTTCTTCTTCTTCTTCATAAATATATGGATATCTGTCGACTCCAAAGTGTACGCAAATATTAAGAGATATGCCTTAATCATAAAAACTGTGCATTGTGTCACAACAATATGCTCGAATGAATAGAAGTGCAGATGTCCATGGGCGCCGGTAGGCACTTCGGTGCCTGCTGCCTGCTCGTCAGCCCCCTTGTAACATAAAAAAAGGGACTTTCCTTTATAGTAAGTAAATATTATATTTATTTAGAATTTCTTCTTTATTAATCAAATTTAGTCATTATTGTTCAAAGAGTGGGTTGAAATCCGATGAACTAGGCTTGATCACGAAAAAAATAATATCTCACCCCTTGTTAGGGTTTAGTAGTCCCACAAGGAACCCTTATAGTTTGGCTCTGCCCGTCTGTCTGTCTGTCGCAATTACCTACGGTTAATATTTTTCTAGACAAGTGTATCACTCGCGGCTTATAATTTATATTCTTTGCATTTAACTTGAGAGAGAGAGAGAGATCGGGCTGAAGGAAGAAAGAAGGAAGGAAAGGTCTATGACAGAATCTCGAAAGGCTAGAAACATATAAGGATGTAAATTTAAACGTTCGCTCAGAATGGATTTGTCGTTTGGACCAAATTAAGGAAGTCTAAGCTCTGATTCGCACGAGAGTTTAAAAAGCGTTGCGTTAAATCTCAGCGTTGGCACTTCCCCGGTCGCAGCCAGAGTAACTTAACTTAGCGATCAACTCAAATGCCGACCACTGATTAGGCCACGACCTCCTCAAAGACTTTCCTTGTCCTTGTCTGTGTTAGTGAAACAGTGGGTTCTGATTAACGTTACTGTCTGCTATTAGTCGTGAGATTGTAGGGATTTGGAGAATGACATCAGATGGCAATTGGTCATTTTAAGTTGTAGTAACTACATAGTAACTAAGTATGACTAAAAAAAGGTGACATAATCTAAATTATCAGGCATGTGGTTACTTAGTGATAAGCTTTTGAATAGCCATTTAAGTTAACTTCTTAATAGACTCTGAATAGCCCTCAAAGTAATAAATAAATATTTGACTTGAGCTTAAATAAATATTTGACACTTTGAGTGTGTGTGAAACGATAAATCCTTTTCAAAAACACATCTCTCTGAAAATCTCTGACAGGTGTTTACCTAAGTGACATTAAAGAATTTGTTCTTTGTATTTCCCATTAATACTAAGTGACATCGTTGTCAAGCGTTGATAATAATAATCTGCTCATAGAGAAAACATGTTAACAAGTTGTAATTTTTTAATTTTAGTTAATTTTTTAAGATTTATATCTCTATTAGGAATAATTATTAGAACTATATTTTTTTTTATTTAGGGACACGGTATCGAATAAAAAGTAACGATACTGTACTCATGAGTAGTATTCAAAAAACGTATTGTACTCATAAAAGTATCGATAATTCAGAGTAACGAATACTTACTTTTTAAACTGTTTTGCTGAAGACTCTTTGTAATAAATCAGTATGCGATTGCATAGACTCTACAAAGAATCAGGTATTTAGCCAGTGCAACAATCAGCTGTAAAATAGGTATATGAAAAAAATAAAGCAAAAAAAAAATTCTTATAGCAGTTTTCTTTTTCACTTAAAAACTAACTCGTCCGCGTGAATTTAGTGATTTTGTTAAATTTTGAGGATTTATGTTTGTGCGAACGTCGCACTTGGCTTGGTTCACTAGTTCTAGGTAAATAGATGACCTACGATAAAGTGGACTGTATGTTGAAATGTTTGATGGAGAAATGTATGTCAAACTTCGCGCAGGGTGATGGTAAGAGACAACCGAAAATTGCACTAACCTGCCGTGACATCATGTCCTAGGAAACCGTTGAATGATAGATAATTTTTCAATGGAATAAAGTGCATCTAATGTTTTAAACTTCAATGATTATTTGTTACTTGCCTATTATGAGTGTTATTCCAAAAGTCTTTAATGTGTAGATTTCATCACGACGACGGTCTTCTCAGATTTAAAAATTACATGTAATGATCTTTGTTAAAGTAGATTTTAATTTCAATCTTAGAGACACCAGCGCGAGAATTGAACATTCGACCCTCTAGTGAGGTCTATGGGCTCTGGGTACAATGTATGTATTATGAACAATTCATTCTTGCCTACATATTAGCGGACCCGGCAGACGTTGTCCTAACTGAAGTTTGGGTCCCGTTCACATTCCCTTTCCCGTTCCCGTTCTCGGTCTCGTCCCTGTTTCCTTTCCCGTTCCCGAAGTATTGGAATAATCCCGACTTTGTTACATATATAGAAGATATATAGAATCTAAATATGTAATATGTATTGTCTACGTACTTATTCGTATGTTTATTTGTTTGGCACAACCTGTTGTCTCGTCTCGTTGGATTTTGACATATGAGGTGTCATTACGTGATTCGTCTTAATTATGGGAGTGACATGATATTTTAAATATAGTATCTCCGTATGAACTAGAAGCGGGAGAAAACATAACTATATTTGTTTTTATATCTTTATTACTAGATATGACCTAGAGTTTCCGAGCAGGGAAGTGAATAATTATGATTGAAACCAGCATTTAAACTTCTGTTACTGATCTAAGAAGTCTATCGCTAAGTTTGACAAAGCTGGTACTCGATTCAGATAGGTGGCAAATTTATCACCACCAACACAGTCTGATCGTGTCTAAGAAAATACTGATCTATCACCAGTCTTAAGTTCTAATCAGTTAACCTAATTTCAGTGTATTTAACTAAACTCTTTCCTTACTTTACAGTTTTAAACTAATGCTGTTACTATCGAAAAATGTATTTCTGTATCTTGTAATGACCAATAGACATATTTTATTTATTATTTATTTATTTTATAGTATACTCAGTCGCCACTAGCATTCCAGATGCTTAGGGTCTGGTTAGGTAGAAAGACGTCACATCTGATCCCCACCGCCAGAATTATTTCTCCTGAGATTCTGATTAACCTTAAACAAATAAAAAATCGTCACAAACGACACTTACGACTACCGAAACATGTTACGAAATTAAAAAAATCCTTTTATTAATTAGGATGAATGATGAGTAATGACTGATCTAAGCCTCATACATATAAAAACAATTTCTTTTACCAAATAATTACTTTGTATATGATTATATATACGATACCTATCTCTGTCTTTTTGCCTCAGTGTCTGTCTGTCTGTTCCGGATAATCCCCGAAACAGCTGGACCGATTTAGACTGGACTTTCATCGGTACACAGCTTATTTAGCAAGTAATAACATTAGTTACTTTGCTACTAGCTAAATAATTATGGTTTCGCAAAAAATAATAACATAAATAAATAAATATATACAGGACTATATGACACCCGAACGTCTGTTCCTAAGGTAGACAACTTAGTGCCTGTGTTATAAGTAACAGAAGCCTGTTATATACAAATATTTTTTTTGTAGAAATATATAAATACATACATATAGATAATAGACCCAGACTCGAGATGGGAATCGAACCCACGACCCCCTGAGCGGTAGACAGGGTCACTGCCCACTGCGCCATCGGGATAGTCCACAAAATTAAAAAAACATCACTGAATTCACGCGGTCGAAGTTGCGGATTACGGATAGTATTGAATAAATTTCCTACTTATGAATTTCTATGACAGGATTCCAACCCAGTAGAATCAAGGCTACTTCATTATCGCGCCAGGAATGTCGGTCATTATTGACTTCATGATGATTGGCTGCAACCATAAAGTTTTTATTCATGGTATTAAATCGTCCGTGCAATCAGGACTCTCGTAATGTTTTTATAATGTTCCCTGTTGAATACTTGCAGCATTTGCAAAATTACACGAGCAACGTAATTCTACACGTAAAGATGCATGTAGTAGCTAAATGCATTTATAAAAAAGTGTTAAAGGTTATTGAAAAGAGTGTTAAATTACGTTTTTTTTATATCTATACTGACTTCAAAATAACATTAAAGTGGGCTTTCTAAATGGCTCAATATCATCCTAATCCACTTGGTTATTAGATGGTATTTATTAACTTAACTACTCACTAATTGTTACCCGCGATTTCGTTCGCGAAAAATTAGATGAAAAATTTTAGCGTGATTATATATACCCTATAGTCTTCCTCGATAAACGGGCTATCTAACACTGAAAGATTTTTTCAAATCGGGGCAGTAGTTCCTGAGATTAGCGCGTTGAAGCAAACAAACAAACAGACTCTTCAACTTTATATATTAGTATGAAAGTACATGGATTTAAATATAACAGCCCTAAACTATTTTAGTAGTTAGGAAATGACAGTAAAGCACATTTACAAAAGTGTATGTTCTCACATAATATAAGTGTGTATATATGAACGAATGCATGCAAATAGTATAAGAATTAATATAGACTTTCTTATAAATTTTTAATAATGAATTATGATTTAGATCATTGGACAAACTTGTATATTTAATCATATTATTGTGTGGTCATTTACATTGAAAGCTTACTCCTTATTATTGTCCATTTATCCCCAGAAATCCCCCTTACTATTGTCAATTTATCCCCAGAAATCCCCCTCATTATTGTCCATTTATGAAAAATCCATTTTTTTTTTATTGTTTTACAGTAATAAGTTACTACTATAAATATCTCAATGAATTCCTTCTGTAATTACAACGTCTCTGATCTTTTGATCACGATAAACATCTAAAAGTTTGTTTGTCTACTGTAAATGTTTTGATGTGTAAATGTTTTGTTTGTAAATGTTTTGATGTGTGATTTTCAATTTATCGTTTATTGACACTCCGATCATGATTTGATTAAGCTTGTGCGTGTTTTTTTAGTGTGATAATATTAATTGTCAATACAAGCCGGTTTAAATCAACTGTGGCTATAGATAAGGGTTCCTTGTAGAACTACGGAACCTAAAAGGGCTCCACGTAATTATAATTCCAATAAAGAAGTATTTTTCCTATCAAGGACAATAATCATCACGCGTCTGCAGTGCTGGCCTTTATCATTAAATAAATCAATAATTAGAAAATTCGCTTCGTTTTGCAATTGTTGTGTCTGTAAATAAAACGAATATACTATGTATACTACACGGTAAGAGAGGGTAGTTGTTCATAAGAGTTTATACTCTTATACCGGAGCCAGACATCAGTATCAGCTCAAAGTCTTCCCGACGACGTTGACGTTATGGTATCATATGGCGTGATTGTCTGCGCCACAATCGCACACACTGTGACGCTATTCCTGACCACACTCATGCTGATTGGTGCTTTGAAGGTATGAAATTAAAGGCAAAGAAATCTATTGGCGCGTTTTTGTTGAGAAATCGCACACACTGTGACACTTTTACTCGCCATACTCACGCTGATTGGCACTTTGAAGATATGAAATTAAAGCAAAGACATCTATGGGCCCGTTTTTGCTGACAAATCGCACACACTGTGACTGTATTCGCCATCTAGTTTGCTTTGGTGTAACCTTTTCCACTTGACATCATTGCCATCTAGTTATGTAGCAGCCGCTACACTTTGATTACAATAGGATCCGCATTTTGGTTAATTTAAACCGGAATCCCTTATTTCGTAATCTTATAGTTAAAAAATCAGTGTAGTTCTCGGTGTCCGCCATTACGAAAGATTAAATTTAATTATTTTAACGAGCTAAGTGCTTAAAACTATTTGTACGTATCTTAAACCGCATTGGCAACTGTTTTACGATTATTTCTTTATTTAATCCGTTCAGTTGCAATCGTGAACGTAGGGAGGACAAATAAAAGCGAAATGTATTGTAATCGATTCACTTGCATTGTGTCGCCTCACTGTTTGTACATTTTTGTCCTTGAAGTCCACAAAGTACTACAAAAGTTTGTGAAGTTACACAAAGTCCACCGCCCCACTACATGATCATTGCAATGATCATTCAAATGAAGCTATGTCTGGCTCCGGCATTAAAGAAATCCCGCTAAAAATTAAAGAATAAATTCACAGACATTAGACACATTGTCAAAATGGTATTACTCATCATATACATATACGCTAAATTTTTGTATCGACATCGCTAAAAAAACGCTAACGCCGAAGTTTTAACGCAACGCTTTTTTAACTCTTGTGCTGGTTTACTCTTACTATTGATATTGAATATCAAAGCGTAGCGCCATCTATTGGTGGTTTACTCCACCAACCAACGCCCGGCCGCTCTTATGATATTCATAGTGCCCCAGCATTTTACATTTCTCATATCTTTTAAAATATTCATTTTAATGATATGCTGTATATATGGGCAATTGTGATCCGCATATAATGTAGTCGAATATTCCGTTCTTAGCGGATGCCTTCTTAGGCATGCCTGATGCATTTAAAGATGTACTTCCGAAAGTTGGATTGGATAGTACATTTTTCTTCCTAGCCTTTCCCCGTTTAGTAACAGGGTCTACTTAGATTGCAGAGGATGTGTCTGTGGGCGAGTTAAGATGACGATTGCCGTCTGACGTCATCCTCGGAATCCCACGATCTTTACAACCTTACGACTAATATCACTCACTGACATTAATCGGGTCCCACAGTTTTACATATCTTCCAAAACACGGAGGTAGATAGATAGATAGATAGATTACACATTAATCCTTTTCCAATTATGTACGCTAGACACGTGGTATAATTTATGTAGATCAAAACTGCCCTTTACTGCATGTCATAAAAGTGAATATCTTAGAAGACATGCGAGATTGAAAATGCTGGGGCAGAGCGGCTGGCGGCCGATGGGGTAAGCGGTCGGTGGAGTAATAGATGGCGCTATTTTAATGTCCAATAGTAAGACTAGTTCGGGCTGGTCAACGTCTGCCGGGTCCGCTAGTAGTTTATAAACAAAAATAGTGGCCAAATACGCAGCAAGCCACACGGATAACATCGCAGATGAGCAGACATAGTCCCTTAGTATATTCAAATGTGTCAACAATTCTGGGGATTGATTCTTCTTCTTCCTAGCGTTATTCCGGTCTAGTACCAGAGTCTGTTTAGATTCCAGAGGTTTCGATAGTGGACATCTATAACAGCCATGAGCATATACATGAGTGCAGAAACTGGCCAAATACGCAGCAAGCCACACGGATAACATCGCAGATGAGCAGACATAGTCCCTTAGTATATTCAAATGTGTCAATGATACCATGTTCAGTAGGATTATCTTTGTAAACTAACTGATGCTTATCAGCAGTAATTCTCAAAAACGACGGAGATAGAAAATTTCCGGATTACAGTAATTACTACGATAAAACATATCATTTAATAAAATGGCCACAAACGTGTCAACACAGTCAAGAAAGGTTCCGTATCAGATACGCGACAAACGTATTAGTTAAATAACTTTTAGTATGTATTATCAACAAGGAAAATTTCAAATCGCCACATCTAATAGTTAATTACTAAACATTTTGAAAGTCAATGCGTTTCACCTAGCCGCGCATTAGCGTCTCACCTAGCGTCTCATCTACTAAGAAATTACTAAAAATAAAATACTTAAAATTTTTTTGCTACTTCAGAATAGTTCGTACTACATTTTTTGACGAGCAAAGTAAAAAGATTATTTCTTTGCATTTTTGTTGCTAAATCCCTCGCTTTCACCTCTACCGCGTATAGGCTGATTTATACCTATTGGTGGTTAATTAGTTCGTAGCAGACGAACCAAAATTCGAGCAAGACAACGTCTGCACGATCCGCATTAATAACTTGGGTTCGAGTATACGTTTCTTTAACAATATTCCAAATGGAATATTAATCTGTTTATTGTTAAATTTAAATGACATGTTAAAACACGATTATTCGTAAGGCATATTATACAGTCAAAGAATACACTAAAGTTAAAACTGCTTGGAGTTGAGTCGCTCCAGCTTTATGCTTTATAATTAACATGCAAATGTAATTAAACCCATTTTTTGGAAGAACTATTTGTAGAAGAGTGGCTAATGAGTTTTTGGTAATACTTTTCGTGGCACGACTTTTCTATATCAGTGGTAGCTATTAAAATATTTACCGATTCAAAAGAGCTTATAAAAATCTACTTGAAGGAAATGAAATGAATGATATTTTGATTAGATCTGATTTGACTGTAAGTAATATTTTAAGTTCCCCCAAAGAAATCGTTAATCATTTACTAAAAGTGAGAGTATTGTGGCCAGCTGTGTCGATAATTAATCCAGGTAGGTTATGGATTTCAATCCACATATTTCTACTTTTCAACTATTGAGGTTCAATTTAAATTAGCTAGAAAGGAGATCTTAGTCTAATCAATGGCCGGCATTTGAATAGATCAGGGGATCAGATCAAGGAGAATACCTGCAAAATCCCAGTACAACCTACTAAAAGACCATGGCATAGCAATAACTATCATAAGTTCTTTATTAGAAAGGACATCTAAAGTCGCACTAGTAGGATCATACCAGATTTGGCTAGGCAGGGGAGCGAACACTAGCTGTGAAGGTGAGTGTTAGTGGCCACTTTTAAGAGCGCTCTTAAACCTATGTACATCAGGAACTGCTATAGATCGTTGAGCTGCAACGCGACGGACTGGCACAGGCACGGTGAATCCATGAAAAGCTAATGGTCGCTCTTCTATCCTATTAATTACATTTTTAAATATACAAGAGATCGCCGGCTGGTCGAAATTCGCTGACAAACCTTTTTACGTACAACGACATATATTGTTCTATTCACAGAAAAATAACATTTGACAATTTGTATAACATACGATTGTCACGATTACGCTTTGACATCATCCAATACATGTGTGTGTAAATGGTGTAAATCGTTCAGCATTTTTCAACTTTCGTAAAATGGAACCTTAAGTTTTTGCTCGTAATTATATATAAATTTATATAAAAGCAAAACATATAAAAAAACATTTCTCCCTTATGTGAATTTTCTAAAGAAAATTATTAGTGCGTCTCAGGCATGTCCCCGTATACCCGTTTCTTGTTCTACAATCTTAATAAAGGCTTAGTACTGTTTGCGTCAATACTC
>JANCMC010033613.1:44747930-44817675 GCA_024363005.1 Charaxes varanes
TCTCAGGCATGTCCCCGTATACCCGTTTCTTGTTCTACAATCTTAATAAAGGCTTAGTACTGTTTGCGTCAATACTCAGCGGCGTCGGGGTTTGAACCAGGTACCTTACCAATTTCAGTACATCCTTCTACTGTTGAGCTATGAGGCTCAAATTCACAATACGAAATAAAAATCTAATTATACCTTGTCTCATTTTTAAAAATCAACAAGCTCAACCTTGTTTTGACATGCCATGGATTTATTCCATATGGCTAGTGCTTTGCCTTTAAAAAGTTTGCTTCCTCGTAGTTGCAACTCTATCTGAATAGCTCTACCTGTAATCATCTTTCATTGCATCAATGTGATGCCCATATGGAGGTACAACTAACGTAGATTATTTATATGGTGGGGTAATGTTGAGATTATCCACCTCGCAATTAAATTAGATCTTGCCTTATTTGGCAATAACACTGTTCAGGCTGTATTTTTGAGCCATGGATAATTACCACCTCGCTACTTGCTTACGCTAATAGCTACTCGCTTACCTCTACGCTAATAGAATGGTCGGGTTGTTTTTTGTAGGGTAGAGGTACTCCCTTAATACTTGCATACTCGCTACAGTTCGACGGCACATCGCTTCGGTAACGTGTTTGCCTAGCTCGAACATTCTCGATAGTTTTACTTAGTTTTACGTCCGAATCGACGAACGACGACAAAACTTCAAATGAAGGTTCGTGCTTTCATTTTTTTTACACGACTTTGATGGCCGTAATATCGAGGAGTCGATACGTGCGAATTCTGATTTCATTAGCTAGCAATATTTAGCAAGTAAGTTGTGTAAAACGGTAATGTTTCATTTGACGTTCGGTTTCGAACGTAAAAGTAAGTAAAACTATCGATAATGTTCGCGTTAGGCGCTTTGTTGTAGAAGGTTAAATGAATATTGTTATTCGTTTTTGCGCCGGTCGCCTGCCCAAGTTCAAAAAATTGCACAGGTCTAGTACCACACACGCTCCGGTCTGCCTGCACAAGTATATCTGAATAGGTTCGCCTGTCCCGTAACCATAGCTCGGATGCTAACCCTTATGGCTGGCATCCACGCTACAGTTTACCGGAAAGATTATTATGCAGATTTGCCTGCACAGGCCAACGACATTTCAGCAATGCGTACAGGAATGTTCTGTTGCACCGTAGAAGATTGCATGAAAAAAGTTATTCGATTTTGCGACGGTCGCCTGCCCAGGTTCAAAAAATTGCACAGGTCTAGTACACATGCTCCGTTTTACCCGCACAGAGAAACTAGCACAACTATGCCTGTACAGGTTCGCCTCTCCGGTAACCAGCCTTTAGTACAACTAATCCACATACCTTTCAAGACACCTCTGTATGTCCTACCTCTTGTGCCTTCTGATACTCTACAAAAGCATTTGATTTATATACTGATGAGGATGATGATATGATAAAAAAATAAATGGCCAAAAGCTTGTCAAGACATGCTTATTTAAAAGGGTTCCGTATCTGATACGCTATAAACGTAGTTGTTAAATAAATTCAAAAGTTGTTGTCCGTTTGCGTTCAGAATAATTTGTCTAATGAGTTTTAAGCGTGTTCTATCAACATGGAAAATTTCAAGTCTCTACGTCTAATAGTTTGGAAATGCTATTGGGGGATCACCTTACGGGTAACTGTTCCTTTACAAAGACTATTAGATTGTATTGTAAAGAAAAAAAGAGGAGGCCGTAGCTTAATCAGTGGCCGGCATATGGGTCGATCGCTAGGTTAAGTAACTTTTATGGCGGCCGTGTGATAGATGGGTGACCCGATTAATGTCGCTGAGTGGTATTATTCGTGACAGTGTGGGGCTTCTGGGGATGTCGTCAGGCGGCAGTCATCTCAACTTGTAGCACAGCCACATCCTCTGCAATTTAAGCAGACCCTGGTACTAGACCAGGATAACGTTTGGTAGAAATGTCATAGGTAACAGACGCCTGTTATACAGAAATATATAAATACATAGATATAGATAATACACCCAGACTTGAGGTGGGAATCGAACCCACGACCCCTGGGGCGGAAAGCAGAGTAACTGCCCACTGCGCCAACGGGCCAGTCAATTTTTAGTATATTTTAAACAAATATTATGTTATCCAGTAATATAGCTGCATCCTTTTGTTATCAACATCGGATTGGGTAAAAAAAGAAGGAATATTTCGTGAATTTTGTACTAATTATTATGCCAAATAAATTTCGACCATTCCGTGCAATACTCTAGTGCGTCAGAAAACCACATAGAGCGAAATTTTTGCACTCTGTTATATACCCCCACCAAATAGGAACTCTTAATATAGGGGAATTCGATATAGGACGTTTCGAAAAATTCGTGCGCGTCATATTAAGATAAGGTAACTTAATTACATGGAGATAAGTCTAAACTTCAATAATCTGATGAATTAAGCGCGGCAAGAAAATGGGAGAGCCACAGAGTTGTAAAAAAAGAACGTCACCTTAGAATATTCGAGTGTGGTCCTTTTTAAAACCTATGATGGTGAGTTCGCTGCGCGCGGCTGCTCGGACATTGCTAAACTTGAATTTTTGATATTTGATTCAAATCAATCTATTTACAAGTATTTAAGATAAATGTTTTTTTTGGAATTATTAATGACATATCGTATTCATAAACGATAATAAATTTACAGAGGCAAAGTATCTTCATAGTACCTTCATACCTTTCTTTTTTTGTCGCTGGGAAATGACTGTACGTACTTCAAGCGGAGTTATATTTCCAACGGGGAGTGTAAGATTCTCTGGCAGTTACCAGAATCTGAGTGAAATTAGTCGTGAGTTTATAGAGATTGTGGGGGTTCCGGGGATGACGTCAGATGGCAGTTGATCATCTTAACTCGCCCCACAGCCACATCCTATAAAATTTAATCTGGTACTTGAACGAGATTATGCCTACGAAGAAGTCAAGTCAATTTGCAATAATCTGGTTTATACACAACTATTGTTATAAAACGAAGTGTATTTAAGGGAGACACATATACCCATACGCCACAATAAGGGGACATCTATAAATTACGTCTAGATTTTTTACCATTTTTTAAATGGGTGTGGTGAAATTATTCGAAAGGAAAAACCACTTCCATGTGTTTTCATGGAAACATCGCAATATATGCATACTTCTTAGTGTGGAAAATTATATGTTGATATTATAATTACATTGTGGTAATGGTCAATATATTTATCTATTTTTGTAGCTTGTAACAATAATAACAGAGCCTCAATAGCTGAACGGTATAAGGTATGGACTGAAATCCGCATTGCAACCACTTGTGAAAGTCATTTTTTAGGGTTCCGTGGTACAAGGAACCCTTAGAATTTCGCTCAGTGGCCAGCCGTGTTTGAATTTGTCTCTCTCTTCCAGATCACCATGTGCAACGTGAATCCACTAATATTGCTTTGCTGGCAATGCACACATCTCCGAAGGCTAGTCATACATGGTGAGTGGTTATAACATCAATGAGGAGGTCGCTGGCTTAATCTGTGGCCGGCATTTGAGTCGATCGCCAGGTTAAGCAGTTTTCACCGCGACCGGGCGATAGATGGGTGACCCATTATAACTCTGGTTTTTCAAATATCCGCCCTACTCCGTGTTTTGGAAGGCACGTGATACCTTAAAGTAGTGTCGAGTCCATTTTTAAATTGCTCCTGTTAATTATCAAATTGCTTCCCTGTGGGGCGTGGGTCCCACGTTGGGAAACACTGGAATACACGAAATAAAAAAATCTATAAATAAGTTTGTGAACTAATACATGACTTTTATATTTTATGTCTATTTATTTATTATTTTACATCAAATAGAACGGCACAACGCCAATTACACTACAAGAGTTTATACGCTGCAGGTATTATTTTGAGTATATTTCAATTTTAAATCGCTATCTAGCAATTTTATATGCCGCATGTGGCTCGCGGCCCCTATCTTTATGGCCCGCGTCTGTTTTTTAAATGGCGATCTAGATCGCACAAAGATTTGCTTTACAAAAATATAGGATTTTTAAATATAGTTTATAATGTCCACTACAAAAATAGATAACTAGAAACCCATTTCCAAATCATGATGTTACAAATGTAATTTCCAAGCCATGTAGCCCGTCATTGGGGTTTCGTAGTACTACAAGGAACCCTTATAATTTCGCTCTGTCCGTCTATCCGTCTGTCTGCCCGTAAGGTGCCACCCCCATAAATCGACCACAACCTTACATTTCATTTACATTGTTTTTGAATTAAGGGTATTTTTAAGAAAAAAACATCCCATACTTATTATTGTATACGTTTAGCAACTTCTTTCAACTATTGTAGATTATTAATTATGAGAAGTTGGCTAATATCATTATAGGTTGATAAGTAAAATAGTACAAATCGAATGACCTTGTATAATATGGACTAAATACATTATACTTTTGTAAGCATAAGTCAAACCTGGTTGATAACCCCTGACACGGTTGACAAAAAAACTCTTGTGAAACGGATCTTCGTCGCTAGAATCCGTGCTGTCCACTTTGAAAGTGCTCGGCGTGCCGCTGAAGCCGGACGTAGAGGCCATCAGATAAAAGGGTCATCATTTGATTGATTTCGGAATTAAACACACTTCTCCTGTGCTTCTCAGCTTTCATGCGAGCTTGGCGATCACTTGCCCTGGCAACAGGTATTTCAGGCGAGTGGCCATCGGATGAGGAATCGACACAGGTCACGGTTTTCAATTCAAACGATTGGCTCGCCACTTCAGGATGGTCTCCTAGGCGACTGCCTGCAGGACCGGGAGAAGTCATCATTGTCGATAAGTGTCCTTGTTCAGATGCCATTCAATAACACCACCAAATATATGAATATATTAGAATAAACATTTCTGCATAGTTTCGATTTGAATAATAAATTAACACTGTTCGTAGTACAGGTCACATTTTTTGTCTATATTCGTTATAGTAGCTTCACAATCATAGATAAATAGTTTAAACAAAAATTTTCACTACCTGGCTTATAACTTGTTAAAAAAAATCACGACACTACAATGCACTACACAAATCATTAGGAAGTGCAACGCGCGCGGAACTACTAAACCGTGGTATAAACGATCAACGACAGGCACAGATTGCAATACTGCATCAAAATGTTGCCATGTCTCAATTTCACCATACCCCAAACTATCAAGTTTACCTCAATAATTTACCTTATTTTTTATTTATTTAATATTAATTATGTATTTAGTATTGTTACACTTAATAGTAAAAATATTATAGAAAAAAAACATTGATTGTCTGTATAGTCGGCTTAAGAACGGTAATTTTACGCAATAACGTCGAAGTATAGCTTTCGTTTTGTCTGCGCTCTCACTTGTGCGCTCGGCTTAGGTTGAACGTGACAATGAGTCACAATTTTTCGCGCATGCAGTCGGCTTTCATTGATTTATAAGACGTTCTCACGTCAAAAAATACGTACCTAGAGAAAAAGTTAAGTAAAATATACAAATGTGATAAAAATTGTTTCTACAAATTATAAAAATAAATAGTAGGAGTATGTGCAATATTTTTTCTAAAAGATTTTCCTGGATGAAATAGAAGGAAACCTGTTTTTTTATAATATGATTCACAAAGATCAAGACATAGTTTTTCGTAAATTCACCACAGAATGATAAAACATAAAGATAGCTGACAATTGACAACGATGACATATAGAATATAAAATAACAAATTAAAAAAGTACCTATAATTACATTTACATTTTACAATATTATTAGATAAAGTTAATAAACTTATAATATGTTATTTGATAGTTATAAGGAAATTTTCCTTAAAGTTTATAATTATATAACTTGATGGATATATCATCACGACGTGTGTATTTAGGATGAATGAAACATGTTGAGTTTTTAAGAGTATCATCCTCTTAAATTATATATAGATATTATTATCTTGAAACAGAAACATCCCAGAAACTGGTTTTCCGTGTGCTTCATTGGAAAAACCTACTGTATGTTAACTTGTAAAGGGAATTACAGTGTACAAGTAAGAATGAAAAACATGTGGCGTGGAATAATTGTTATAAGCAATTTATTTATCTTTAGAACTGTTATTAGCAGTGAAGGTAAATACTTGCAATTTTTACATTTAATATTTTGCTTTGAAAACAGTGATATCCCATCATTGTACCTTGTTGTGAGTAATAAGGCACTATTTTCAAAAGTTATTTGATTATTTAGATATGTTGGCATCGGTCAGGCAAGGCATGGTTCAATAATATATAATTAGAATTTTAGTCTTATAAAATAGCTCAGAGTAACTGAAGCCAGTAAACTTAATAATAAATGAGAATTATGTTACTATGATATATATTTTTTATAATCAAAAATTGTATTTGAATCTTGAAAATTGAACAAATATCAAGATAATTGATATATATCTTTATAGTCATTTTCTTAATTTATTAAGTAAACGATATATTATTAATATTAAGTTACATTTGGTTGCCCAAACGCCATTGTGTCTTCTCCATTGGACTTGGCATTGGTTAAATAAATTGTGCATATTCACAAAAGCATACCATCTATCAAATATTGAAGAAGATATATTATTATACTGAATTATTTTGACTTGAAAATTGTACTTGGCATTCACTCTTATTAAATTATTATTACTATTATGTAATTATGTAATTTATTATTAAATTTGAGAAACTGTAATTAACCTGTTAACTTGGGAATTTCCTTTTTAATTACCCTGCATATAATGGGCGCATGTTTGTTCACTTGGATGTGTCTGTACATTAGGCCCAGAGTACATAATTTAATAAATATAAAAAAAAATGTATCTTTCTATTTTCTACGTCTTAAATTCACATTAAAATCCAATCTGTTTCAAAGCATAACATATATTTCAAAGACTTATTCATAGGTCCTACCCATACACAATATTGTTTACGTTTGACTTATATGTCCCCTTTGGTTAACAAGCCAATGATTTGTTCCTTGACTGCTTTACTCCACCCAAAGCTGGGTTTGTGTGGAAATAAATGATTATATTCTTTTTAATTTTGATATTTTACCAAGAAATTATGTTCACAATTGAGGTTTTTTTAAAATAAATAAAGATAATTTAGACCAAGTATTAGTAAGGATAGATTAATTAATAAAAATATTGTCTGGCCATAATTTAGATGTTGTTCAATAAATTATTTTTAAATAAGAAGAAAACTGCTTTCAAGAAACACTAAGGATAGTTCATACATGCAGGGTGTTCATTAGGCAATATTTCTTAATAAACACTGTTTTAAACAGTGTTTCACAATGTTTGATCATATCTGGAGACAGTTAATAGAGAAAGATGATGAAACATTGTTTATTAAAAATGTTTCAATGCTCCCCACTTCGAGTGAAGGGCAAGACAAAACTTTTGTAACGGACACGTTGGTGTCTTTTCTGACTTTTATTGACTAGGATCAATGAAACACCAACTTGACTTAAACTTCTTGCAGACTGTATATTTACAAGCACAATATTTACACACCACAACGTCATGGGATCGAGCAAGAGAGAGACAAAGGATAGATGCATACGAAATGTGGTGCTGGAGGCGAATTTTGAGAATTCCATGAACGGCCAAACGCACAAATTTGTCTATCCTTTCACAACTCAATATTAGTACGCGTTTAATCACGACATCTCGGCAAAGCATTTTAACTTACTTCGGCCACATTATGCGAAGATGAAGTGACAGTCTTAAAAATCGGGTCATCGCTGGTAACACCGAGAGGAATAGGCCTGGTGGTCTTTCGACAACCCGCTGGGCCCACCAAATCAAGGATGATGTCACGCCGTTTTAACTTTTACCATCACTTCGAGAAGCAACCTCACCCGCGACAGTCCTTTCCGTTTTGTACCTTACTTTATAATTTGTGGTTACGTAATTTTACATATACTTTTTATACAGTTCACTAGTCTTTAATTTATGACCAGCACAAGAACAAACAATATTATAGCTGTAAAATATTTTGTTCCACTCAAAAAATGTGATGTTTCCCTAATGACACTTATTGCAAACCATATTAAGGAAAACTGTTTAAAAATGTTGAAGATACATACGTCTTAAAGGAGACGCCTGTGCCCAGCAGTGGGAGAAAAAGGGCTGGATAAGGATGTCTAAGGACACTCGTAATTTTAGCAGTACTATTCCAAAAGTAGTGCAGGACTTTACCTGTATCCTAGTACTATTCCAAATGTAGTGCAGGACTTTACCTGTGTCCTAGTACTATTCCAAATGTAGTGCAGAACTTTACCTGTGTCCTAGTACTATTCCAATTGTAGTGCAGAACTTTACCTGGTTAAATTTTTTTCTAAAAAAACTAGATATCTTTAAAAACGATTAACATATAATCCCCCTTCCCACTTAACGCGGCGTAACACGCGCCGTAACAAGTACCGAAAAATCGCTTTAATACCTTTGTTATTGTTTTAGTTGTATTTAAGGTCATAATAACAAGAACATACGTTTTAGGAAAAATAAGATCACATTATGTTGTCGTATTACAACTTGCTTAGTATGGAAGGCCGAGTAAAATTTCATACATTTATAAATTAAACCAATGGCAATAATTTTTTTATATAATATATAAATATAAAATTAAAAATAAGCTAAATAAAGCTTTTGGGTTCATACCCCGCGACACCAGAGCATCCTAGCTGCTATAGTCACTCCCGCTATACCGTCCGTGACAGTAGTGTCCGCGTCCTTTCTCTGCTCTCTATCTACCTTTATATCCTTTTACTCCATCTCTTTCTCTTACTCCTGTCTTTCTAATCAGAGAGAGAGCAAAGGGCAAACGGGTCTGTTCCCCAAAACCACTACTAACGCCCATGTACAACTGAACTACCAGATGGCTCATAGATGCGTTTCCGGCCTTCGAGGAATTATCCAAGGAATTACTGTGACACGAGAATTTTATCGAATATGAGGGCACAAGTATTACAAATAAGTAATACGTCCTTCATATTCCGCTCAAGGGCACGCAATAGTTCGTTTGTCATTGTTTGCATAATTAGTTTTTCTATGGTACAAGGGGCAAACGAGCAGGCAGCAGGCACCCAAGTGCCTACCCACACCCATGGACATCTGCACGACCAGAGAGCTAGCTGATGCGTTGCCGGCCTTTAATGACGAGTTTAGGCCACCGGGAAGTCTCACAAACCGATCGAAACGCGACAACAATACCATCACTTGACGTGACAGAGCATAGCACTACACTGACTTTCCGTCGCGCCTCAACGCACGTTTCGCTTCGACACCGAAGCGTCATCAGAAGATAGACTCTACAAAGGTTTACAAAGGTGACTTTACGAATAATCATAAAAATCGATGAATATCAACATTGAACATCCCTAGACTAAAACTAGGTGCAACTATAGTTGGGGTGCAAATATAACTCGGGATAAAATATAACTCGAGTTCATCCGAGTTAAAATCCGTGTAACTCGAGTTGCCTGTTTCGCAATATGTATAAGCAACAGACCTATACATTTAGTCAAGACTTTACAGAATTATGTTGTCAAAGCACTACACGATTTCGGTTAATATGAATAAAATATAAAAATAACAGTTGTTTGTATTTTACTCTATGACTAAGAGGTTCTCTTATCAGTCACAATGAAATGGCCCATATTTTAGAAGTCCAAGACTTTACGAGCTTTTGCTTTACGAATTCTATTTAAGATACTAGCTGACAGACGATGTCCTGCCCGAACATTGGGCTACTTACTATTGACTTCTATTATCCGACATCATCCCTGGTTTGAGTTCTGAGCTATGTTCCGCTAAGCATGTCTATGTTAATACATGATAAACACTTTATTTTTTTACAATTACTGTCTCTGTCAGTATCTGTCTTAAATCAATTTCATTTCAAATTTGAAAAGTTAAGGTTAAATTGTGCATTTTACTTACGTTTTGACATGTGAAAACAATTAATTTTGTCCGTCTCTTTGAAAGAGAAAAAATCATTGATGTCAACAACAATGTGCTATGATTTTTTTCTTTGTTTATAATGGGTGGGTTTTTGGAATAGTTTAGGTGCAATTGCCAAATAAATTCGCCTTTTGTTAACGTTTTATGTGTTGTTGAACCATCTCAAGAACGCGAACATTCTAACAAAAAAAAACGCATCTTCATCGGTATATACAGGAGCTATAACGCCACAAGCACTCATAGACACACACACACACACACGTCGAACTTATAACACCCCTCTTTTTGTATAAACGATTATTAAATAAATAAAGCATGTGTAATAATCCAGTTTTCTATGTTTTTTTAAACAAACTAAATGGGAATTTGTTAAGTAAATGCTAGTTTTTGCCAACCCTACGAGCGGTTCCTTTTTCAACTTGTACCGAGGAACCCTAAAGAGGCTAATTTTAAATAGGTAAATAGCCATTAAGTTTCATCGGGATATTTGAAAACCTATCATATATCCCATATATCCTAGCATCTATCAGCCGGCCACAGTCGACTCAGATGCCGACCACCAATTAACCTATGATCTCCTCTTAAAAATAATTAATTATAAGTAATTAAAATGGCATACCCAAAGCTTTATTACAATGGCTGATGTAACGTCCTTTTTTCAATTGGGATGTGACAAAAAGCAATGTGCCCTTCGCAATGACGGCAGATCCAAACACAACCGAAAATGTGATGATGTAGGCAAGTAATTTTAGGATTTTGACGCTGATGTCGACCCATTTTGTCGACACCATGGATCCACTTTCCTTCTTCACCGGGATCTCCCGGAAGAGGTTCCATCCTTTGGTTTCTTGCGCTGTCCTTTGACTGTTGAGCAATTGTTTTCGTTACAGTTAACTTTTTTAAATTAGCCTGTAATATCCAACTACTGGACAAAGGCCACCCCTTTTTTTGAGCACACTCTTCTACACACACTCTTCTGTCTTGAGCTATCCGAATCTATTCCCGATAATACATAGATAGTAGACTTAAGTTACGATAAATTATTTTTAATAAGAAAATCACCTTCAAAGAATAATAAGTAAATAATTAATCGGTACCAAAACAAATAGGTTGCCAACTAAACCTATGGCACCGACTTCAACACACCAGTAGGAATCTACTAAAACCTTATAAAAGTACTAATTATTTTTGGCTTTTTAGTGCCTTGCCTTTTTTTGAAGGCGGTTTTCTTTTTATTTAAAATCATTTATTTTTAAATTTTCAGTAAAAAGTAGATGTATTTTGTCTATATATGATATGGGTAGGCCAACTAAACCCACTGCCAGGTGAGGTTATGGAATCAACAAAAACAGCATCAAAGTATAACGATGTATATGTATATAAATTTTTATACTCTTGTAGATTTCACAAAAAATGCTCGATAAATTTTGATAACATTTATATGGGACCACCTCTGAAGTATGGTCTACCAAAAAAAAAGAACTATCAAATGCGGTTCATAAATAGCCAAGTAATCTCATAACATACATACAAAAAATATAAACATACAGTCGATTTAACAATGTCCTTTTTTTGACGTCGTTTAAAAATATACAGTACAGTTAGACTAACCAATACGTTACTATAATTTAAGCGTGTCATATAATATTTTTAACTTTAATGATAGAATTAATGATTCAATTTAAATATTTTCACTTAATTATGGTTCAATTACTTACATTTATATTGTGAAACAGTCACACACTTATCTTTTATATCTAATCAATCAAGGAACTCTATAATCCCGCCAAAGTACTTTCATAGAAGTAGCCGCTTGATTTAGAATAGACTAATTTATTGTTGACATTTCTAAGAAAAAGTTATTTTTAGGAGACGCAATAAGTAAGGGATCATGGCCAAATTATGTTAAACTAATTTTACGATTTTTCATCTCTTCCCCCCATCCATTTCACAGTTTATATTTCGATATCCCTCCCCCCTAGTAAAAATAGTATTTAATTTCAGCGTTACGATATATAGCCTATAGCATTCCTCGATAAATGGGCTATAAAATAATTTTTCAAATCGGACCAGGAGTTCCTGAGATGAACGCGTTCAAGCAAACAAACAAAGGAACTCTTCAATTTTATACATTAATATAGACTATAGATTTCAATAAAAGAAAACAAATTTGAAGTTTCACATGTCACACAATATGGCACGCCCATTGTCACACAATGTGACATTTTGGTGATGCCTCCCTCCCTTCTCTTATAACGTGTGACATATTGTATAGTTGACCCCTAACCTAATAAAAGTAAATCTAGACCATTACTTAAATGAAATTAAACTATCTGAGTTTTTAATATTTTTCTTTTAATTAAATAAGATATTGTACCAATATTTATTAAAACAATATTTTTATAACTATCATATCTCTCTGTCATGTCTGTCTGTTTGTTACGGATAATTTCCGAAAAATCCTTTCGTTTCACACTAAAGGTCATGCACGAAAAACAGCGCTGCAATGCAAACCCATACACTGCAGCAATTATGCTGAAGCATAGACCTTTTTGGTACAGTGGACCCTACATACAAAATTTATAATTTGTAATCTCTTTTTATTTGTTTTTTATTTATAATATTAGTCCATATGTAATTTAATTTAGTGATATAGATTTGTAAGTTTTTAGATTAGTTATTTTTAGTTTATTATTGTCTGTGTTAGGGTTACTTACCAAATAAATAGTTTATTATTATTATTTCCAATTTTTAACCATAACAGCTAATATTCAGTAAACTTATAAAATTGACATATAAATAAATTATAATAAGGTTATTAAAACAACGAAAATTTAACTTTTATCTCCCATAATAACCATAATATAAAAAAAATGACGTGATAACGTCTTATGAATCTATGAACACCGCTGCACGCACGAAAAAGTTCGACTCATTGTCACGTTCCGCCTGTGAGGCGAGCGTCCATGCTCAAGCGCGGAACGAGCGATAAAGAGGCACGATCGGCCTAAGTGTTCGGAATTATTACGTAAAAGTATCACCCGTAAACCGACCTTACAGGCAACAATTTTTTTTATTCATAGTGTCTTATAAATAAAATTTCGTACTCTAGTTCATCTGTGTCGTCATACAGAGGTTGAAATTCTGAATCCGATTGGTCGCTGTCATCGGGAAGCCTCTGCAATCCCGGACTTGGTTTGTCCATCACCTAGTTATCTGTAAAACATAGAGACGAATTTCTTAGCATTTTTTAATAGATTCACCGTGCTGGTCTATCGCGATACAGAGAAAGGAACGTAACTATACCGTTTGATGCCCGTGGCAAATTAATCGGATGCTTGGCAAATTTAAATCTTATAACTTTCATGTTCCTGATGATTAATTAGAGGTAGCGCCATGCTTGTAGCCGAATTGGGCCGGCGCGTCCGGGTACCAGTACCTCTTTCTTACATAAGAGACCTTGAAGACTTCAAAGTACTACAAAACTTTGCGCAGATACACAAAGTTCTCGACCACACTACGTGATACCGTGTTATGTTATACCGTGATATCGTGTTTATGCGAGATCATACGCCAACTCACATTTAGGCGAAGATAGGCCAAAAATTGAGTGGCTTTGCCCACCTACTTTTTTGACGGTTGGATCCGCGCCTGATTGATCCACGTTGTAAGACCGGCGCCAGACATAGCTCAAAGTGATTGTAGATTTTTGTCCTTGAAGACTGCAAAGTAATACAAAAAAATAGAGTCTAATTTTAGCATGATCATATATAACCTATAGCCTTCCTCAATAAATGGACTATCTAACACTTAAAGATTTTTTCCAGTAATTCTAGAGATTATCGCGTTCAAGCAAACAAACAAACTATTAAGCTTTATATATATGTATAAATACTAATATTAGTAAAGATAATAATAAAATAGAAACGAGGTGTCAACAATTATAGAACTTCTTGTAGTCGATAAAAATGCTGTCTCTAGACTTCCTTGTTGTACCCTTCTACTATGTTGTTCTCTAGTAGCCACCCACTGCGCCAACGGGCCAGTCATATTCTATATAAGTATTCTACTAGAAGGGATACGTAAAGCCTCACTAGTAGGACAGTACAAATTAGGCTAGGCAGAGTAGGGAGTGCTAAAAAGAAATCAGAGCATTAACGCGTATAGTAAAGGGATCCCTGAAACCTACATTCTACACCTCAAACAACATATTTATACCTCCCATATAAATTGTTGTAACCCAAAATTCCCACCTTCACAGTAAAGCGTTACAAACGTGTAAATTGAAATAAAATCGTCATTATATAATGAGTAAGTATAACTATCGAGAATATTCATGCTAGGCCCCCAGAGAGCCTTCTGGTAGTGTAACTATTCATATGCCTCAATAGTCACTAATAATATGATATACAAGTCCAAAACCGTGCGATTCTCCAGAAACTTCTTACCTCACACAATGCCTTTGTGTCATCAGTTATTAGCTTCGGTATTATCGAACGGATACGACTTAGGGACCTTCCAGAAAAGAGCATACTCATACGTCAAAGGCCGGCAACGCATCTGGGAGCCCTCTGATGTTGCAGTTGTCCATTAAAATTTATTACAATTTTCTATTTAAACTTAGAACGGTAGGAAATTTTTTTATTACCTTCCAAAAACTATTGTCAGTTTTACCCACCAGTAAAGTATCAACTATGACTCAACATCTTGCTTAAAGGACACATGCTTGTGGTGTGGCTGTTTTGTTACTACAAGAACTATAGTTTGAGTGAAAAGTAATGAACAGTGAACAAATTTGAACAAGCTACATATCTGAACTAAGGTGTTGATACAGAGAATTAATAAAATGGAAAGTAAAGGCGTGAAGAGTCTGAGGATATCCTACAGCTTTAGGAATTGTGATTCGCGACGCCACCGACTCATTTCAACTAATGATCCGCATATTTACTCTGTTCTATCCGCTCCGCCTTTGTTCTTTACCTTTGTCATTTTATTCACACTGTTGGGGATCGATACTCTTATATGGTTTAGAGAATCAAACACAATGTTCGGGTAGACTTCTTAACGTTTATTCTTAACAAGCACAATTACAGTAACCGGATACAATTGGCGTCGCGGAGTAAGAAAAACGTGCCGATTAACAATTAGGCACACCTTAAGGATCAAAATTGCCCTTTACAGTATATCTTTATAATGAATATCTTAGAATACATCAGAGATTTAAAATGCTGCGGCAGAGCTAGGGCGGACTGGCTGTCCATCGGTCGATTGAGCGACCAATAGATGGCGCTATGTTTTGATATTTAATACTAATCCAACATTCGAGCAGGACAACGTCTGCCGGATCCGCTAGTAGTACAATAAATTAAATATAAGACTTGGACGCCTTTGCGGGAAATAAATTGATTAGATTTTTTTGTTGTTTTTTTAAATATTAAATTTATATGAGATCCTCCTTCGAAGCAAAAACGCCCGTCGACGACGCCGTACCGCCTAAATCGAACATAACACAAGCATTTCTATTATAAGAAATTACTTTTGAAAAATAAATTAAAGACAATCACAGAACTTAGATTTCTTTGTATCGCGAGCGAAAATTTATGGGAATTGATTTAAAAAAATATAAGAAATCCCTTCTTAAAGAACTTCGGCATTCGATATTACTTCCCTCACTAGTAAGGTCACATCAATACAAAATACATCAGAATATATGATACACGAACGTCTGGACCCAATTCGGCTGCACACTAAAAGGATTGCAAGCGTGGCCCTATCTATAATTAAAATAGAGCCTTACATACCATATGCATATCAACCGACCGTAGTAACAACTGCTTAAACCTATCGATCCATTCAAATGTAGACCACTGAAAGAAACTACGAACTTGTCCATTCTACTAATTTCTTCTTTGAATTTTATAGATCATTAACTGATGAAGTAGTTAAACTGTAAGTACATTATTTTTATTAGATAATTACACAGTATACTGTGAACTATCACAGTTTCTATATCACTATTGCTACTCAGCATTTCTTTGTCCAAACCTCAAGCTTGTGTACGCTTTAGCCACAGTTATTTTGCACAGTGTAGACACCTTTCGACGTACACTTATTTTAATTTAAATATTAAGAAGTAATAGCTTTTCTCTTTATTTAAAATAAGAGGAATATGTTCTATATGTATTAGAAGCCTACTTCACCAAGACGCCATGGCAGCTTTAAAATATTTTCATTGACTTCTACAACAAAATAGAAGTTTAAGAGCCCTACCTCACCGACACGCCATGGCGACGTCGCTTCCCGGTGGCCTAAACTCGTCATTAAGGGCCGGCAGCGCATCTGCTGGCCTTCTGGTCGTGCAGATGTTCTTGGCCGCCGGTAGGCACTTCGGTGCCTGCTGCCTGCTCGTCTGCCCCCTTGTAACATAAAAAAAATAAAAATTTAGTAATACCTTTTACCACAGCTAGTACCATATATAACGATAAAAAATGAGAAATAGGTATTGATATATGGTACCTTTTTATCTTTCCAATATACGGTTCCTTTTAATTTGTTATATAAAGAATTTATATTCAGACTAGTGGCAACACAACTCTCTAATTTCGATTTAATTTACGTAGCCATTTATTTCGATATCCGCAAGTTTTGATTTGCGATGTAAAGGCAATTAACTCTTGATTGGTTTAACGATTTTTACGAGCCATTCGTGCCACCCGTATTTTTTACCGTTTGCCCTTTTATTATATTATAATATACACTTTCCTTCAATCTTTCAGCGTGTTAACTTTAAAAGTACAGGTTCCTGAATGTGTTATTTCTGATTATTATTGAATGATTAGCGGACGCGGCAGACGCCGTCCTGCTCGAACATTGGGTCACTTATTATTTACTACTTCATTCTATTATCCTATAATATTATTCCTGTTTCTGTACCCGTCCCCGTTCCAGGTCCCGTTCCTGAATTTTTTCCTGACAATTTACGTTAACTGTTTCCTCCCTGCTAAGTTAGTATTTTGTTACGTTATATTAAACGATATTCAGTTTTTTTAAATCCCTTTTGATGATAATTGCAGCATACATTCTGTCAATGTTATGTCAAACGGCATAAAGTTATATTGTCATAAAAAAAGTTTAAATTGTCAACACGCTAAGATTACATCAGGAATAATTTAATATGGTGTTAGCATACTTAATGCTTAAATTTTCCGCACAATTTTCTTAAATTTTTCTTCCATAAAAACCTTCTCCTGACAATAACGAACTCAACAAAAAAAGAATTAGCGAAATCAGTCCTACCGTTCAAGCCTGATACCGTGACCAAAGGAAAAAGGGATTCATTTTTATATATAAAGATAAGATAAGATAGACCGCATGTAGCTTTTTATATTTTGTATTAATTGAAATTAAAATGAAAAATCGTTTTTTAACAAAAACATATAACTACGGAATAAACACACCCATACACTAATGGTCATTAAATTCTGTATGTACACATAAAAATCATTTATCTAGATCTATCTATCTATTATATTCATCGAGAAATACTGACGCGGAAAATGTAACCTGACTTTCCTACTTCTGTATTTGTATAATTGTTAGGGTGATTTATACAACTGCTATATAATATATGGAAGAAGCCCGATCCTGAAGACAAAGTGTCTCATCATACCTCATATTCTTAGCAAAGTTTCTAGTCTTCTTATCATCTTTGTCCCCCTATAAATTTAAAAAAAAAAAAAAAACGCGGAACTATAAAAAGAGAGTTCATGAAACGATAAGAGAGAAGACAAAATAAAATATAACAATTGGCACGGGCCTCATGCCTGTGGTGCGTAAATTTAATGACAAAAAAAAAGAAACAGGTTTATCAGATTTATTGTATTTGTTTACAGCCATTACAATGCGAGGACATTTCTGGGCCTCCTCCGGCTTACGAGAGCGTCGTCGAAGACACTTCTGCGCGTAAAGATGGCGACATTCTACAGGTAAAGGAACCATTAGAGGTTATGATATTACTTAGGATATAAATCTTCATAAGTAACATAAATTTGGTATATGCACAATCATAAAATACTAACTTTGGTAAATTCAAAATCTAGTGTACGCACCTACACCTAGTTCTAGCAATATATTGAGCCAAGTTCTCGGCGACGCGGGCTTTAAAATACTTTAGACACCTGAGAAGTATCTAAAATTTTAAATCCTTATCATCAGTTTCTATATATATAAAAAAATATAAATTTAAAAACTAACCAACGCTTATGAATGTAGTGAGAAGAATAATTCCTTGAGTTCTGGAGTTTCTCCAGACCAGACCGGATAGAAAAACTTGCAATTCTTACTAGCATAGATTATATGCTATTTAGTTTTTTATTCTAGAGTTCCAGTTACGAAAAGCTTTGGATAATACCAAGTGAAAGACCACCAACGTGAATGTTTATCTTGGAAAAGTTTGCCTCAAGGGCTGCGCATCCTCTGATTTAGGTCAAACTGGCTTTGCCAACTGCCCTTCACAATTTTGCTATGTTTTGGATATTTGCGGTTATAATATAATATTTGATAAGAGTGGGGTCTTTATATTTTTATATAGTTATTGTTGAGATTGAATATTGAATATTAACATTATATTTTTTAAGGAAATTTGGGATACTTTTTAGGTATGTCTAAAATTTCTGCTTCCCCTGCTACTAAGCTAAAATGAAAAGCTTGTGTGAGTGGAGGCGACAATACCCCACAGGCTTCGGGCTTTGAACCGGTCACCTTTCGCATTCCCTTTTTTCCTTAAAGATTTTGGGGCCCTAAAATTGTCTATTTTTTTCATAAAGAAAACAAATCGTTTAAGAGAGTAAATCTGAGTGGCCTGTTGGCGCAGAGGGCAGTGACTCTGTCTTCCGCTCCGGGGGTCGTGGGTTCGATTCCTGCCTCGAGCCTGGGTGTTTTATCTATATGTATGTATTTAAATATTTCTACACAAAAAATATTGTGCATAACAGACGTCTGTTACCTATGACACAGGCATTAAGTTGTCTACCTTAGGAACAGAAGTCTGTATGTCATATAGTCCTGTATTTATAATATTATTTATTTATAATATTATGCACATATATGCTCTCAAAAAAAAAAGAGCAGTATGAAGATATCCTTAATATTTGCCTGGGCGGAGTGGGCTTTGTTGTCAACCCGGACGCCAAACTAGTTTCGAGGAAATACCGATTGTGCGAATAATATAAAAAAAATCTATAAAGGCAACGTATTTTTTTTTTGCATAAAATTAAATTCTTAATTGCAGGAGGTGATAGCTGATCCTTGTCCAAATTGTAAGACAACGTCCAAAGAAGACAATACCTTCAAAGACGCAGTCATGACAACCAGCACAAATAACAATTTATTGTGTTAATTATGACATTCTATGTAATTAGATTGCCAAATGTTGTACTAAGTAAATAATATACATATAATAAGGTATGCAAATTAAATAGTAAGTAAGGGTTGCCTACTACGGGAAATCCCTTTATAAACAAAACTCATATTCCCCGGAAGAGATACGATATATAGCGGACATTGATTACAGTATTGTAATGTGTAAGGCGACGGAGCGCAGTAATTTGCATGTGTAACTGACCCACTGGACATCTAAACACTTTTAATTTAAGCTCAGTAGGAGGGGAAACGGGAATTTTATACATACTTAAAAAAAGCACACGCACACGCACACACACACACATATTACAATATTTTTTTTTAATAACAACAAAGAATCTGATGTGTGATCTACTTATAGGCGTACATAGCATTTGCTTATCAGTTAAAAAATAAAATTGACATTAAAAACATATACAGAGCTAAAATAAAACCTTAGTAAGCATTCAGTGAATATTAGTATATATTATTATATAAATCGTCAGATAAGGTAGGTGTATATTCTGCCCATAGATTGCATATCCCTTAGGTATATTCTGCCCATAGATGATTACATATCCCTTATATTTATTCTGTCCATAGATTGTAAATGCCTTAAATTTATTCGACCCATAGATTGTAGATCCCTTAGTCCACTTATTCAAATATAGCCAGGAGTGAAATAGAACTATTCTAATACGAATACTACACAGGTAGTTCCTAGAACCAGCTTTACCTTATTATATTCATGCAGACTAACTTATGTAACTGCAACCAACTATGTTTAGTTTTGGTTTAACTTCTCATAAGCGGATAACTGTCACTAAAATAGTATACGGGCTTTGATGATTTGACTGGCCTGTTGGCGTCGTTGGCAGCAATTATTTAATTTGATCTCTATAATTCACAGTCAATTCCAAGGTCTTCCTTTTGATCCTGATCAAATTCCATTAATTTTGAGTGTTAAAAGATGCAAAACAAAATTAGCTGCATTCGGTTTCTTACCATATAAGTGTAAATCCATGTTTGGATATTGTAACAAAACGTACAGATATTAAAAATCCATAGACATTATGTTATGCTGTGTTCAAAGTTTAATGAACAATAGTACAATGGAAGAGTGTAGCGACATTAAAAAAGGAACACTCGCACTTCAGGATTCCCAACAGAAGTGATGGTATTGTATGGATACTTCCACTGGCCAGTGGAAAACCAGCCAAAATTAGTTGAAATATTCAATGAGTAGCTGCGCTACATTAAGCTTATATTACGTTACGATAAACATCGTATTCGATAATGACTGTCGTACATCACTATGTTATTATGAAGAAAAAATGGCCTCTGACAGCGTGCGGTCGTACCGCACCGTACAAAAATACATATTATATTATTATATATATATATATATATACATTACATTCCCATATATCGCATAAATCAAACACGCCTGGACCAATTTTAATTAATCCTTTTTTTTAAGATTTCGTTCGAATTATTGCTGGGATAACCCTAAAAACAGCCCTTTTCCCATACAAACGTATTCTAACTAAATTGTTGAGTCAATTTGAACTTTATTGGTATTTGATAAAGTTCATATAAAATTACAAGCACTCTCTGTTGTCTAAGAAATGCAGGTTGTGCTCCTAACGTCAATGTCTGGTCAGATGCACTGCGGGACCCCGGACTGTCTTATTATTTCCATATATCTTCCGTTCCATCCGTATCCTTTTTCTCCTTTTCATCTACCTTTATATCCTTTTACTCCATCCTTTATTCCTTACTCCTATCTCAGAGACGGCAAACTCGAAGAAAACCCGTTATTGGGGCAGCCATAACGCCGCACCTAATTGTAATTAGAAGTAACGCCAGGCTTGCAGTCCTTTTTGGTCTGCAGTCCGGGTACCAGTACCTTTTTCTGACACAAGATCGGCGTAAAATCATTTTCATCTCAGTAATTATGTGGTTACTACCAATATTAGACTTCTGTAGGTCACAACCAACACCATATAACGGTACGATAGCGAGGAAGTTGTATCTAAATTAGTGGTCGGCATTCGAGTCGATCGCTAGGTTAAGCAGTTCTTACCGCGGCCGAGTGATAAATGGCTAATCCATTCTATCACTGGTTTTCAAACAGTACGTAATGTCGCTGAATGACGTCATCAAAACCACAGCCTTGGGATTGTAGGGGTTTTGATGACGTCAGGCGTGAGTCGGTCATATGTAGGTATACTCTGCATCTTTTACCGCTTGTATCATGGGGAGTGTTCCGAAGAGTTGTTCGAACTAATACCGGCATCGGCATTCAACCACAGGACATCTCGTCAAAATTTGATATTCCACCCTCATCATCTCGTATTACTAAAGTCCACAACCGTGCGATTCTCTAGAAACTTCTTACCTCGCACAATTCCTCTGTTTAATCAGTTGCTTCAGTATTTCCGAACGGATACGACTTAGGGACCTTCAAGAAAAGAGCATACTCATTTCTCAAAGGCTGGCAACTGTATATTTATTCTTAATTGTGTTGTGTAAACATGCTCTCCGTTTTAGCTTAGAACATAACTACTATTAGAATAATCCATACATTGTTAGCTTTAACCTGTTTTGTGTGACATAAATAAATAAATAACTCATATAAAATAAAACTGAACATAAAGAGTTTTGACAATCAACATGTAGCATCGGGCGTTTTTTTTATATGGAGAAGTCATAGGCAAGCTTGACTTGACTGGAAGTAGTATAAATAGAATACAATCTATCTATCTACGCGGATTATAAACTTTATACGGTCGCAGCCAGAGCAACTTAACTTAGCGATCGACTCAAATGCCGACCACTGATTAGGCCACGACCTCCTCAAAGATATAGACTTCTTGATATTTTCCATGACGATAGGACACGTTAACAACTCGTTAGGAAGATTATTTTGAGCGAAATTTTACATAAATTTTGGGAATTACTATGTAGCAAACAGTATTGCCCAGTATTAGATACGAAACCCTTCTATATACGCGTGTCATGACACGCTTCTGGCCACTTTTTTAAACACTCGGATTACTTGTAGGGAAAAAGGGAATATTAGGTGAACTTATACTGGTTTTGTAAATAAAAAAACCCTAATTAACGTTTAATTAACTTAAGCGGAATTCTAGAACGAGGATGTCTAAATTTAAATCTAAGCTATAGGCTACGTTAAGCAGCCGGCTCCAACGAAATCCACGGAGGAGCACGGCTAAGTACTATTTATTAGTACACAGCACATACTCGTTGGCTGCGATTTAGCGTAATCCGGCTATTTGTAATGACACTCGTTAAGCCACCTTAAGGCCGTTTACACGACACGACTGCGACACGATTATTTGAAAACAACTTATATACTTACTGTGATGTATTCAGAGCTCAACTGCGGGTAGATGGAAATTTATGTTACAATATAAGACAGATCGGATGGTTAGCGTTAGCCGCCCGCCCGTTGACGCTGTGAAGATTACTCTGTCCAATAGCATACAGCAACAGACAAAAATATCATCGGCCATTCACTATCAGTGATCCGTTTTGAACAGACGTGTCATTTGGGCTGTGTACCTACTAACTGTTATTTTATTTGTGCCTACAATGAGTGCACACCACACTTATAACAATAAATCAATATTAACGTTGTGATACAAATCGTGTCGCCCAAAAGAGGAGGCGCCGATATAATACTGCGGCACCTAACTCTTCTTCCCATACCCTAACTTGCCTGCGCTGTGGATCCCACGTGGGTTTGCTTAGCCATGAAAGCAAGTATTCTCGGATTTGACGTTACTTATGTCATCTGACACAGATATGTAAGGCCAATGATGATGATACGAATAAAGAAAAGCAAAGGAAAATATGTTCTATCCTTCCTTCCTTCCTTTCAGCCCAATGACGTCCACTGCTAAACATAGGCCTCCTCCATTGACTTCCACAGAGCTCTATTTCGTGATAAGGATATCCAACCAATATATTCTATACTAGCATCTAATTAAGTAACTTCATCTTCGTGGATGTCTAAATTTCTAATGTTCTTTTAAAAGTACTCTGCGTCTTAATGTGTCTTTAATTGTATGTCAAATGTCATTCAAAACTTATCAGTTGCTTCTGCATAATAAAGTTCCTTTAGTACGATTCTATGACTATAGGTATCGCTAACACTTATTCATTATGTAAAACACTATTCGGTTTCTCGAATCGTACAGTATAAAAATATCTCTCTCGCAATATGCCTAAAATTGTTCAAAATAATGCTGTTAATTATAAAATCCTTTATAAATATCGAGCTGTCATCAAACTTATTTATCTCGTTTATTTTATCATTTATTAAGGCTTTAGTTTTCTGAATTTTATTCGTACCGTAAATTGTGATCGCTTAATAACCAAAGGAACAATAATAAATTCTATACTAGCATCTACACGCGACATGGACTGCTTGGAATTCGAGATTGGATTTTTTCTGGAAATAAAAGAATTCCAGGTTTTACTTAAAATAATATTGGTAATAATTTTAGGTATGCTTGGTATTTTCTTTCCGTTTTCAATTAAGTTTCATTTTTTAATCATACACGTAGGGTGAGGAGAGGAGGGGGGGGGGGGCGGGATAATAAATCTGAATGATTTTGAAATTGGTGATAACCAAAAGTTACCCGACTGAATTTGTCGTGGGCTCTTCTCAGTTCAGGGCGCGAGGAACTCTTGTAAACTTAGCTTTTAAATCGTAAATTTTATCACCAAATCAGTAAATAATGATTTAAAAAATGCATGATTACAAATTTTGAAAAACACGTATATAGTGCTCTTTAGTATGTACTTTTGTCAAAAACTATAATATATCTGCAGAAATTAGTGTTTTGATTAATACAAAAAAAACTTTTAAATTTAAAGATTAATATTCCCTTCAAAACACTCTAAGTAGTCATGACGTCACTTATAATATCAGTGCCTTTCTCTAAGCGTTAAATCGACGTTTTGACGTGACCTAGAAATCATCAGCAACAGTAAAGTTTCACTTTAAAAAATATTAACAAGTAGCGGTAAACGAGGGAAAAAAACAGCGGACTGGCAACACAGCGTTCTGAATGACAAGAATAATACGTCATTATGAAGCAATTTCGCGTAAAGTGCTGGCAGCACTGGAGGTCGTCACTCGGGATCCAAACGAACGTATATTCAGGTCCCTAATGAGGGCAAAAGCTGAATGGCAAAACGCCGGCAAACAGGAAAATTAACCCTCGAAAAGAACACTTTCGTGGATATTTGTTTTATGGGTTGAGAAATATGGGTCACTTTTTCAACTTTACTAGTTTCAATTTGGGCTGAAATTTTAATACTTGTATTACGTATTGAGGGTGCAAAGAATCTATGAAAGATCGTACCAGATTTGGCTAGGCAGGGGAGGGAACACAGGCAGTGAAGGCGAATGTTAGTGATCACTATAAAGAGCGCGCTCTTAAACCTACACATGGGTCACAAGTCCCGGGCACTGTTATGGTTCCTTCCTCTGCAACGCGATGGTCCCGGCACCCGCTCGCTGAATCCATGGAATGCTGAGAAATTCGTCTCTCTTAGTAGTTAAAATATTAATTTTTTTTAAATAATAATATTAAATTCTAATCGGAAAGAAATCATTGATACTGTAAGTGGACTCATCATATATTATTCTATTACCAGAAAAAGAAAATTTGGCAATTAATATAACAAACAGTTGTCATGATTACGCTTTGATATTATCCAATACATATGTGTGTAAAAGGCACCCATCTATCACTCAGTCGTGTTAAGAACTGCTTAAACTAGCGATCGGCTCGAATTCCGACCGGTAAAGTCCGAAACGGCGGGACCGATTTTGACGGAACTTTCGTTAGAAGATAGGTATTGTAATAAGTAATAATATAGATTTTCATAACATTATTAATAACTACAATAAAAATAATAATTGTCTATAAAAGTAAAATTTTACAATTTTGCATATTCCATCTAATAGTACGCACATTAGTTTAAACCTGTATTATAGGTACGCGGAACAACGTAATACCACGTATCCGGTGAAAAAAAACCCTGTTGAAAAAAACTCGCACACCTTACTAAAATCAGTTCAGGATGGTTGTATGTTAATATTCTTTAGTAAAATTCCACGTTGACACTTCAATCTAAATACCCGTAAAAATCAATCTTTGTTAGTCTCGCTAAAACTCCAAAACCGCTGGACGGTTTTAAATTTCGTTCCGATTCATACCTCTTATTTCAGGGAAAATATAATTAAGGAGGACTTAACGGCTGCCTCAGATCAAGCAATTAAGGTTGCCTCATTTTGAGCTTCGAAAATAACCCATAAAAAATATTAGTAATTTTAACTACTGTTACAAGTGTGAAAAATAAATAAATAGCTGCTGTAATTGTTTGTAGTTTTTCAGACTAGTAATATACGATATATTACTCGTTCCGTATTTATGTACGTGTGGCTGCGTATGTATGTCCGGCCCTTTTACTATCGTCCAATACTTAACAGGTCTTATTTTGTTTTATCAGCATTCAAGCAAATCTTTGTAATTTTATTCTCATATTTTTCAACGTCAGTCGCATCTACATGATCTTAAAATAAACCGGAGTTATAAAGGTTTGTAGGCCAAATATTTCCATTTCTTCCTAAAACGGACTGAAGTAAATATTCCAGCATCTTGCCGTCCTTGGCGGCAGCGCCCTGCGGCGAGATGCGCGACATGTAGATGGCGTCGCTGTCGTCCCTGTACGGCGGCGAGCCCTTGCCACCCGCTATGCTGAACCCTAAGCCCGACCCGTCGCGGATAAGCGTCGTGTGCACCAGCACCTTTTGTTGGTACGCTGAAAATTGCATATGATACTTAAAGAAATATATACTATATGACACATGGACGTCTGTTTCTAAGGTAGTACAACTTAATGCTTGTGTTATAGGGGTAACAGCCGCCTGTTATGATGTAGCGCCATGCTTGTAGCCGAATGGAGCCGGTGCGTCCGGGTATCAGTACCTCTTTCTTACAAAAAATCGGCTTGAAGTGGCGGCAATGCTGTCACTTCAAGTGATGGTATTGTTGTGGCGTTTCGTTCGGTTTGTGAGATTTCCCGGTGGCCTAAACTCGTCATTAAGGCCGGCAACGCATCTGCTTGTCTCCTGGTCGTGAAGATGTTCATGGGCGTAAGTAGGCACTTAGTTGCCTGCTGCCTGCTCGTTGGCCCCTTAAAACATAATAAGAAAAAGTGAGGGCATTCTTTTTTAGTATCACCAGCCAAATGTACATTTATAATATTCCTGTATCAGACTCACAGCACTACCGACCCTTGGTAACCATCTGACACCCGCACAATGAGAGCTCTGAAGGAATTCTGATCTACTAACTATCCGATGCTGACTTGTCCGTTTAGATTGCGGAGGATGTGGCTGTGACCGAATGCCGCCTGACGTCAACCTCGATACCTCCACAATCTCTACAACCTCACTACTAATATCATTCAGTGACATTAATCGGATCGCACTATTTTATCCACTCTTGGTCAACAAGCAGCTCTGGTGTGGGGGAGCCATTATAGAGTCTGATAAAATTTTAACCGCTGCGCATTGCCTACAGCTGTGAGTCATCTTCTTCTTCCTAGCGTTGTCCCGGTCTAGTACCAGGTTCCTATTAAATTACAGAGGATATGGCTGTTTTTTGCCGTCTAACGATTTCCCGGAACCCCTCCTAACCCCTGCAACAATTAATATCTCTCAGTGACTATACAGCCACTGTTTTATATGCCTACCGAAACAAGGAGGTGGTCAGATGTTTGAACTTAGGGATCTGCTAGAAAAGAGCATACTTATTCCTCAAAGGCCGGCAACGCTTTTGTTAGCCCCTCGGACTTGCACTTGTGTTTGGGCGTCAGTATGGATGGACAACCAGAGGGCTTGCAGATATGTTGCCAGCCTTTTAGAAACGAGCATGCCCTTTTCTTGAAGGTCCCTGAGGCGTATCGGCTTGGAAATACCGAAAGTGGTAACTGATTCCACAAAAGGATTATGCGAGGTAAGAAGTTTCTAGAGAATCGCACGGTTGTGGATTTTAGGGCATCAAGGTGTACCCTAACCAGACGCAGGAACGGAGTCACAAGTTTATTTCTGCTTCTCGTTTGCCTATCATGCATATCACAATTTTTTATAAAGATGAATATCTTTTCTGAGGAAGTCGTGGCCTAATCAGTGGTCGGCATTTGAGTCGATCGCTAAGTTAAGTTACTCTGGCTGCGACCGGGTGATTGATGGGTGACCCGTTCTAGCACTGGTTTATATTTGAAATCCGACTTCCTCCGTGTTTCGGAAGGCACTTAAAACAGTGGGACCCGATTAATGTCACTTTGTGAATTCACACCCCTTTGCTAATGTTCATTATTTTAAAGTGTGAAAGTAAATATTAATTAAAACGCTTGCTTGTGTGTTTGTAGCTATTTTAGTATAAACTCGAACTGGCACGCACTGCAACGTCAACTAATCGCGCGATCGGTTTAGCGGTTTGGAGGAGCGTGCGTTTTTAGACCGAACGCACTGTAGTGGATTGGCCTGAATAAATAAATAACAAGTCAATACCTCGGACTATATGACACCCCTTCCGGGAGAGAACCTCTGTCTCCCCCCCCCCCAACTACCGCGTAGACGTTAGTGAAACTCGGCTAAGTTAGTGTCGCTGCATAATATCTCTTGTGGACTAACCTATCTCCCGTTTATCTCAAAAGATCAACGAATATCTGCGAAATTTGGACCCCCATGGCTACTTCATCTGCCATCGTTGCGCGATCGCCCGTCCGCTTCTAACCTATCCGCAACAGAGTTACGTTTCGCGCAAAATTTCACAGAACAAATAAGAACTTCAAAAAAAAAAACAACAAATATATGCATTTTTATGAAAGCAACCAAACTACATAATTATAAAATTTATTTTATGAGTTGACTTAACTAGGATCGTGTCCAAAAAAGTATTACCCTAAAAGAACTTAAGAAAAGTCCTCGCATTTTATTTTAATCTTTTATCTGGTGCCCGGGACAGAGCTCCGAAGGCACGTAGTTGGCAATAAAACAGATAAACCTTTACACGGAATATATCTTTAGTACGAGATCCAATTTTCTAAAATGTTAGATACCCGTTTTCCACGCTTGTAATTTACGATGACTCCATTCGGACTACGGGGTCAGAACATCTTCTTCAATCTAGATAGAGTGCCGTATTATATAACTGTGAGCGCTTTGGAAACATTTCATTTATAGACTAGTAACTACTGACTTGATATATAAAAAATATCGATACTTGTAAAGAGTAACGTCATGTGTTGTCTCCATGTGATATCTCAATGTGTTTAGATATACTATCTCGGCCCGCTTTAATTCAGTGGTTCTCTTAAATGGGGGTTTTTATTTTTTCGCGCTGTACTCTAATTATTAAGCCAAAAATTAAAGTAGCATATGTTCTTCATTGTAAAATCAGATATCTACCAGCGAAAGTCACGTCCAAATCGGTCCTGCCGTTACGAAGATTACCCGGAACAAAGAGAAAGATGCACGAAAATGTTTAAGCTTGCTTCTTTCCTATGGGTTTCGTATAGTCACATGCGATTAGTATAAAATAATAATTTCAACATTACAAACAAACCCTTAAATTTTATTTATATCAATAAAATAATATAATACTGTAAAATGTATAAATATTTTTATACAATATTTAATATACGCTTTGGCAAACTAAGAATATATATGTAGCTATGAAATTACTTTGTATAATATCCTTTTATAATCCTACTAATATTATAAACGCGAAACTTTGTACACATGGATGTATGTTTGACGCTCTTTCACGGAAAAAAACTACAGAATAGATTTCAATAAAACTTTACAACAATATAGTTTATACATCAGAAAAACACGCAGGCCGTAAATTATAAGGATATTATGTAAATTGGCCAAAATATAACGTTAAATGTCAAGTGAGTAGGAGAAAATTCTGCCATCTGCGAGCTATTCTGGCGTGCGCTGCAAAAACCGTTAGAGTTACACGTATATAGTGTATGAAGGAAATATTTATATTAAACAGTTCTCAAAAAAGCCCGCGACAGCATATATCTTTCATGTTTTAGCCAGGAACGCCAAAAGAGAAGGAAAGGAAACGGGAACGGGGCCAATATTATAGGATAATAGAATGTAGTAAATATGTAGTAAGTAACCCAATGTTTAAGCAGTAGTAGTAATTAATCATTTTTCAAATCTGAGCGTGAATTTTAGGTGGCATTTTATACAATAAAACAATGTATGCAATTTTTCTTAAACAATTGTAAGAGAAAAACATTTAGATTTGCAGAATAGTAAGGAAACGCTCTAATGTGTGTAAAACTGCTATTTGTTTTCACATCAAGTCAGCAACGCTTAAGATATTGGATACCGATGTCGGTGTAATGTTGTCTTAATGCATTTAGATTAAACAATGGTTTGTTTGCCATTGTATTTCCTTACTAGCTGTATCCTTGTCTGAGTCAATTTAGCGATTTTAATAGTATTTGTTTTATAGGTATTAAGACATGCTAGAGATGGAGATCCGTTCACAAACCTTTTTGGGTAAAACGATATACATATGTATATTGTTCTAATAGATAAATAAAATTTGACAATTAATATAGCATACGGTTGTCACCATAGGTCACAATTACACTTTGACATCCAATACATGTGTGTGTAAATAATTTAGAATTGGTGTGCGTGTGATTTTGTTTTAATAATTTATTATTTTAGTATAGCATTTTATAAAAAAATATTAGCATTCGCTCACCTGTTTTTATATGAACTACAATTGTGCCTTATTACAGACTCTTCCGTAAGCGCAATTTTTATAAATTAATGGTACTTACAGATGAACTTCGGCCGCACGCACGAAAAAGTGTCACGTTCCGCATGAGCCGAGCGTGCACGGAAGAATTGATCTGCCTAAACGTTCGGTGTTATTAGATAAAATTGTCAACCGACTTTTCAATCCAGACAAGCAATTTTTAAAAATTAAATATAAAAGTTTGCTCTAATATAGTAAACAATGTATTGAGTAACTATCAACAGCTGATACCTTAGTTAATCTACCAATATAATAGACCTAGTTCAAGCCTACAAACTGTATTTACCTGATTAATAAACTATATGACAATTTTTGTTTATTGTTTCTTACTGCTAGGCAAAGACCTCCGCCTTCTCAGTCAAATTTACTATTTTATTGACCAATCTCATCCACAACTTCCCTGTAAAGGCATCCAAATCGTCGCGTTACCACTTCCTCTGCCAACCTGTTTTTTTTATTTAACATTTTACAATTATTTGTGAACAATAGCATAATAAAACCACTAAGGTTTGTCTTCATACGACGTCGTTGACGGCCATTGTGAAGGCATCCAGAAAGTCGCAATATTGGCCCACCTTTGCTGATTAAAATAAAAATATTCTATTTTGCATTTCAGTTGTAATGACATACATAAATATAACGAGCGTGAAGCTGTTTGTAAAGGTGCAGAACGTATTCGGAGTATGCAAAGTTTTCGCTTGTCTAATTGTGATTGGTGGGGGCATATATGAAATCGCAAGAGGTACTTTATGAGTATTCGGAGCATGTATCTGAAAAAAAGTTAGGCATAAAACGCAATTGATTACTAATTATTATATAAAACACGTTTTTCTGTGTCGTCCATTTTTGCCGTCTGAATAGAACTTGCCACAGTTCTACGGACAGCTGGAGGCGCTATGCCAGCTAGTGAATACAATTTTACCGGAGTTGGCTTGAGGCATCCCGCAACAATCCGGCAAGTCTCTTTGAGTGCCGTATCCACTAGTTTTGCGTGGGTAGATTTAAAGCTTCTGCTGACACAACACACAGCTTGTATTGTCACACTCACTCCTGAGAGTGGGTGTGACAATACCCCAGCAGCATCGGACTTGAAGACCTTGCGGATTTCCGCCCATCCGACCCCTAATTCGCATAATATTATTAATGCGTTATAAAAACACCGTTTTATTGGGGGGATTATTGTAAATGTCCGTGATAATAATAACCAGCGGTTTTCCGCCACTCTAACTATATCGTCGGTCCAGTAACTTAAGGTTTCTCAATCGGTTATTGTATAATTTAAAAAATAATTTATAAGCTATAGCAGGTTTTACTTCTTTAACAAAATACGTATCACCGTAAGATTAATAAAGTGCCTTACATAAATAATAGCAATTTGCTTTTTAAAACAATTGCATAATCCTGACCAGTTTCACGAAAGATTTAAAGAATTTTCTTTTCTGTACCTGTCCATAACTGACAGTGCCAATCTCCTGTTCCTCCGCAAAAGCAATGCCACCGTTAAGAAATAGTGGCAACCAATAACCGGTCTTTTCGGTCGGCTCGATTCTCTAGCATTGCGGAGAGATGTGGGGTCGCTCTGCATGTTTTACTACGTGTATCATAGGGAGTGTTCCGAGGTATTGTTCGAACCAATACCGGCAACTGCATTCCACGACAGGACATCTCGTCAAAATTTGAAATTGCTCGATGGGCGAATGATGTGAGGACAGTGACGGGAGGTAGCTGGATGAGATTTGCAACGGATAAGTGAGAGTGGCAGTAGCAAAGGGAGGCCTATGTCCAGCAGTGGGTTATCAAGGGCTGACAATGATGATGATGATGATGGTGGACATACATTTTTGATGGAATAAGAAACCTTCCTTTATAGATTACAGCAAACTTTTTTTTATATTACAAGGGCAAACGAGCAGGCAGCAGACATCTTAGTGCCATCTGACGGATGGACGGACGGCCCATGAACATCTGGGGGCAGACAGACAGACGGACGGACGGACGGAGCGAAATTATAAGGGTTCCATGTAGTACTACGGAACCCTAAAAATGACTTTTTAACAACATAAAAGTTAGAATTCTATAAAACTTATGAACTGATACTGTTAATAATTTCAAATAAACAGTTCATACATTTTTACAGTATTTTTAATAGCAGCTATATTAAGCTTTGCTGTGACTATCTATAAAATAATCACGTATAAGCACTTACGAAATTCGCTTGTAGCTTCTTAAAAATAAAGCCTAGTGTCCCGAAAGTGTGACAAGGATAAAGACTTTGTTTTATAATATGTAAGGACATGTTATCAAGCAAAGTCCTCTGTCGCGTTTGTCTGTCTGTTCGCGATACACTCAAAATCTACAGAACGGATTAACATACGGTATTCAAAAATAGATCGAGTGATTCACGAGAAAGGATTTCATGTAATGTATATATATATATATATATATATATATATACATAAAAGCCGAGAATTTAATAGATTTGTAACGTGATTGTAGATCTTAAAAAGATCTATAAGAAAGTCCGCGACGTCATATGTGCCGGAGAACATTTAATTGCATAAAAATAGGTTCATATATAGAAGTGAGCTAACTTAGCATCGGACATTTCTTGCAATGTTCAAGACTAGTGATTTTCCTAATCGTCTTATTTTAATGCCTGATAATTCTTAATATAAAAATAGATACATTTGTGGAATCACAATCAATTAGCGCCATATTACTTGCAACCTTCAAGTTCCCGTAATTTCTGCATGCGACTCCAATGTAAACGAGGTATTCAAGTATGATACCGACTAATTGCCTTATCCGATGAAGGGGGATCAGAATCCGAAAAAGCTTAATCCCTAGTCCCTACTACAGTGCCCTAAAAACACAAAAAATAGAAAAACAATCACTATTGAATATTTGTGAAAACCTTGCAATTGTCTTCAAAATAAACTTCTTTAGGCTATAGTATCAAGAGATTATTAACAGCTTCATCCTACAGTTTACATCTAAATTATCTGACAGATACAAATTGATGCATCCTTTGTAAGGTTGTAAAACGCTAACGTTGTAAATAGTAAGGTAAAATGCAAGCTAAAAATTTATAAAATTCAACATTTTTTTTCTCGCCGTAAAACCAGAGTTGAGGCGCTCAAGCTTTGTATTTAATAGTCATGCAATAATGTAATTTAAATGAGTTAAAATTTGAGGTTTTCATTAAAAACTGAGGTAACAAGTATTTTTAAAAGAGTGGGTAACGAGTTCTTGCTGATTCTTCTCGTGGCACGACTTTTCTGAATCAGTGGTAGCTATTAAAATATATATGTAACGATTCAAAAGTCTACTTGTGTAAAACATCTTTTGATTTGATAAAAGAGCCGGCAATGTCATTAAAGAGATAATACTAGTAGCATTTTTTTTTTAAGAATATTAGGAATACTTTTAGGTATGTCTAATATTCCCTTTTCCCCCTCCTAATAAGCTTAAATTAAAAGCTTGTATTAGGAGTGGGTGCGACAATTGTGACTCAACGGCGGTGTGGTTTGAATCGGGTACCTTGCGGATTTCAGTACATACCTTATATACCGTTGAGCTATTGAGGCTCTAAAGCATGGCCTTACTACTGTCTTTTTGATTAAGATAGCGGCATTCTTGTAGCTGAATTGGGCTGGCGCGTCCGGGTACCAGTTCCTCTGCAACGCGATGGACCCGGCACCCGCACGGTGAATCCATGGAATGCTAAGAAATTCGTCTCTCTCTCTTACGTTTATATTTCAGACCGTATCGGGTGCTATCCTACAGAAGAGATTTTTTATATGAAAATCACTTTCGAGTCAGCAAGAGCCGTTCCAAATTTTTACTTTTCATTTCAATTTTTCCGTATCCGTAAGAATGTTTAGAAAAAAAATAGGTTTAACTCTGAAATAACAGCGTTAGACCGATGGTTGTGGCGTTTTCTCTGGAAGGCCTATATCTCTCAGTACGCATTAAATGGTTGAAGTAAAGGTAAAATATAGGCGGGTGGGGCGACATTTTTCAGTTTTTGCCACCACCTCGAAAAAAATTAAGATCCGGGGCTGCTGTTACGTCATACAGGTAATTTGTAAAATCATTTCATTTATTCATTTTATTCTTCATAAATTCATTCATTTCATTCTTGACGACGCGCGAATGACCGAACTTTCAGTAGCATATAAACATCATTTTAATATTTATACAATTGTTAACTTTGAACGCTTCGTTGATGTGTCCCAAAAACCAATACCGCATGAAAAAGTGCAAAATATGTTCAGTAAAAAACTTTTAAAAAAAAGTTTTTATTTAAAAGTACAGGAACTCCAGTTAAAGGTACAGGACCTCTCACAGACCGAACAAAACGCAATAACAATGCCACCACTTAACGTGACAGCATTGCCGCCACTTCACGCCGATCTTGTGTAAGAAAGGTACCCGAAAGCGTCACCTCAATCGGGCTGCAGACCACAAGGATTGCAAGCGTAGCGCTACCTCTTTTTCTTTAGACGCATTTGGCATTTTTTGAAATGGGAAAATATCATTGAACTCCCAACACCGTTACTGATATCTCTGTATGTTCGAGTTTTCATTGTCGGCAGTCTCGAAGTGCCACTGACTTTTTTTATTTAATGTGCAGTGATCGCAACGCAAGGGTCGGTCACGCATCTGGTTGTGGTAATGCAGGCATCAATAGGCATTACTTCCGCTTGCTATATAAGAAAAAGGATCTAACGAGTAGGCTAGACGAGAGGGCTGGAAGTGACGTCTGCAATCTTTGTTAATATTATGTCTACGCAAAGTAAAATCCAAACTATGCATTGATATCATGAAAAAATTTTAGGAAAAAATCTTTAAAATAACAGCTTTTATTTAAATGTACTAAAACGAATAAAATAAACTTTTCCATTAAAACTTTTACTATCAACCTTTAACGTTATTACTCAATTTATATGATACAAAGCTTGTCGCAAGATTTAAGTACTCTTAATTACTTAGTTTAACATTTTTGAATGCAGCATATCTTCGTATATATTGTACTAATGTCACGTTAGGCAATGCAAGCAACACAATTTCTGCTGCTGCTGCTATTCGCACGGGTAGGCCCTTGTGTGTGAAAATGAAAATAATAACCACGAAGTGCCAGGTGATCGTTATGCTATCGCCTTGGCGCCTCGTTGTTTAAAGTTAGTTGTTTTTTGCGAAGTGTGCAGTGTTGCCAACAAGGCTCACGATAAATATACTATTCATCGTTAGAAATTTGCCAAAAATTTACTAAATTTAAGTCAATTAATTCGAATCTCGCACTTTTTGTGCCAAAAAATATGTACTAAAGTGTTTTAGGGTCGAATAAAATGTCATTTATTTGAAAATATGCTAAATCTGTTATAAAATACATCTAAATTGGCAACATTGTACGTGTGGTTTGCTTCGCAAATAAGTGTTCTAAGTCTTCAAATCAAAGAATGTACAAACACTGAAATTTTTGAAAGGATCACTAATAATAATAATAAAGTATGTCGAGTATATTAAACTTTACACACATCATACAACAAATGGATGACTTTTATTTTTATTGGCAAATCTGTTGATAATATTTAGGAGGTCTGTGACTATTTCTGGGTGAAAATTTAGAAGGCTTAAACTTGACAGCTTGTCTTCCAACATGTTTGCTGTCAACCAAGTTTTTACATGCCTTAGCCGTTAGCGCAGTTATCAGTTTCAGTTGCTATTAACATCATAGTTTTTAAAAGTGGCTTTATATGTCAAAAAAATTATATGCATCGCGGCCTGTGGCCAAAATTGCTTTTTTATTTTATTTTGTATAATTTTACACTTTTTGTTCTGTTTCCATGTCAATGACATCCGAAGTTCGAATGACATTTCTGCACGTAATAATCTGTATCACTATTGCATTATTGTTCTCTGTGGGTATGTCATTGATAGCGTCTGCCGTCTTTAGTTTAATATTAACGCGTGAAAAGGCATTTTAATGTGTAAATACAGTCAATACATCATCCTAAGCATTATATTAAATGTAATTGATAAAATCATAATCTAATATCTATCGAAAGGCTTTATTTTTCGTTGAAGGATTGAAGTATGGACTTTATTAGTAACTTTCACAACATTGTAAACTGAAATAGTTGGGTGAGAATGGCGCAACGTTTCCCAACGACTGGGCAAAGCCCCGCGCCACCACAGCGGTATCCGGGGCCCGCTCCACCTCAGGGTTCACCAATGCCGCCTAGACCATATTCTGGATCTACCTTTCCGGTAAAGTTGTATTACACATAATATGATATCCTAGTACTATTCAATATGTTGTTATGGTTATATTACATCAGGAACAGCATCATTTTCGTTTAATTGCACTTTGTCGGTGGTATAAATAAAATTTACAATCTTAACAAATATATATCTATGTTCTACTTACCTAAAACCAACCAAGGTTCATTTTAGAATATCGTCCCAGGGGGTGAATTTTCCTTTATCTGTCCAATAACTGATTAGATGCACTACGGGTACATGACTCCGGAGCACCCTAGCTGCTATTGTCACTACCTTTATACCGTCTGTGACAGTAGTATCTGCATTCTTTCCCTCATCTACCTTTATATCCTTTTCCTCCATCCCTTTTCCTTACTTCAAGGAAAAATTTATAAGACCTATACACATTCCTTTTAAAAAAAATATATATATATATATACCTAATACCTATATGCACAATCTGAAAAATGAAGAGACATCGCTTTCCATTTTTGCCGCATGTATCCGAGAGAATGTCCTGAGGAGTTTTTTGGTCTTACATCGGTGGCTGAACTTCACCATTGCTTCTCGCATCAGGATTCTTAAATATCACTAATTCTTCCTCTTCTTCTTAGCGTTATCCTGGTCTAATACCAGGGTCCACTTAGATAGCAGAGGATATATAGAGGATACGCGACAACAACGCCAGCACATCGAGTGCTGGCGTTGTTGTCGCGTTTCGTGCGGTTTGTGAGAATTCCCGTCTTGACGAGTACTTTGTATTTAGCGGTATACATCTAAATGAAAGCTTTTTTAAAAATGTTTTTTTACTTCAAATTATTCTGTTACGCTTCCACTTATGTCGATTTGAAACAAAACATAAGAGAGGATAACTCAAAAGTTAACAGTAAGGGGCTGAGACGAATTTCTTAGCGTTCCATAGATTCACCGTGCGGGTCCCGGGTCCCAGGTCCATCGCGTTGCCTGGTCTATGGATTTCCGTGGTTACTTACATGAATCTTAATTTGCCGCTTTATTACCTGAAAAAATAAAAGAAGTTTGGGGTGTCGGAGGGCCTTCTCAAAGTACCGTTCCGCGGTGACTTTGAAAAAGTGTTTGATCGACAGGAGCTTTAGATCTCTATGGAGGTCTGAGTTCCGGACGAACCAGGGTGCTCCAGTGGCTATTCTGTTAAACTGTTTTGTATCGTCTGCAGACGTTTCAATTTAGTTTTATGGATGTGTCCGAAGGTGACACTCGCATAAGTCATGATCGGCCGTATGCAGGTCTTGTACAACGTCACCATCTATCAGTATATAATGATATTTCAACATTTTTAACCGACTTCAAAAAAGGAGGAGGATATTTTTATATTTTATATCTCGGAAATTTCGTCTGGATGAACTGATTTTTTACTTGAAAGCTGGCGTGTCCCGAGTTTCATTTCAAATATGGTCGAGTTCTGGCAATTTTGGAGTGTTTTTTTTTTGTTAAAATTTTATTTATTGTATAAGTAAGAGGTGGCGCGACGACTTGGGCGACATTGCGGGAAAGGAGTGGATTGGGTTAGCTCTGGATAGAGGCGAGTGGTCTAAGAGAGGGGAGGCCTTCGCCCCAGGCGTCTGTTACCTATAACACAGACATTAAGTTGTTTACCTTAGGGACAGACGCCCGTGTGTGATATACGTAGTCCTGTATACATATATTTATTTAGTATAGAGTGCGTGTGTCATGCCTCTCCATTGTGCCAAACGTAAGCTTCATCCTAGCGTTATCCCGGTCTGGTACCAGGGTCCGCGTAGATAGCAGAGGATCTATCTGTGGGTGAATAAAGATGAGTGACGTCTCTGACTCTGACGTCTGACGTCATCATTGTAACCACCACAATTTCTTCAACTCCTCCGAGCGTAGAAGCGCGCGGAGATCGTCGTGAATCGGGTACCACGTGCCCGCCGTCGGGGACGTTGTGTATCATGTGTGGCTTGTGTAGTATTCCCTATCCTGTCAAGGTCGTTGTCTGTCATAATCAAGTCATCCGGGTCGTGGAAGACGTTTTTGGGGCGCCTAAGATATTTTGGAGCTTGAGGATTGGGCGTGTAGTTGTAGGAGCCGACAACTAAGGGGTTGGAATGTCTGTGGGCTTTCTCGATGTACCGTTCCGAGAGGTCTTTAAAGAATTTACGGTAGCGCCATGCTTGTAATCGAATTGGGCCGGTGCGTCCGGGTACCAGTACCTCTTTCTTACATAAGATCGGCCTGAAGTGGCGGCAATGCTGTCACGTCAAGTGATGGTGTTGTTGTCGGGTTTCCTTCGGTTTGTGAGACTTCCCGGTGGCCTAAACTCGTCATTAAGGGCCGGCAGCGCCTCTGCTGGCATGGTCGTGCAGATGTCTATGGGTGTCGGTAGGCACTTAGGTGCCTGATGCCTGCTCGTTTGCCCCTTGTAACATAAAAAAAAACCTAATGCCTCTAATACATAATTGTCAACGGTTCCGAGTTTCCATGCTGAAAGTCCGACGGAAAAGTTCCTATATAGACTTATAAATTGCAATCTACAAAAGTAAACATTTAACATGTTTGCAATTAATAAATCTACTACAAAAATTATAAAGCCGAAAAAACTTTTACCATTAGGATATTATTCAAGTAGAATAATTGATTTTTTTTTCGTATTGGTATACTATGTTGTACTAGTTTAATTCTGTTATACAACTATTATATTGCAAATGTAGATCTATTTATTATATAATGAACATTTCGAAACGATATAAGTCGACGAGGCGAATTTACCTAGATCAAATGTTCGTTCTAGGCCCACAGGAGGCAAGTCTTAATCACGTCACGCTTTTAATAAGTGCTTATGCACCCCGCGTTGACGCTAAGAAGGGTCCTCTGTGGACCTAGCACGAACATTTTCTTCATAAGTAAAGTCGACTCGTCGACTCACTTTGGTTTGAAAAGGGAGTTCAAAACAAATTATTCTGAGTATTCTTCTTGTTCTCAATTCATGTTAAAAACACGCTTAGTCGTAAGGGGTTATTAAATTTTTAAGTACGAATCTTCATTGCCTGTTTCAAAATAATATATGTAACCGTGGTATTATTTAATATGTAATAATAAATAATTTTGGTCGAACCCTAATGACTCAATTACAGAACCCCTAGGTTCCGCGGACCCGAGTTTTGGAATCTCTAGAGAAAAGAATTCCCCCAAAATAGGTAACTTTTCTGAGTCCCGAGAGAGAGGTGGCACCGGTGACTCACAGCGTCAACGCACGCGCCACGAAATTGGAACGAATTGGTTCATATACTCGTAATTATTCCCAACCTTTTCTTGGTGACGGACCACTTTTATATTTTTATTTATCTTGTTAGCAGGGACGATTTAGGTACAATTATCGAACTGTAATAATCAAATTGAAACTTTGATTAAAAACTTAATAAGAAGTGACATATATTACTGACACGGCATAATGTTCCTTTCACGGCGCCGCTAACCCCCTCCACCACGCGCAACCTTCCGACTCACTACCCGCTAAAGCTAAAATCATTCGCGGACCAAATTTTGGCTTCTGCGGACCTCTGTTTGGGAACCATAGATTTAAAGGTAACACTTGCTTTAAAGTTACTTGGATTATTATTTGCTAACAAGAAGGCAGGACGCTTTATTTACATTGATGTGATGTACATCTCATATTAAAAGCAATTTGTAGAAAGTTTATATTAAAATAATTAGGGATTCTTGGCACTTAAATTTAAAATATGCTTTATGCATAATTGATTCTTTTGAATAGAGAAATATTTTAAAAGCTATCATTGATTTTGATGTTCATAATATTGTATTTAAAACACAGATAGACAATGTAATGTAAACAACTTTATATGCGAGCCTTCTGGTCATGTCAATTGCTAGTCACTTACCGCCTTCTCGTTTGCAAATATGTAACCTTAAAAAAATAGCAAATCTGTAACTCGCCTATGAAAAAGTATTGCGAGAGATGTGACAGAAAAATCTGAAAGTTGTAATTGAATCGAACGACTTCGAGACTGCAAAATACCTAGATAATTGACGGCGCTCGTCTCAGATTTGTTAATGCGGCAGATTCACGAGGCTTTTTATATAGCTTTACGAAAATTACTAGATAAAATGAACGTTGTAATAAATTAGACCGTTGCCATCTTGCTATTGTTTTATTCTTTAAACCCAGAAGCAAAAAGAGAGGAGTTATAAGTTTGACGTCGATGTTTGTCCCTGTGTGTATCTGTGGCATCGTAGTTTTCAAATCGATGGACCGATTTCGATGCGGTTTTTATGATTCGAAAGCTAGTTTCCTTGCGGTGGTTCTCAACTATGTTTGGTGAAAATCGATGAAGCAGTTTGGAGAGTATCAGCTCATTTTGTTTGAAAGATTTTTAGAAGAAAATTGATTTAGCAGTTAACTAGTTATTCGAGTTGGAAGTGAAGATAAATAAAATATCAAATGAAAGGATTTGATTTGTGTATTACATTACAAAATTGCTATTTGAAGAGGGAGTGGGGGGAGGGTATAAATTTACTGAATTGAACGAACATAACCAAGTGTGGTATCGGAAGTTTATCGGAAGCTTTTTAAATTTCGAATTTATAGCCGCTACACACGTTTCGATAAATTGTTGCGAAAAAACTATGGGTAGAGTTAAATCGTTGCGAAAAAGCCGTACGGATTTGACGGAAATCTGTGTAGCGGCTGAAGTAATATTATTTTGTATTGTAATTAACAGCTACACTGTCGTATCTATAGTCGTGTCTAAGTTTAATACAATTTTCAACAATTAGCCAAATACAGCAGTAAGAATCTTCATTAAATGAGAGCAAAGTAATAAATATACGAATTCGATTCGCGGTAATCGAACGAAGTAAACTGTTTAGAGCGAGTCGAGTGAATTTCTAAGAATTGCCAATTGTACGAGTAGATTATCGGAAATCGTAACTTCCCATTATTATGTCGAATGTAAGGGCTGTCGAAAATGACATTTTTATGGTAAACTAGCCAACCTGTCACACACTGTCTTGCCCGAATTATAGCTCGGTTGCTATTAGCCATTTTACCAATCTCCTAGAGGTATTTTCCATAAAACGTGACACTGGTCGTATGTTTTAGAAAATAATAATATTACAGGGCACGTCAGTCTTTTAATAAAAATGTAATAATTGATACGATATGTGTTTTGTTTGTTTAATATCTTCTCCGATAGAAGTGAGTATAGTTCTACGATAGAGCCATTGAAACTTTCTGCAATAGAAGCTTCCAATAGAAGTGGAGTAATATTAGATCGTATATTGAATTCAACGTTTTTCTGGAACTAATACTTTCTGTTTGATTATGTAATTGAAAATATGGCTGATAGTTATGGGTATTTGACAAAAATGCATACAATATCAAACTACTTGTTTGATAAAGTATATGTTACCCACATGTAGATACCGTTAGATATATGAAAGGCGAATGTATCTTTATATAACTTCCTGATTTTAATGGTAAAAATACTATAATCTCCCCTATAATACGTTGGATTATTCCACATTATAAGAAAACGCATTGTAGGATTATTATCGTACTATGCGCTTGTACGGCCCCGAATGTGCATAATTTAATATTTTAGGATAATATTAATTCGTTATAAGAGCACCGTGTTATAGGAGGGATTCTATAATCCCCTATATACCTCGAAGATACTATTATCTTTGAGGCCTACGATGTCACAGACTTGGAAAAATACTGCTAATTAAAAATAAACATATAAAAGCAATTTACATATGTCTCATCATCGCATATTAGTCGTGTCGTTATCGTGTCTGCGTCGGTCTTGTGGAATATAGACAGTTCCATCATACGTCATAATGCGTACATCAAATAACCTGAAGTTTGTTGGAGTAATATTACCGGGCCGATGATATTATTATAGGTTTGATTTATAGGCGCGTTTCTCGGATTCGATGTGGGAGAGAGATCATTACCGGTGCTATTTTCGCCTCTGATATTGTTTCTATTTTTATTATCTAGATGGCGTTAAAAAAGTTAAAAGTGTTTTGCGATTGAGAATATAAACGGGATGTTCTTATCGTGAGTTATATTTGTGTTGATATTAACTGTTAACTCCACGATGTTACAAGATTTACTGTTGCGTGATTCGTGTAACAAGATTTTGTTAACATTCTTGAAATATGTTATTCACTATTGCTTACATTTCTCGTTATTTATCTACAAGCCCACGATAGCTCGTGTTAGAATTTTATGTCAGTGGACCGAATTGTTATGCCGGACGACCCTCTAAAAGTTATATTTCTCGGTACTTTTTTTCGGTCCTTTCTGTGCCCGACAATATATATGCAAAGTTTAATGATAGTTGTTTGAATAAAAACGACGTGAAAGCGTCACAATTTACCACAACGAACGAAGTTTTATCAATTATATTGTAATTACATTTACAGCGGTGCAAAATTTAGAATAAATTGGTTTATATAAAACATTTAATAGGAAGTTTTATTAATAATTTGAGCGATAGAGAATTAGTTTGAGTGAAGGGAGTACGCTCCGGTTCTGCACACAATAATCGTTTTTAAGTCTTAGGTGATTAGGCATTTTATTTTTATTTTTTACATTAGTAGTTTATAAGATTGCCTCCTGTTAGTTTTAGGTCGTTAATTCTAATCATTCTGTAGTTGTGATAGTCGCTAAGAAATGTTCTTTCTTTCTTCTAATAGGTCTTGAGGACAGATTTTCTTTTGCTTTTGGTCCCAACCATAAAAAGTAGCGAACATTTGTAAAATTTTAGAGTATTCGCAAACATGTTACTAGATTCTAGAGTTATGTTAGCCTTGGTAAAAATGGTATACAATTAACATTCTCATAGACTTACCTGCGTGCGTTTTCCTTCTTTCTTTGGCGGTGGTGGCAGCAGGTCCAAATGCTTTGGTCTGTTTTGGTTTCCTTTAGGTTCTTCTAAGATTTTCGACGTGGAAGCCGCTCCGGACTCCGAAGCTCCACATTCTGAAGCCGGCTCTGATGATTAAATCATACTTACATCGAATATTTAAATATATATATATATACTAATCTGATCATTAAATTTATTGACAGTCGTCCTTGATGCCATTACTTAAGTATACGTAAATAAAATGTAGATAAATCTTCACTTGAAAATTTATGGAAAATATCTTTGTAAAAAAAAGTTTTGCACGCATAAGATTAATAATGTCTTAACTTATCAATGATAATGTTTGTGATGCTTTTATTTCATTATTTATAAGAGCTTGTTAGGTAAATCATAATGTCTTTAAAGTAGGTGATATATTATATACAGATTTACTGGACACTTACGATAATCGAGGATCTGATATTTGATGGTCATATATATATATATATATATCGTTATACATATATATATATATATATATATGTATAACGAAAAAAATTAACATTAAATGTAATTATCAATTAACTAATACGTGAGATTGAAAGAAAATTAACTAATTATGTACGGAACGCATGGATATACTAGCGTGGATGCACGATGATGGTCCGTTTTCCCTACAAACCTCAGTCCTAGCTTAGGGCAGGTAAAAACACTTATTTTACCCATTCGAATCACTCCTTTGTTAATAAGTATAGCCAAAAAATGAACTGAATTAATTTTATTAATAATCGCGTTTAATTTCGACTGACAGCCCACATTAATTCTTTCTTACTCACCACCGTCACTTATTCTTTCTTAATAATTATTTTTTTACCCTGGGAAATGCATTTACGAACTAATTTTTCTGAACAGCAAATTAACCACAGAACGTAATACCACATTTTATCTAATTTTAAGGATTTGTTTCAAAAATTATGTACCTATTTTTATTACATAATTATAACAAGAATCGAGTACCGTCCCATCCCAAGTCCCATCCACGGGTCTCACCAGTCACCAGTATATAGTTTAACTTAAGTTTCTTACCTACATAAGGTTAAAAATGCAGCTAAAAAAGGGCTCTTCTAAAAATAGGTTAGACTTTAGACGGAAGAGACTCTTTGAAAGATGGAACTTACTGTTTGAACTTGCCTGCGCTTTTGAAAGTCGAGTGGATCTAACAGAAAGGGTGACGTACAATCTCATTTCTTTGTCTAATTCATATTCAAATTTCAAAAGAATTCTCTTCAATTAAGACGGTCTTTGCAATCGTCATATAATGAGATTTAATGATCATTGATTCAAAATGTTAGAAGTAAAGTATTCCGATATATGAAAAATAGTGTATAAAACTCAAGGCCTAAAAAATGGATTTATATTACCTGTTACATTTATGAAATAATGTATACTATTAACTTTTAACCACAACTTTGCATAGGTTAAGTCACGAATATATTCGTGATTTAACAGCAACAATAAAGTCTAAAAACTATTTTCAATACCTCGGTAATAGTTTTATTGGCATATCTAAAAGATAACATAGTCTGAGTTTCGCTAACATAAAGGCGATTATACAAAGACTCATGTCAAGTCGGTTCGACAGTTAAGGCGTAAAAGGCTAAGGAATAAACAAACGAACAAACAAATACCGATTGGCTATATAATCTCTCTTTCTCTCTCTCCTTTCTTTGTTATATATTCCACATGGTGGTGGGGCCTTCCTGATTTTCGCTCTCCACTTCGCTTTATATTGAAAATCAGTTTCTGATAACTGGCATATACTCATGTCCTTTAGCGCTACATCTTTCCACGTAGTTTTGGGCCTGCCTCTAGGTCTTCGCCCAAGGATGGAAAGTTGTGGTGCTAAGGTGCCTACATATTCAGGTGGCCTCCTTCTGACAAGGCCGTACCATCACAGCCTATTCTCCTTGATTTTGTCGGGTATGTCGCGTATTATTCGCATATATAATATTAGTTAGAAAACAAGAAAAGGCCCTTTGCATTCATAAGAGTCATCTTCAATTTCCGCCTCACGTCTAAATGCCTGGAACATAAAACAGAACCGCATTTTGAAATAAAGTTGCAGTTCGCAATTCCTTTTGACATTGGCCGAGAGGGAATTGGCAAGTCCTACGTGAGCAATTTGAAATTTAGCACGGCCAGCGACATGGGTTTGAAAATTTTTGCTGTTTCGAGCCACGGAGGATGAAATGTATACAGCTGTTGAATATTTTACGAGTTTTACATTTTATGTTCGTTAAAAGTGACTCCATTGCGTCGGATATACGTTTCAAATTCAATGGCCGAATGTAACAGTGGCTTAAAAATAACGTAACGTAAAAAAAAGTAACTACGACCCTTTTATACATCAGAAGACATTGTGGATTCTTGCTTTAAAAAATGTAATTTAAATAAACATGAGGCCATAACTTTTTACCAGGCAATGAAGGCCGTAGATTCAACAGTCGCTATCTGAGTCGATCGCTAAGTTAAGCAGTTCTTATCGCGGTGATGAGGTATCCATTCTAACTCTGGTTTTCAAATATCTGACTGACCGACCGTTTTGGAAGGCACGTAAAACAGTGGGTCCCGATTAATATTACTGGTTGATATTAATCCTAGGATTGTAGAGGTTGTGGGGGTTCCGGGGATGACCGCAGACGCCAGTCGGTCATCTTAACTCGCCCTACAGCCTCATCCTCTGTAATTTAAGTGGACCCTGGTACTTGATCGGGATAACACTAGAGGCAGAAGAATAAAATTTTACTGGGCGGTCTTTTAAAATTGCATATTAATAAACTTCTAGATATAAAACGAGTATGATATTACTTGCAAATTCTCTGTGGAACGGTAGTGGTTTATTCTTATAACGGCCCTCAGAAAATGAATTTTATACGAGATAACGTGCATAATAGCACGGCTTCATCATATCACGTAATTTAATCCGCAATCTATACACATGAAGATATCCTCTGGCAATATTGTGTGCATCTATTTTTAACTACAGCAGCTCACAATTCAGGCGGAAAATTATCGAAAATTTTAGTAATTGTAAGGAATTGTGAATGAATTTCCTTAATGACGTTATTACAATATAGCTTTATTATTATACTTTTTCTCATTAATTTTTTTCCTCACTGATTTGACACAGTTTACTTATAATTTGTGACAATATCTGTTTTTTTTTTTGACATTGTTTATTATTAAATGTTAATTAATTGTAAATATGTAACTCTCCAGACATTCTATTGTTATTATTTTTTTACTTATTTTAATACTGTTGTCATCTGAGTAAGTTGTGATGACCTATTATTAGTAGGGCCGTAGTAGCCGTAACTAGTAGTATTTTGTAAACCAGCTGTTTTTGTATGAATTGTTGTACCCACTGTTGATTGTCTAGTAATAATAAATAAATAAAAATAATTGGTACATGAATCAGAATTGTGCCCTATTTAAGTGTATCTTTGTATATGTAATACCCTATATGTGCTATTTTTGATATGATAATGAATAAACGCATAAATAAATAAAAATAAAATTGAAGTAAAGTTGATTTTTTTTCTTAAAAAATGCGTATGACTATAAATACGATACCTATAGCAAAAACCCAAGTAAAACATTTTTGTATATCTGTCTGTCTGTCTGTTTGTTCCAGGTAATCTCCGAATGCGAAAAATAAATAAATATTTGGAAAGTGCTTTCACTGGTAGATAGCTATTTAAGGTTCCCTAGTTCTAAGAAGAACCGTTACAGTTTCGCTTTGTCCGTCAGTCCGTCTGTCCGCCTTAACTAACTTTTACAATTGCACGTGTAAAGTGAACGTAAATACATTTGGTACAGCTATGTACTGGGTATAGATTTTGTTTTGGGCATCTAAAGATTAAAATATTTTACATGTTGGGGGTGGCTGTTATAGATGTGAAGCGCAGCATTTTTCTTTTCATTCAACCCCATTATTTGGGGAGTCATTGGATAGATTTTTTTAAATAAAGACGAGTTTTCTTTCTTAGGCAGTTGTATAGTCTAAGATATATATATTAAGCAATTAACCACCTGTATTAATAAGCTGTCGCTATATGTACTAGGGATTTTAAAAATTATATGAATCGAACCCACGACCCCGGAGCAGAAGGCAGGGTCACTGCCCACTGCGCCAACGGGCCAGTCAATATAGCATTTAAGTTTCTTTTTTTTATATACCATGTAACTCTGTTTTTATATGATGTATACATCGTTGGTGGCTTTATTAAATAATATAAAATAGAGAAAGCGCCATTTTTGCAGATCTTCTGGTCTGCAGCCGGATTGGACAGTCGTGTCCGGGTATAACTGGAGAGTCATAGACACAGCTCCGGGAAGGTGTGTTCGGTAAGGTAAAATTGCGAACACGGTAATTTTTGCATAGAAGATGCATAAGAGGCAGCAAAATTTTAGCATATATTAGCATTCAAGGCGGTCGGGCTGTACTTTAAAGACGTAAAAACACTCTGGCCTGTTTTTAACTTGACTTATATACAGCCAAAAAAAGAAAGTAATAAAAATTTCTAGTTGCACACATCATGTATTTCTGATAGATTTTTCGCACATTCTGTATAATGCGCAATTTCAAAATACTATTAATACATAATTGAAATTTTTCGTATTGATAAAACATACTAAAAACTCATTATAACAAATACCTTTATCACGTATCACATACGGAACCCTTTAATATAAGCGTGTCTAGATACGCTCTGGGCCACTTTAGTTAGACTTTAGCTCCGCACTGCTTCTTACAGCTCCGCACTGCTTCGCACAGCTCCGCATTGCTTCGCTCAGTAAGGAGCTGAAGCCGGAGTTCGGAGTACGGAGCGAATATATAGCTCCGTACTGGTCGGCACAGCTCCCGTAAGAACAGCACAGTCTGACACTAAACAGCTCAGCACAGCCCCGCACAGCATAACTAGAGAACCATAAAGAAAACTAAGGACAATATTTATTAAAATATTACATACAATATATAAACAGTACAAAAAACTTCTACTCACAATTGCTGTGGAAAAATTCCTTAGCGTCGTATAAAAGGGTAGGATGCTATCAAATCGGATGTGGGGCAGATATTACGTGGGGCACATATTATGTGCCCTCACGCGACCTTTACGATGTTAACGACGGAAGAATAACGCTAAAACGTGGCTGACTCGAGAGATTTATCGTACTGACCGAAAAATAACTCAAAAAATAGCTTAAGCGAATTTCGCACTCCTTTATAAAGGGTTTTGTTATGTTTGAATTGTAAATTGTGTGTAATAATTGTTTTTATTGTGAATTATTTTAGCCGTTATACCGTATTCATTTTCTCTTTAGACAAAAGTTAAACAAACTATAAAAAAAGGTTATTTTATGTGTCATCATCGCAAAGTTAGACAAAAAATTAATGTGCGAGAAAAATTATTGAATTTACACTTATTCTAACGTTTCCAATAAATAAAAATGCAGTTATTTAATACACTAATTGGAATTTAATTTTTTTATGCCCTTGTATCAGTTTTTACGAATATTTTAAATAACCTGATAAAAATAGTGCCTTAAAAAGAACCTAAAATTGCTAAGTTTAGGTTATTTTTAAGGTTCGTTCTTTTAAATTTGTATTCTCTGTCAACATGTCAATACGAGTGTGCAAGTTCTTTAGTATTTGTGTTGTATCTTGTTATTTCATTAGATGTTGTGTTTAGTTTTTTTTTTGTGTATATGTTTTATTTTACTGTTACCAAACAGTCAAAATGAATGATAAACCTGAACTAAGCGTTGGGAAACACTGGTATCTTTGTTTACCTTTTGTCTCAAGACTTAATGAATAGGGTATACCTACTGACAAGAAGCCGGCAACGCATTACCAGCTCCTTTGGTGCAGCAGGTGTCCATGGGCGACGCTGATCACCTGACCTCGGTTGATCCATTTGCTCGTTTGTCCGCTTAACCTATAAAGAAAAAAATTACGCGGAAGAAGTCCGGGGAAAACAGATTTGTATAAAAAATCTATCTTTTGCAAACAATATCCATGGGCTATAATATTCTCTCCTTCCCATGAACCTTTATATCTTTTCACTCCATCCCTTTCCCATACTCCTGTCTTTCTAATTAGAGGTAGCGCCACGCTTGTAGCCGAATTGGGCCGTCGCGTCCGGGTACCAGTATCTCTTCCTTACATAAGATCGGCGTGAAGTGGCGGCAATGATGTCACGTCAAGTATTATATGGTATTGTTGTCTCGTTTCGTTCAGTTTGTGAGACTTCCCGGTGGCCTAAACTCTTCATTAAGGCTGGCAACTGCTTGCCTTCTGGTCGTGCAGATAGCCATGGGCGTCAGTAGGCACTTAGCTGCCTGCTGCCAGCTCGTTTGCCCCTTGTAACATAAAAAAAATCTCTTATTCCATTGAATATTAATAGAATTCGAGACAATTTTTCAAGCGATCCGCAGAAATGTGAAAAATAAGGCACTCATCGCGAACACTTACGAGTCAGATAAATCTGTCCACCAACCTGTAGCGTTTGTTACATTTCTCACGTTCTCCAGAAAACCAGGGGCTAATTTCAACCGACTTTAGTAAAAGGATGTCTAAAAAAATGCTATAAAAAATAATATCTAATTCGCTTAGAAAAACGAAAATACGTTTCGTTATAAATACTACATACAGACATTGAAAAAAAAATTAAGTACGCTGGAGGAATGTGTGAAAAAAGTCAGCAAAGCTCTAGTGGGAATGGGCTGGGCATGTGGCACGAATGGACCCGCAAAAGTGGGCCAATGTGACTATATGGACTCCCACTAATGGCCGTCGAAGAACAGGTTGGCCGAGGAAACACTCTGACGCCGTCCAATACATGTGTGTGTAAATGGTGTAAATTGTTTGGCATTGGTGTGCGTGTGGTTTTATCTTAATAATTTAATATATTAATATTGCATATTATAAAAAATATAAGCATTCGCACATCTTCCTCTATATGAACTACAATTGTGCCAAATTTCATAATCCTCCGTCCGCGCCAGGTTCCGCAAAATGGTACCGAAAATTTTCACTTACACTATCTAACAAAACCCACACGCTTGATGATTTGTGCTTTAACATAGTAATTTAAGCTCACATTTAGATGCGTTAATTAGTTATATTAGATGATGGCAACAAATTAGCCTTATCTATAAAAATAAATAAACGAAGTGCGTTGTAGTTTGTATATCGCTACATTGTTGGTTCGTTTTGTTCGTGTAATATTTCAAAAGGGATTTGTCAAAATATTTTTTCTAATGAGTTTTTAGCGTGTCTCTATCATCATGGAAAAAATTAATTCTACATCTAATATTTGGAAATTTTAATAGGGGGCGAGGGAAACATCCTGCGGGTGGGTGGATGGACGGTCGGAAGGATAGAAGGATGGGCGGACGGACTGAGAAAGCAAAACGGGTTCAGCACTCTCTGTTTCATCCATAGCAGGCCAGAGATCGTGGCAATGGTTCCTTCCTCTGCATCGCCACGGACCCTGCACCAGCGCGGTGAATCCATGGAATGCTAAGAAATTCTTCTTACTAGCTTCATGCATTATATGTATATTCTATATGCTAATTATGCATTATATACTCTTCTATATTCTGGATTGAGGAGGCCGTCGCTTAATCATTGGTCGGAATTTGAGTCGATCGCAGGGTTAACTTGCTCTCGCTGCGACCGGCTGACAGATAGGTGACCAGAAGGAGGTCGATCGCCAGATGAAAAAGTCTTTACCGCGACCAGGGGATAGATGGGTGACCCATTCTAATACTGGTTCATCAAATATTCGATTACCTCCAGGTTTCGGAAAACGTATCAAAAGGCTGGTTCCGATTAATGTCACTGAGTTATATTAGTCGTGAGATTGCAGAGATCGTGGGGGTTCCGAGGATGACGTTAGATGGCATTCGGTCATCCTAACTTGCCCCACAGCCACATCCTCTGAAATTTAAGCGGACCCTAGTACAAAACTGGGAAAACACATTTTAATTTAATGAAATTTTATAGATAGGATGTGAAATTGTATGACAACAGGCAGGGAGGGTCAGAGGCTTTGTGACGTCACATGGCAAAATTAAAAAGGAATTTAAAAAAATGAAACTGCTGTTTTGTTTTAATTTTTTGAAATATATGCATAAAAATTGGAAATTTTGTGACGTCACACCAAGGTGGTGGAGGTGGTATAGGAAATATGACAATCTGTGACAAGGAGGTGGGGGGAAAGGGTTAAAATTGTAAAATTCGTGTGACGTAATTTATGGTAACCAGTTGAAAATTTCTTTTTCGATTGCTTTGAAAAATTGAATAGTCTACTGGCGGCAAAAGTGTAAAACCGACCCTGGTTAAATAAAATTGATTAATTAAACTTATCTTACAGCCATATATATCTTACATATTACGCAGAAGATATGATATACAATGTAGTAACATTACAATGTGTCTTATATTAAAGAATATAATTAATTGACCAATACATACATTAATATTACACAATATGTAAGGAGTAGGCGCTTACCTGTCTCGTACAAACAGGTTACCTAATTCAATTAGTTTCTGTTATGTATCACACAGCATCTTAGGAGCTTACGATACTGACGTCTGTGTGTCAAGTGGTCCTATATATTTATATATATATTATATTGAAGTTCTGCTTTTTTAATGTATGTATTTATATATTTCTAAAAAAAATATTTCTGTATAACAGCCGGCTGTTACCTATAGCACAGGCATTAAGTTGTCTTCCTTAGGAATAGACGTCCGTATGATAGAAGAAAATTCGTAATAATCCATCCTAACGAAATTTTGGGTTCTACGTTTTCGGACAATTTTAGGGGATTTAACGCGCTTTAGTCGCGGAAAACGGCTAGTCTTTTTATGACCTGTAAAGAATATATAGACTTAACTTTAATGCTGTTGTTTTGAATTGCGGATTCAAAACATTTAAGGTATTGTGTTTGATCTATATTATCCGAGTCGGGTAGATCGATTTTGATGGGATAATTACATGAATGAGCATAAAAATGAAAGATTCAATGTAATCGACCCGTGTCCCTTGCAGCAATAAAGGCGGACCGCACGCGCGTGATGGAGTACATCAACCGGCTGGACAACTACGACGTCAAATATCTGGGGCCGTCAGTTAGGACATATTCTTGTAAATTATCAGAAAAGAACATAGCCAAGTACAATATAATATAACTGATAGAATCGGGCGTTACTTTGCGGAAATCCATGACATGCATGAAAAACTAAACTTTGCTTTGCTTTAATCCGCGAATGAATACGAGGGAAAAGCGGTGTAATGCTGTGACCCGAAAGTTACACCACCGAATCCGCCACCAAAGCACAGCAGTACACTGACTTTCCGATGTGCCTCAATGCACGTTTCGCTTCGACACCGAAGTTTGCAACGACAATTGGAACCGGTAGGTGGAGATGGTCAGTGAAAGGAGCAGCTAGGATGCTCTGGGGTTACATACTCGTAGTAGATCTGATCAGTTATCGGACTGATAAAGGAAGATTCACCCCCTGGGAGGAAATGTATTGGACTCCACTTGGCTAGAGCCAGCTTGTTAGCTGGGTCCCGCAGCGCCGCTGCAATAGCACAAGGGGCTAGCGGCATGAGCAGTTCGGGCACTATCATACCAAGTTCAGAGCGCCCAGCTCTCACTAGGTTATACATTCTTCCTGCTGCCTCCTCGTCTGCCCCCTTGTAACATAAAAAAGAAAAAAAAAAAGACTTCCCGGTAGCCTAAACTCATCGTTAAGGGCCGGCAGGTCGTCTCCTGGCCTTCTGGTCGTGCAAATGTCCATGGGCGTCGGTAGGCACTTAGGTGCCTGCTGCCTGCCCGTCTGCCCCCTTGTAAAATAAAAAAAAAGAAGGAAATAGAGATATATAAAAGATAATGGAAAGTTGTAACATTGGACGCTACAATTTTCCGCTAGGTTGCGCGCGGTAATTCCATAATATATTCAATTATCTTATATAATCAGTAAAGCAAATGACTATAACCCTACCAGCTAGAAAGTGACAGGTATTGGTATATCACTGGTATTAAACTGTGATTCGTTTTTTTAGTAGCTTTAACATGTTATATCTGAAGTGAATGATTCAAATTAAGTGTTACAAATGAAAAAGCCATTAATCCAGCTTCGTTTTATCGGTTTTTCGGGGATTTTTCACGCGGCCGATTAATATGCGTGCATGCGGCGCGGTGTCCGCGGTGTTTTGTGGACCGATTCGGTTGTTTTATCGCTTGAGCTCGTGACTATTACTGAAAGTGCTAGGTCAAAGAAAAAGATTGTTTTAAGCAGGCAATACACTATGCAGTATAACGAATTAAATGTGGTATAATTGTTTGAATGGAGATTAATGCCAATTGTGACACATAGGTATAGTTGATATAAACTTATTCAAAAAAATCTTCACAGGGGCTGACTAGAGATATTTTTTTTAAGTTGAAGTTGAGACTATATTTAGATTTAAGTTCAAAATCAAGTTACCAATAAATTAAGTTGCACTGGACTACTTCAGACAGAAGAATTGGGAATTCCCTGTCCCTTTGTTTTGTCCTTCTGGGAAAAGGCCTCCCCCTCTAAGAACATACTACTTTATATCTTGAGCCATTATACGTTATTAAGAGTACGTGTTTGCCATGCATCTTTGAGTTTCTAGAAAATTTAATGTAGTGCAGCAGTAAAAAACTTAGGTGAGATTGGAGCTCTCTACTTTACACCGCGGTTTTAAAATATAGGACCTACAATGTGTAGTTTAATTTTGGTAGTGTTGTTTTTGTTTTTGATACTGGGTTGATATTTTGATGAATGATATTAAAAAAGACGAAAATTCAACATCAGTGGTCGGGAACCTTTTTGCAGGCAAGGGCCACATCAAAAAAAAAAAAAATGTAGGCGGGCCGCACTTATAAAAAAATTATTTCAAAAAGAAATGTCTAGATACTAATTTCTGTGGGTAGATATTGCAAACGATATTAAAGAAGCTAAATTTAATACCTACATGTGTCGTTTTAATTAAATTTTTGTACATGAAGACAAAACAATTATTATTGTACCGCCATGCTTGTAGTCGAAATGGGCTGGCGCGTCGTAGCGTGTATTAACGTTTATGAAATAATGGAAATAATTGAACAATATTTTCTATTCAGATGCCGCGCTTTTTATAGTGATCATTAACACTCACCTTCACTGTCAGTGCTCCCTCCCCTGCCTAGCCAAATCTGGTATGATCCTAGTGCGGCTTTAGATGTCCTTTCTAATAATGAACTTATGATAGTTCCTGACGAGCCAAGGTCTTATAGTAGGTGGTACAGGGATTTTGCTGGTATACCCCTTGCTCCTACCTCTACCGCGCTGATCGCATCGTCTTCAATTGCCTACAGACGCAAGCAAATGTCTTGAGCAAATTGCAGTGTAGATAAGTTAATTAAAGGTTTCTTTGGTGGTAGGTGAGGAGTGTAACGGCTGTAGATGAACGCATATAACGCCTTAATCTTCCTCCATTATGACAAATGCTCGAGATGTTCGTCGGTGACTTTAGAAATTGCACACATAAATTGTTATTTCATTGTATCGCATGCATATAACAAATATCTACGCTCAACATATAACACTTGAATGTTGTATAAGCGATTTTTGTCTAACTACTTCTTCGTTCATCGTCGGTCTATTTTTCAAGCCAGTGATCTCCGCCCGCGTTCTCCACAACCCCGCGCCAGTGTGAGGACGCGTTAACACATCGCGCCAGTCACTGGCGAAATGTGTTATTCGTAGAATGTTTATCGTATATATTTTTAGTGAGATATTCTGCGATGGCAAGAGAATTATATGTAGACAAAACATTCAAATTTGTGCAGCTACAATACAGGTCCAGGCCAGCGCTACAGTGGCTTGTCAAAGGACTGTTACTTCATCTCATCATCATCTGCATAGCGTCATCCCCCAGGTGTGACTACAGTCAAGCGCTAACCTTTAGTACATAAATAAAAAACATTTTGAAGTGAAAACCTATAGGTGCGTCGTGAACTTTTTTGAAGTGAGAGAAAATCATTGATTTCGCGTCATCATCATGTCACGTCATCGTCGCCGAACGTTTTCCATAAGGCATACACGTACTGTGTATGTATATATGTGTACTTTAAAAACGAACACTGGTACTGTCGACAAAATAAGTTAAAATAACATTTAAATGTAGCAAAAATTCAATTTTAAAGATGGGTGAAAATGTATCGTGTCACGCCTCTAATCAATGCTGATGCAACCCGCGTTGACATTAAGGAGGGTACGATGTGGACCCAGCAGGAATATTTTCAAAGTCGAATTTTCGACTCGAACGGTTCGAAATTTTCGTGCTAGGCTCTCTGACGCGATCGTTACAGACGCGGTGAAAACGTCGAGGTGATGCTTAGTGGAACGCGCTGTTAACAAAGTGACGTCATAACAACTTCGAGTGTCTTGCAGCGAATTTTAATCCTTAAATTTGGGGGATGTAGACTCAATCCACCACCTTTATACTGCAACCTCTTCTTACTCCTAGCGTAAGTTGCAGAGGATTTGGGGATTGTGGGGCAATTAAGGATGATAGACTGTCGTTTGTCGTTATCCCCAGAACCCCCACAAACTCACTCAGGACCGACTGTTTTACGTGGCTTTCAAAACATGGAGAAAGTCGGAAGTTTTTAACACCAGAGATACCATGACTCACCCATCAATCACCCGAATAAGACCTGCTTAACATAACGATCAACTCAAATGCTGGCCACTAAATTAAGTAACAAACTCCTCATTTTCAGAACATCTGTGGGATGTATAAAGATGAAGTTTGGTAAGGAGTTAGTGTATAATTAGTAGACATCTGCTTAGAAAAGATTGTTTCCGAGTCCGATTTAGGAGGTCTAATAGCATGCTTAATTTTACGCGTACACAGTCGTGGCAAACAGCTAGTTACTTATAAATTAATTTCCAAGACATATTTAAAAGAAAAATTGTTTAATTTTGTATTCTTAAAGGTAAAAAGTCATAAGGTTATAATAGTATAATACGTTTAATAGTCAATTTTATTGCAAAACCAATATGCATAATTACAATGAAGCATCGTATTGACTTATGAAAATAATATCTGTTGCAGAAGACGAACTTCCTCCAGCTGATGGGGCTGGTGAGATTATGACTTGTGATTCTATTACAAGAGAAAAGCTGCGTCCAAAGCTTTTTGCATTCCATGAAAATAGAAGACCTCCATATTGGGGAACTTGGAGAAAGAAAAGTGCTTTAATCAAGCCAAGAAGACCATTTAAGACTGATCAAGTAAGTTTTAAGTCTCTTATATTCATATAAATTCAAATTGTGTCTCTTACATTCATAAAACTCAACATACAGACAGTCAGAGTTTTATTTATATTTAATAATATTGAATAAGCCAATTGAACTGGTTTTGAATCTAGTCATAAAAAGAAATAATTCTACTCATTAGTCTAAGTTCAAAAATTGAGACCATAACAAAAATTAAGTGGTCAAGAGCCTGTTAAGGCCCTTATATAGAAAGGTTTTGTATCTGATACGCAATGAAGATGTTTGTTAAATAACTTCAACAATTGTTTTCCAATTTCACTCAAAATAATTTACCTGATTAATTTTTTGAATGTCCTTTCAACATGGAAAATTTTAAGTCTCTATATAGAACAGTTTAAAAATCCAAGGGGATATCAAGTAAAATTGGTGATAAATAAAAATTCATTAAAATCAATATACATTAACAATTACATTATATTAATTTTCAGAAACTGTTAGACTATGAAGTAGACAGTGACGAAGAATGGGAAGAGGAACAAGAGGGAGAGAGTATTGATGGAAGTGCTGCGGGCAGTGATGATGAACAAGATGCTGATGAGTATGAAGTAGACAATGAGGTTTTTGTCCCACATGGATATTTGAGTGATGAGGTAAATTATTGTGTACAATGGAGCATTTCTTATAAATCGATCATCGACGGCTGCACGCACGAAAAAGTGTCACGTTCCTTCTGAGCCGAGCGGGAAAACCAGAGCGTGGACCCTATCAAGGGGGCCACGATTAGCCTAAGCATTCAGCGTTATTATGTAATATTTGTCCGTTTGTAAAGTTGGTTTACAGACAACCAATGCTTTTTTTGCCTTATATTCTACCCGATAAAGGAGGTCGTAGCTTAATCTGCGGTCGGCATTTAAGTCGATTGGTAGGTTAAGCAGTTCTTACCTCGGGCGCGTTATGGGTCACCCATTCTAACATTGGCTTTAAATATTATTTTTTTTTTTTGTAAATATTCTCAAAGTCCGTTTTGAAGTATTTTGTATGGATATTTATAAAAATTTGGTTGTTTTCTAGGAAGCAACAATGGATGAAGACGATGTTTTATCTCTGTCACCTGAAACTCAGAAAGCGAGACTTAAATACCTTGAAGATGAATTCGAATCAGAGATGAAAAAACCTACGGAGAAGTTAAAACCCAGGCTTTATGGCTTGTTATGGGAGACTGAAGATGGAGGAAAACCAGAAAAATGTGCTGATGCTTTATGGAATTACTTTGGGAAATTGTCTATGATAATGAATGACATAACCCCATTATTACAGCCTTCAAATGTTACTGATGAACCCGAAAAGAAAAAAGTTAAAAAGAAAAAGGCTCCCACTGTTGTTGAAGGCGATAATCAGAGTCCTAAATCTGAAAAGAAGAAAAAAATTAAGCTTGACGAGAACGGGGGCAAAAAAACAAAGGTTGACAACAAAAAATCTGCACCAGAGACAAAGAAAAGTCAACCAGGAATAAATGCCTTTTTAACCAAATTAAAAGCATCATGAAACCACTTGTGATCTGTTGAATTAAATATTTGATAATATTGTATTTATGGATATTAAAAAGTATAAGTCAATGTTGGCATAAATTATTGGTTCTATTGTGGGTGTAATTCTGTCAAGGACCGATTCTGTAATCTGTGAAGGAGTATTAATTCAAACATATTATTTCAAACATATAAAAAACATTCATTCACTTTTATAATAAATCTATGAAAGTTTATTGATTGTGAATTTTATGAGCCTCAATAGCTCAACAGTATAAGGTATGGACTGAAATCCACAAGGTACCCGGTTCAAACCCCACCACTGTTGGTGTATTGTCGCACCCACTCCTAATACAAGCTTTTAAATCAAGCTGAGTAGGAGGGGAAAAAGGGAATATTAGTCATACCTAAAAAGTATTCCTAATATTCTTTTAAGAAAAAAATAAATAAGATTTTTTTTACTATAATATGTCTGTAATGAAACATATTTTTTTAATAGAGGTTCTATGATTTGTATAAAAATGTATATCTTTATATTAAAAACAAGGCCTTAAAAAGAATATGAAGGTGTTGTCCAGAAGTTTACTACTTTATCTTCTAGGTTTTTAGTTGCATTCATTTATTAACATATTTAATTTTAAAATCAATCTTAGACAATTTTTAAAGGTATGCAAGTGAGAAATATATTTTTGATGCATAAATAGAAATTGATACAAAGAAACTTAGAGCCCTATCTCACCGAGACGCCATGGCGACGTCGCCGGTTACGGATCCAAACAATTCATATTAAATTTGGGACAGATAACTCAGTTGGCGAAGGTTTGGCGACGTCGCCAAATTAGAAGCGTAGCCACGATTACTACTGGCTATTCGTTTGGCAACTATTTCCATGTCTACATAGCCGGCGAAGTCGCCATGGCTTCTCGGTGAGGTAGGTGCTTTATTTTTTATGAATTACATATATTTAAAGTAATATTGTTAAAGGAAATTACTTTTAAACAAAATAGTTTTAACTTTTGCTATTAAGAGTAGGGACTGCCTTAGTGGCAGAAAGGATCCGAAGCCTCGGTCTAGAAGTGTCAGCCAGTAAAACTGAGGCTCTTCTTTTTCATGGGCATAGAAGGGGCCCTCCTCGCGGGGCAACACTTGTATTAGAGGGTTCAACTATTTCAGTGGGACGCCAGATGAAATACCTGGGCTTAATGTTGGATGGTCAATGGACCTTTAAGGCACATTTTGCCTTTCTCAACCCCAGGCTAATCTGTGCGGCTGCAGCGTTAGGCCGCCTTCTCCCCAATATTGGAGGACCAGGTGGTGGCTCAAATCCCTTCTCAAAGGCCGGCAACGCATTTGCACGTGGTGCGTATGTCTATGGGCGTCGGTTGTCATTTAGGTTTGCCGCCTGTCCATTTGCCCCTTTTATATTAGGCTTGTTGCTATTCGCGACTTTGTCCGCGTAAAATTAGGTGAAAATTTTAGGCGTGATAATATAAAGCATTCAGCCTTCCTCGATAAATGGGCTATCTAACACTAAAATTTTTTTTTTAAATCGGACCAGTAGTTCCTGAGATTAGCGCGTCCAAATAAACAACTCTTGGTCGCAAACGATTTGTTAACTCCTCCCTCATTGGGGCTATAGTAAATCTCACACACATTGCTCAAAATTTCTATGTCTCTACAACTTGCGCGGGAAACTAATTATTTTGCAAGGAATAAAATAGCCAACGTTGTTTCTTGTACCATTGGTGCAAGTCCAGCAAAAACTGGTACGTTTCGGAATGAAGAAGTGCGTTTCGGAGATTAGCCGTAACAAACAGTTACACAAAGACAGGATAAAAATGCTACTTTTTACTAAACTAATTCCGTTCCAACGGTGTGACCCTTGCAAAATAGTGTGTGACTGCAACTCACAAGCTCGTCAATATCATTGGCTTACAGTGCGTGGTTGACTTTGAATTTACAATAGAAACGCTGCACACACACACAAGCAAGCCTTGTAATTAATTAGTGGAGGGGCATGCATTTCTAAACTGAAACATCTATAGCCTTAAACGAGTAAATCTTGTATATAATATGTATAATCTGATATATCCAATGAGTTTCATGACATTTAGTATTTAAGAGGTTTCGGGGGCGATTATTCGATGTAGCTAGGTTTCATTTTGTCCTGACAAGTCGTTGAAGCAACATCAGTGATGAATTACTTTAATTAAAACTCCCGCGAAGGTGATGGATAATTATTGTTCCTGCACCCTTTTCGTATTTTCCGCTGAAAAGTTAATCCACAGAAGAAAGACATTTGTACATATGTGGAATTTCGTCTATAAAATTTGCAAGCAATGTCATGAGCGTCACCAAGGGTACGTAGGGAGGGGCAGCTGCCTCTCCCCCCTAGAAATCCCAAAAATGTAGCCAAGTCTAAATAAATAATAATAACAATAAAATACGTAACCGATTGCCATCTGACTTCATCCTCGGAACCCTCACGATTTCTACAACCTTACGACTAATATCACTGAGTGACATTAATCGGGCCCCACTGTTACGTGCCTTCCGAACCACGGGGGAAGTCGGATATCAAATATAAACCAGTTCTAGTATGGGTCAGCCATCTATCAACCGGTCGCAACAAGAGCAACTTAACCTAGTGATCGATTTAAATGCCAACCACTCATTGTAAGCGTTTTTTTTACGGCATCACTTTACAAATCACCAAAAATTCTCGGCTTTTATGTCTTTTCCGTTAAATTGGACACTGCCTGTATGTTAATTTCACATCAGTTAAAAAGTATTCGTCATGAGTTAAAGGAAATATCAAACGGGACACTGTCAAGTATTTAACACAATTATTTATCTAAATAGTCCAAAATATCAATTTTCAAGTACTATCTATGTTCATACGGATATTCATAGTTCGAAAAACTGCAGCATAAAAATATCATATATCATATTTTGTTTATAAACGATAAAGGTAACACTTAATCCTATATGATCGTGTTACCTGGACACCTTTACCGTACACGTATCGTTTCTCATGAATAAAGCGTTTGGTATTGATTTTAATTTAGTGGACTGTAACTGCGAATATATTATAACAGGATCCTAAATTTCCCCTAAAAACACTTTCCGATAAACGTGTGACGGAAGATACAACTGCTGGAATAAAAAGACACATGAAGGCAGCTGTAAGGGATAAGAAATCACACACTTACCTACAAGGATGCTCTCTTTGGATTCCCGAAGTGCCAGTGTCCGTTTTGCAACTTGTGTTTTGTTGTAGGCATTGTACCGTATAGTAAGTTTCTGTCTTTGGTCCCATTTAATCAGATTCTATGGGATTTTTTAACAGGTAAGGGATCTCCCAATTTTACGCGGACAAAGTCGCGGAAAACAGCTAGTTGTTTGTAAAAGATAAATATTCCTTTTTTTAGGGTTCCCTAGGAACCCTTATAATTTTAGCTCTGTCCGTCCGTCCATCTGTCTGCCCGTAAGGTGCCCTCCCCCACCCCCCTAGCATTTCCAAACTATTAGACGTAGAGACTTGAAATTTTCCATGTTGATAGAACATGCTAAGAACTCATTAGCCAGGAGACTTGCAGATACGTCGCCTGCCTTTGGGGATTTGTACGAGGTCTGAAGTTTCACGGTTATGGACTGGACTGTGGACATCAAGGTGATGAGGATGATTCAAGTTCAAGATGTCCTCGAAACACTCTCGTGCTACATGAAGTAAAAGATGTAGAGTGAAGCCACATCTCTCTGCATAGCCAAAGCATTGAACTGAACGGAAAGAGCTGGATCGCCGACTTAGTATTAAAATAGATGGGGTTCCTTGAGGAATTATGTGAATAAATATATGTTGAGTATTAATTTATTTTGATTTAATTATAAATATTAGTATACAGTAAAAGTCACTCATCTTGCTCAAGATCGATCGAAATGGTGGCATGTATTATGCAGGCATGCGGGCGCGTTATCTCAAATCCAGTTCAATTATCCAATAGATGTATAAGGCACAATCCACGCGGAAATTATCGGGTTACTGTGTTATTAAGCATTGCAGCAAAACGTGTATCGGTCTGTCCGCGGGGCGCGAGACTGCCGACCCGTGTACCAGCGCCCGCGCACCTCTCTGCCTCATTCCGACATTAGCCGTATCAAACACCAGAGTGCAATCAATTTATGCAAATTACCGACGGGATGGGACTGGACACGAATAAATTGGCTATCAAGAGCGGGAATTGTCGGATATATTAGTGTCATAGAGATATATGAAATGTTATCCCTTTTGAACGCGCCATTTACGATGGTTTATATTACGTAAGTTCTACAATCATCTATACACTTTAAGTATTCGTGTTCTTTTTAGACTAGAATATCCTTACTTGATCAAGCTTTTAAAAGAAAAAAATACGTGTGAATAAAAACTCAAATGTGCTCAAAAATTTTGTAATCAACCAAATATTTATGTTGTTTAACTGCGGAGTTTTTACTGTGTTGCTTAATAGTTCTATCGAGGTGGCACCTGGAGACACGATTTCGTATATTTTTGACAAATCTAGAGCACTGGCACAATCAGGCCAGTCAGAATTTCTGGCTGGCCGTTACGCGCCGGTGGGCTTGTTAAAAGTTACCGCCTCGTCCATTTGGGTAATACACGAACTATTACAGCCGTTCAAAAATTGTTACGTACTTTTTCTTATTGATGTTTGTATTGCTATCGATGTTTTTATTGATGTCATTTTTTGTTGTTTGAACCGTTGTTCCGATTCATCCTTCAAACAGAACTTTAGTCAGTATGAAGAAAATAACGGTTTTATATCGTCTATCGTTATCGTCATTCCTACCTGTCGTACCTATGATACTGTCTGGAACCTCAATTAAATATGAATTTTAACCATCATCCCGACATAAAGGTAGATATAACATCTAAATCCAGAGCATTTCAATTTCGATTATTGGCTTTAAGTCAAGAAACAAATGTCCATTTCCAGCTGACAATTTTAATCTATGCCACTATATAAAGGTGAAGAGTTTGTTTGTTTTCTTGAACGCGCTAATCTCAGGGACTATTGGTCCGATTTGAAAAATTATTTCAGAGTTAGATATCCCTTTTACCAAGGAAAATCATAGGCTATATATCATCCCGCTAAAATTGAATCTGTTTTTTTTTTCAAATTTTACGTGGACAGAGGCACGGGCACAACTATTTATCGATAGAACCACAAACTGAAAGATTTCACAGCTCTCGCAATTTTTCATAAAAGAAGACCCGGGAAACAGTTAGTTTTAAATAAAAAATATCGTACATGAGAAATGGTTTTGGACGGTTCAATTCCAATAAACGAGTTTCCTGTCATCGCCACTGAAAGCCGGCGTCAATAGACGGCATAATTGATAGCGTCAATGACAAAGCAGCGGTAATATTAGACAGTGTAAGCAAGGCGAACATGTGCCCCTACCGCGACAGTAAGGTACCTTTACTCACGTGTCATACTCGTAATATGTGCAGTGGACATTGAATAGACATTACAAGTGTATTATAAATTTATCGTATCGCATGATACTCCTGTCAAGCCTGCGGTAAGAACTGTCGGTCTCGTATTGATTTATATGGCCGTAAAAACCTATGTTGCTTCCGCAGTAAACCATAAATAGTCTGAAAAAGAAGCAAAGAAGAAGATTTTGAATTTAAGAACATTTTCGTTCACAGGAACTTAAGTGCATCCAAGTAAGGTCCAACGAAGGCATTGAATTGAAGCCGTTGTTAAATTAACTATAAATAATAATTTCGATCTTAATTAGAAACCCTCGTATTAACATTTTATTTAAATCAAATTTAAAGTGACATACTTGTATAGAGGTAATCTACTAAAGTCCAAACCTAAATATCTCCGCCTTTAAAAAAATATATCTTGCACTAACTATCTCAGGACACGAAGCTGAGTCAAACAAATATTTTTTTACACAAAGACATTGCAATTTATTACCAAAAAAAATGATGTTATTGTGGGATGGGTGGCTGTTATTGTATTTTATGGAGAAACCCGTGGAGAAAAGGATCATGAAGTCGAAGAAAAAGTTCACGAGAATCTCTTCAAGTTATTGACACGAGCACCAATGGGATATCAATACGCTCTACTTTTATTACTAGCAACTTCGTCAAGGATATGATGATATAAATAATGGCGAAAGTGGAATCCTTATTCAGCGAACCTTTGGATTTAGAAACAACCTAAAAGCTAGTGAAAAATCACGTTTGTCCCGAAGTTACCGATAATAACACAATTGTCACTTCAACGTCTTTTGTAGAAAATTACAGTAGTTTAGTTGTAATTTGTATTGTTACTGCGAGTGGTTGTTAATCGCAAGTGAACATCGGCGAGAGAAAGGTGCCAACGAAAGTGATTGTCTGCGCCGATGAAATTGCTTTTCGAAACCGCATCATCACCGAGTCGATACCGTCCGTGTCTTCTACAATAAAAACGAATGTTGTAAAACGGTGACAGTTGCATTTGGCTCTCATTTTCGGTGTTCCGGACTATTAAACATCGTCCACATCGTTTCGGCATGTTATCTATTACAAAAATTAAATAGATAATAGATAAAATTGATATTGCATCTTCTGGAAATAGAATTATTATCATATTTTTACTAAATAAGAAATCTAACTGAAAAAGAAAGACAAAACATTTGCTTTATCCAAGTAGGCCCCTGAACCGTTCTAGAAGTTCACACAAAAATTAGTTTCTCATCTGAGTCCTGCGGTCCTGTTTTTAAAAATTTTTCTTATCTCAGTCTACCTCTATCTATTATGACGACAGGTGAAGTAAGGCAGTGACACACACAGTTGTGTGTAATCAAACAACACACAACAACGGAACGGAAGGATCGACGAACGAGCTCCCCCTCTGCCGGATCCGTTAATACGTACGTTAATACGGTTGTCACGATTACACTTTGACATCATCCAATACATGTGTGTGTAAATCGTCCGGCATTGGTGTGCGTCTGGTTTTATTTGAACAATTTAATACATTAATATTGCATATTATAAAATAACGTTAGCATTCGCATACCTTCCTCTATATGAATTACAATAACACTACAACGTACAGCGGCTCGAATCGTCGGCAACCCAGCTCTTTCCGTTCGGCTCGATTCTTTGGCTGTGCGGAGAGATGTGGCTTCACTCGGCATCACCCCATTACCTCTTTCTCGCATAAGATTGGCGCAAGGCGGCGGCAATACTATCACGTCAAGTGAAGGTATTGTTGTCGCGTTTCGTTCGGTTTGTTAGAGTTCCTGGAGGCCTGAACTGCTTTTTAAAGGCAACGCATCAGCCTTCTGGCAGTTACTTAAATAATGAACCGCCTGCTGGTATGCCCCTTGTAATATAAAAAAAAGTCTCTCGATAAGCTGAAGGGAGCTTCTTCTTTTCCTCTACTGTGTATCCCACATGGTGGCCTTATCATCAATTTTAACATTTCTTGAACCGCTTTGTTTTAGGGATCTTTTTCAATTTTTTGTCTTAAAAGACGGAAAAACACCTGCAGGCGTCGAACTTGCGCCTTGTATAATTGTAAGCGATGGGCCGGCATGAAGTACTGCTTCTCCCTGTTGAGGACACCAAGCTTTTTGGAGACTAATTTAGCCTTCTCTTGCACAAAAAACCTCTAAAACATATAAAAATCAAACTGAGAGAAATCGGAGATTCAGTACAATGTATGGTAATATAAAAGTATAGAAGACTAAACGATACTTTTAATTTTATAAAAGCTTAAGGGGAGAGTGAATTAGGTTACAAGTCAAGCGATTTCTATACATTTTGGGTGTTTTATTTCAATTTATATTCTTCTGTTCCTAAGTTTCTGCATAAATAACTTAGATACAAAACTTCACGAAACATTTTTACATTGATGTCGAAAGATGATACTTCTACGGTGTTCTACTCTTAATACTTTGAGAGTTAAACAGAAGGGCCAGCACGAAGGAGTTTCAACGGGTTGCCCGGGCCTCTAGGCCAGGGAGAACATGCTGATTCCTTCAGTGTAGCGCACAAAGTTTCGTAAAACTTTGTAGACTTCAAGGACAAAAATGTACAAACACTTGGAGCCATGTCTGGCTTCGACATTACTATGATAATCACTGAGATGCTGGTCCTTAAAATCTTTATCTCTACGTTCGTAACTTCCTTATTTTGTGGTCCTGGTGTAACAGTAACCTTAATTGAGTAAGTTTCTTCTAACCAGTGCTGGCCATTTTAGCGATGGTGTTTTTCTTTATATTACAAGGGGTAAACGAGCAGGCAGCAGGCCGTCGCGACAACGAGACCGTCACTCTAGTACCAGGATCCGCTCAGATTACAGAGAATTTTTTTTTAATGTGGATTCTGCTGTTGGCCCTATCGGCCTCGACAGCGTCACCGGTAGTTGGGGAGGGAGTGGGAGACAGAGGGTCTCTCCCGGTAAGAGACCTTCTTAAGAGGACCTCGTCGAACACAGGGAGACTGAAGGCCTCCCTGATTACAGAGGATGAGACTGTGGGGCGAGTTAAGATGACGTAGAACGATGTAGAAGAAGTGTATATATATATTTGAAGTAAATCTTCTTTACACACCCTTGACAATACAATACATTACTATACAATACAATCCAATACAATACAATACAATACAAGTCAATAAATACCTTTGACACACGAAATTACGTTCCTGAGGTAGACAACTTAAAGCCTGTGTTATAGGTAACAGACGCCTGTTATACACAATTTTTTTGTAGAAATATATAAATACATACATATAGATAGTACACCCAGACTCGAGACATGCGTCGAACCCACGATCCCTGGAGCGGAAGGGTTACAGTCGGGCCAGTCAATAATGGGATATTAGTCGTTAGATTGTGGGCTATAAAGTATTTAATAAATTGTGTTAATGTGTAATTTTTAAGAAAAGCTCATAAGCCGTTAAAGGCCGGCTGCGCATCTGCAAACCTCTTGTTGGTGCAGAAATCCATGGGCGTCGGTAGTCACTACCAGCGCCTGCCCGTTTGCCTTGCCTTGTTATGTTAAAAATTAAGCTCTTTGTACAGTTTCAACGTGACCGAATGCCGTCTGGCGTCATCCCCTGAACCCCCACAATCTCCACAGTCTCACGACTAACATCACTCATTGACATTAATTTTGGGTATAATTTTGCATATTACAACGACATAATATGTTGTTCTATTTACAGAGAAATAAGATTTGTCAATTAATATAATATATGGTTGTCAATTACGCTTTGGCATCATCCAATAGGTACACGTGTGTGAACATGGTGTAAGTCGTTTGGTATTAGTGTTCGTAAGGTCTTATTTTACTAATTTAATATGTTAATAGTCAGTATTCTAAAAAAATATTAGCATTTGCACACCTTCCTCTGTATGAACTACAATTGTGCAAATTCTATACTCTTGCGTCCGCGCCATTTTCTTATGACATAAACTGACGTGGGAGGTGATGTCTTAACACAGTTGTTGTTGTTGTGATTGTTGTTGCGGCTGCTAACGGTACTTGCGAAGGTAAAGGTACTTGTACTCGTAAATACTCATAGGAGATTACCATGATGAATTTTGGATAATGAGCCAATATAATACATTTATATGACTGAATCGCAGACATGGATGTCATATATAGTAGAACTGAAACGTGGCTATGCTAAAAGTACGATGAATCTTCTTTTTCCTAGCGTTATCCCGGTTAAACGCCAAGGTCCGCTCCCTCAATGGGGGTACACTGCGCTATGCGTATACAACAAAAGATAAAACGATCTGTGTTTTTGATAACAAATTAGTGTAATAAGTAGGGGGATTAACTCAGATGAAAGATAAGTTTATTTATATTTTAATATATACACAAATGGCAATAGATATTGTATATAAACTAAGTAAGTCAGATATCTACCGACAAAATGTTTTTTAAACACTGGCTGATGTTGCACCAGATTCGAAACACTAAATGATGTTTAAAACTAGTAAGGCTTAGACAAAATTCTTTTTTTTATTATTTCCTATTTTTTCTTAATATAAACATTTTTATATAAACAATTTAGGTCCTTTTTAATTTTAAATCAAAATTGTCAATTTAAATTTTTATATGAATTTTAATTTTGTCGTCTTTTTATTATTATTTTTATGAATTTTGCTTTATATGGGTCCTCGCTTGACATAAAATGATTTTATTTTATCTTTAGTATTGAAGCAGTTTTTTCATGCTGGTTGGGTAGAAATGTAATGCGTGCGTGCGTATATTGCATTACATAACTGTATAAGTCAAGCGAGTGTACATATATAATCTATGCCAGGAATGGTATCTCTTGCTATTGCATTATATTGCATACCCGCTCTGAAAAGGATAAAAAGCTAAATAAATAAGTAGAGGATGGCTATAAGGAGAAGAGTGGCTATTGGGACGAATTAAGATGACGGACTGCCGTCTGACGTCATCCATGGTACCCCCACAATCTCTACAATCTCACGACTAGTATCACTCATGGACATCCACCGGCAATCACTGCTGTACGTGCCTTTCGAAGACGGAGGAGATCGAATATTTAAAAATCAGTGTTAGAATATAGATTAGGTCACCCATCTATAACCCGGCCGCGGTGAAAACTGCTTAACCTAGAAATCTACTCGAATGCCAGCCACTGATTAAGCTATGACCTCGTGCGTGTGTGCGTTTACTATATTATGTTTGTAATACCGGAGCCAGACATATGTAGCTCAAAGTGTTTGTACATTTTTGTCCTTGAAGTCCACATAGTACTACAAAACTTTGTACAGTTACACAGAGTCCCCGGCCACACTACATGATCATTCAAATGAAGCTACATCTGGCTCCGGCATAAGACTCAAACGAGTGTGCATATATAATCTATGCCAGGGATGGCTTATCTTGCTATTGCATCGTGTTGCATTCCCGTTTTGATAATTAGTAAAAGCTTCACAATTTTTTCAAGCGTCGTTTGTCGCCAAATTTGTTGACGAATGTCCTTTGAAATATACACTTATTTCTTGATGATATTCTAAATTTAAATTAGTAACGAATATTTAAGTATGCAGAAGTCCCGGGGCGTCAATAAATCTACAATATCACTAGTATTTTAAATTTATTCGTTAATATTCAAATCTCTCCAAATGACATTCGTCACCAAATCTGCATTTGTTGACGAATGTCACTTGAAGAATATACTTATTTCTTGAATATATTCTAAATTTAAATTAGTAACGAATATTTAAGTATGCAGAAGTCCCGGGGCGTCAATAAATTTACAATATCACTAGTATTTTAAGTTTATTCGTTAATATTCAAATCTCTCCAAATGACATTCGTCACCAAATCTGCATTTGTTGACGAATGTCACTTGAAG
>JANCMC010033613.1:44817775-44882017 GCA_024363005.1 Charaxes varanes
AATATACTTATTTCTTGAATATATTCTAAATTTAAATTAGTAACGAATATTTAAGTATGTCGGTGTCTTGGGGCGTCAATAAATTTACAATATCACTAATATTGTAAATTTATTCGCTATTCTTCTAATATCTCAACACAAACTCGTAAAAATACGGCAACTAACAGAGCTTTTGTTTTTCGTGCGATTAATCTTAATCTGTCAAAGTAGGTAGTAAGTTTGGCAACATCGGAGGTGGGAAATGGATGTTATCAGTCGATCGCCTCCGAGGTGGCACCGGCGTTATCTTTGGTCACTTAATTGCTGACCACCCGGAACAGCTGACAAATGTCTTCATGTTTTATTTCGCTTCTCTCTGTGTTTATTTATTACTCTGTGGCGGTAAAAAATATTAGTGCAATCTTTTATAATAGATTATGTATAGAGGTGTATTATATTATGTATATATTTATGACATAGCGTAATCTGTGGGCGGCATTTGATTCGATCGCTAGGCTAAGTAGCTCTTACTGCGGCCGGATTATGGATGGGTGACAAATTGTAGCACTGGTTTTCAAATATCCGACATCCTCCGTGTTTCGGAAGGTATGTACGTTAATCGGTAAGTCTCGATTAATGTCACTGAGAGATATTAGTCGTGAGATTTTGGGGATTCCGGGGATGACGTCAGACGGCAGTTGGTTATTTTAACTCGCCCCACAGCTGAATCCTCTGCAATTTTAGCGGTTTGGTATTAGACCAGGATAACGGTAGGAAGAAGAAGATTAATGCAATGTATTTAAGGTAGATAGTAAACACGTATAGTATACTGTAATCCTCTATACAACACGGTACTCTTATAGTGCATTAGTATTATTCTATGTCATATAATATTATAATATATAATATTATATTATGCGCATTCGGGGTCGTACAAGCGTGTTGTACGAGAATAATCGTACAACGCGTTTTCCTATAATGCGGAATAAACTTACCGTGTTATAGGGGGGTTAAAGTACTCGTAATATTGCAGGAAAATTTCTGTCAATCTGTGCCTACGATATTAATTTTTAATATTATCATATTTTTTAAAGAATTATTGTTCGTACTGCTTTAGTTTAAGTTTTTTATGTCAAAAGAACGTGAACTCGTTGACGTGTGTATTCTGCCTGTCCTAACCTATGGTGCACAAATTTGCTCATTAAACGAAGAGCCGAAGTCCAGACTTAAGATTTGCCAAAGAGCCATGGAACGCAGCATCGTAGGTGTGAAAAGAACTGATAGAGTTCGCAACACCAACCTGCGTTCCATTACTAGAGTGCATATCAGTGCCCGGGACATGTGACCCAGGTGCTTTTGGTTTAAGAGTGCTTTTTATAGTGGCCACTAACACTCAACTTCACTGCCAGTGTTTCCTCCCCTGCCTATTCAAATCTGGTATAAAACTAGTAGGAACTAAACAAACTAGTAGGAACTAGTGCCGCTTTAGATGTCCTTTCTAGTAAATAACTTCTGATAGTTCTTGACAAGTCAAGGTCTTTTAGTAGGGTAATTTATTAAGATTTATCCCCCTTATTTCCAATAATAATAATCTTTTAAATTCCCTTACGAGGCAACAGTGTAAGTTCGTATTGCGACGAGAAATTGCAACTACCGCGTGCGCGACGCAGTCATGGATGGGCATCTTCTTCTGCACGCTATGGATGATGATGACCCGCTCGAAACATAGACCCTGTTACTCGTGGACTGTAAGGATGCGAGATCCTTCTCCCCCGCCGTACCCTCCGCCACCCAAGACCACCTTTTCTGCCTGGGCGAACGTTAGGTATAGTGTCTGGGGCAGGGAAGGGGGTACCGCAGTGTAGCTCTGGAGTCGCAGAGAACGCACTTGACTGGCCGGTTATGTGATATCGAATTGTATCTCAGCGCTGGCGGACTCACATAAAGTGATTAGTAAAAAAGCCGATACCAGCCGTTATCGGTTAATAAATGATTAAATTAACGTCTTAAGCTCGCCATTGCTTAGAATGTTTGAAGGTAGCGCCTATGTGGTGGGGGTGCCTGAGGTATAAATTGTTTGCAGTGTTTTTTACTAATCACTTTACGAATAACCTTTGTAGAGTTTATCTCCTGCTGATGCTTCGGTGTCTAAGCGAATTATATTTTAATCCCGTCATTGTAAATTATGTAGGAGATTGACGCAGGAGTGGCGCGGTACGAGAACCTTTTTTAATATATAATAAGGTCAATTGAACCTCTAGAGCACGCAGATACGCTGTGAGCCTTTGAAAAATAGGTTTGCTGGGTGGTCCTTAAGTTGTATCGGCCCGTAACTGACAGCCAAATGAGCAGGCATCTGACAACAGAACTGCTATTGTCAGTTGCCTGCTAATTTGGCAACTGACCCTAATAAATTAAGTAAAAAAAAAAGTTTAATATTTAATATGTTAAATGCTGGTGTCGTCGTGGAACGTGCGTCCGCGGGCGAACCTCAGCAGCAACAGCTTCAGGTCGTGAACCGTGCACGAATGGCCGATATCACGGTGGCCGGTGCATTCCTTTTTTAATTATACATAATATAGTTAAAAGGGTTCAGTTTTCAAAAGTAATAATGAGATTACCAACGCCACTAAAAAATGACAATCATGCCAATCTGATAACGAGATGGTGTCGTTGGGTCCTCCATAAATTTTGCGTAAAAATAAAAATAAAAAATTTGTTCACCTAGCCAACAATATGGGTCGATTTCAAGTGAAAAATCGTTCTTCTAATGCTCACATAGATAAAATCTGTCCTCAAGGAAAACAAGTATAGGCTTTTAGAAAATAAAAGGGATGGGCCAAAAGTGTCCCTTCCTAGGTTTTGAAACGGGGCAGTCATACTTTTCTTATCTACTTTAAGTTTATGCGCTCTCCTGTAAAATTTCGTTTAAAGTCCATACTAGGTTCTGAAATGGGGCAGCCTAATAGAGGAAAACTATTCACAAGTTGAAAATTCACAACATTTTCCGTAAATAATAATGAAGGTGTGATATCGAATTCTGAAGCGATGTCCGATGGTGAAATTCATTGCTGCATAGTTCATAGCTACCTCTAGGTTATGTATTACTGTAACTCATCTTCTATCTAGCGTGATCCCGGCCCAGTACCATGATCCGTTTAAATTCTAGAGGATGTGGCTGTGGGACGAATAAGGACCGACTATAGAATGAAGTCATCTACGGAACCCCCATAATCTCTACAATCTCACGACTAATATTATTTAGTAACATTAGTCAGTACCCGTGTCTTCCTAAACACGGAGGAGGTAGTCTACAACAAAAGCGCTGCACACACATAAGCCAGCGTTGCCATTAACTAGTGGAAGGGCCTGCATTTTTAGACTGAATCATCTATACGACAGTGTTAAGACTTTGTGCAATAAACTCCTAATGAAGAAAGATATAATTTTGATAAGACAGTATTATATACAACATTACATATTTGTATAATAAAATGTGACCTGTGTTCTATCTTTGCTTCGGCAGTACAATCATAAAAAAAACACAGGCAGTACAATCATATTGACTTTCAGAATATTAGAAAACTATAACAACTCGTATGGGTTTAAGTATTTTTAATCAAAGGTAGCGCCACGTTTGCAGCCGAATTGGGCCGGCGCGTCCGGGCACCAGTACCTCTCTATCACATAAGTGACGGTAATACAGTCGCGTCAAGTGAATGTATTACTGTTTTGCACAGTTTGTGAGCCTTCTGGTGGTGCAGGTCACTTCAGTGAACCGACAACCCTTTTGCCTCTAAAATATTAATAAAAAATGTGAACATATTTAAGTCCTATATGTAATATCTGAAAAAAAAAGAAAACATATCTTTAAAAAGTTCTTGAAGTCGGTTTAATTCAAAGGATTTGACTGAGGTCTTTACGGTCACAGACCAAAGTATATTTGCCTTGCAAAATTTTCCGATATTCCATGACGCATGTTACATGCATTTATATATTTTAAATTAAAGTAGAACTTACCTTTGAATTTAGCACTCTGGTGACATTTTTCTTCTCTCTCTCAGAGTTAATGCTGGTAGACGAGGCAGGATCGGATGTATATGCGGCGAATTGCGGACTCTTTCCGAATGTTGGAGGAATCATTTCTTGTAAATGATCGAAAAATTATTTAGAGCAGAATCAAACAAGAACTTTTGAAGCTATTCAACACTCATGGCCATTTTATTTATACTGGAGACATAAACTTTTGAACTTTCGCAATTCGCTCCCGGGCTTTTTTTGATTAAAATATTCGCAAAAAAACAACTCGCATGTGCGGTCAAATATTTCTCTTAATTTTTGTTTGTCAAATAAATTAAAAAAAAATACTTAAAAAAACGACTTCAAATTGTCACAATTGGACTAAATTGCACCAGTTGTCAGATATAAAAATAATCATCAAAATCGGTTCACACAATCGAAAGTTCTGGGGAACATAAAAATAATACATTCGAACTGAGAACCTCCTTCTTTTTAGAAGTTGGTTAAAATATAGCCATGTAGTGTTTTACGACTCTAGTAGTACAGGTAATGCAGGACTATGGGCGTCGACAGTCACTTCTATCATCAAGTACTAATACTAATTGCTGAATATTCTCGATATTTCCCCAATTTAGAAAATTTACTTCTTTCTCAAATACGTTGCCCACTCTAAAGGAATTATTCTTGTCTTAAAGCTATAGCTTAAGAACTAATGTAATCTATACTTCTATACTAATATATAAAGCTGAAGAGTTTGCTTCATAAATCTCAGGAACTACTGATCCGATTTGAAAAACTCTTTTAGTGTTAGATAGCCCACTTATAGAGGAAAGCTATAGACTATATATCATCACGCTAAAAATGAACCATTTTTTTTTTATTAATTTTACGCGGCAAGGTCGCGGACACAACTAGTACACATGTAAGTCGAAGCGAAATGTGCAAAATTCCCATTTTTAGAAACATCAACTTTAACGAAGCTTTGCTGTTGATAAAAAGGAAAACAAATAAACGAATCTTTTTCAATTCATATAATACGAGTCGAATTAAAGACCTCCCATTTAAAAAAAATCGGTCGACAGATTAATTTTGAACAAAGCGTGGGCGTTGTTGTTTTCCCTATGGTTAGCTGAGGTTGGCTTGAGGCTAGAGTGGTGCGAGCGGTGCGGTGCGGGCGGCGAGGTGTTGCAAGCCGGGGGCATGGCCGGCCGTCGGCACCGCTCGACCCTGACTGACTTAACTGGCAAACGTGAGCCGCGCGCAAATTCGCATTCTAATACTGGCGAATTTTACAACCCACCGATCATTCGCCGCTCCATTGCTATGCTATAAACACCTCTACGGGGAATTGGATGTGAGGTGCGATTTACACGTCTACAAGTACTCTTTGGTGACGTAGTTAACACTAATTATCATATCAACAACTAAGACGGCCCTCATCTAAGATACACCAATGTTTAGGGCCTAATTGACTTAAGTGGCAAACGTAAGCCGCGCGCAAATTCGCATTTTAATACTGGCGTATTTTACAACCAACTGTCACAAAAATCATTCGTCGCTCCATTGCTATGCTATAAACAAATCTATAGGGCATTAGATGTGAGGTACGATTTACACTTCGACAAGTACTTTATGATGGTTGTAATATTTAAATACTGTCTTTACTGTCAAACCTGAATACTGCACAAATTCTCATTGTAATACTGGCTAATTTGAAAACCCACCGCACCAAAAATCAATTGTCAGTCCATTACTACGGTGTAAAAACCTCTTAGAGGCTTTGAATGTGAGGTATGATTTACACGTCCACAAGTACTCCATGGTGACGTCATTAACATTAATTTTCACACACTCGATTCATGAAATCCGTTTAACGAGCATTGGAATTTAAGTACGAACGTTACTAAATCGCCTATTTAGGGAAATATGACTGAATTTCACATAACTTTAGATTAGGTTTAGTAGATAAGACCGAACAATTTACATTTCAATATGTCGTCATCTATTTGGCAAATTGCACTTACATTGACAAATTTAGATAAGACTGGCTTACACTTCAACAATCACAAAAGTACAGTTTCTTATTAACGTAACTCCGAATAGAACTCTGCAACTCTCAACATCAGTAAGTAGTAATAGAAAATAAAATGAAGAAAGGTGTACACTTCATCACTGTGAAAGCTTGATGTCCATTTCATTTAACACTGATGACGCAAATCTATATTTGAAATAGTATAGTAATGAGTTAATCGATAACTGATTTCCATTTCTACAAGTACATTGTTAACCTTTACATATCATCATATACAACTGCAAGGTTGCTTAATATTTACTCGCCCTTCGTGGTCATACGAGTAAAACTCGCCTTTAATCCAGCTTTGTTTTTATTAGGTGTAAAGTTCCAGAAATTTCCGAGCTAGCTTACTTGCTACTGTACTTGTCGCAGTGTAAATGGGCCCCTAAACAATAAAGTAGTTCAATTTACAGCTGCTTGCAAGTAAATATGTTTCCATAGCAAATGGAATACAAATCTCTTTGTTTTGCGAGCAATGAAACCGAATCAATGCATTTAAATTAGGAAAAACTATACATATATGTATATATTGTGATGTTGCAATAATACTAGCGACTTGTCGAGCCTTTGCACGAGTTGTGTAAAGATATGACACGCAATTGCTAAAAGCCCTTAAATATATGTTTTTTCAGATCACTATAAAACTTAACAGGATCAACCCCATGGGCTAATGTGAAGATTGGCTGAAAATATCATCAAAATCGTCCTAGCCGTTTTTGAATCCACAGTCAATTTGATAACACCGGTCGTTCTACACCAGATAATATATGACAAACAGCACAAATATTTCCTTTCCTATAATACCTTGGCGCTATAGCTGAAACAAGTGCGTCGTGCTGCCATTTGAAATGAGCTTATTTCACCTTGGCGTAATGCGTTACAGGTAGCCTTTAGGTATAGTAAGAGGTAAGCCTAGGATCTCAAAAGCAGAGAGGCAGGGAGCGGCCGCGGCCGCGTCGGACTTTGTAATACGATCGGCCTAGTCAGCGTTCGTTGCCCTGCAAGCCCTCGAGGCCGAGTGCTATAATTCGAGAGACGGCTGTTGGATTATCTATGAGCCGAATGCACACAAATATATATTTTTAAAGCGATAACTTCATTAGGCGCGATGTACATCTCTTGCCTTCTGCTCCGGGGTCGTGGGTTCGATTCCCGCCTCGAGTCTGTGTGTATTATCTATATGTATGTATTTATATATTTCTACAAAAAATATATATTTTTGTATAACAGGCGTCTGTTATCTACAACACAGGCATTAAGTAATCTACATTAGGAACAGACGTCCGTGTGTCATATAGTCCTGTATAAAAAATAGATGCAAAAATTGTCCGATTTCCCACATAAGGCAAGAATTCCATAATTCAAGTCGAGCTTTAGAAGCACTTTTTAATCGTCAAAGATTCTATAAGTGTTCTTGAAGTCATTGTTCCTTGGACTACGGAACCTACACTTGTCAAGAACCATTATAAGCTATTTACTAGAAAGGACATCTAAAGCCGCACTAGTAGGATCATACCAGATTTGGCTAAGCAGGGGTGGGAACAGGGATCACTATAAAGGGAGCGCTCTTAAACCTTAAATCTACACCTGGGTCACAAGTCCCGGGCACTGCCAAACAATATCGCAATAAACTGTACACAATTCCAAATGCAGGTACCTACCGAAAGGTACCTAAATACAATTTGTGGTTAACGCGATTGTGTCAAAACATAGTCGTGACGGACGTATGTATATTAATTTACAAACACATCAATGTTGGTCAAAGAATTAAAATAGTCAAATCTAAAGTTTTGTGGCCGAATTTCGACTAGCCGGCGATTTCTAGTAAATATAAATCAGATGCATACTTTCGTTTTAAATAAGGGCTCGGCAGTTTATTAGTTAAAACAACAGTGACATATACACCCCCATGCCGTTGGACGGCACTAAAATCATGAAAAAGCTTTCGGTGACAAAAACTGCCCGGGAGGTTTCTTCAAAAATAAACCGAAATCATTTGTTTTGACTAGCTAATTTGCGCAGCAGGCAGTGACCTTGCCTTCAGCTTCGAGGGTTGTGGGTTCAAATCCCATCTCTGGGTGTCCCAATCTGGGTGTTCTTCATATCTATGTATTTATATATTTCCAAAAAAAATTGTGTATAACAGGCGGCTGGTATCTATAACACAAGCATTAGGAACAGATGTCTGTGAGTTATGTAGTTAACGAGATGGGTATATGTCGAGTGGAAAGGTTACACTTATAACATACTAGATTATTTTTTCAATCATTTTTTAAAATAATTTGGTGATAAAATTTACGACTTAAACGCTAAGGGTCGCTTACCCCACGACCGACCGCCCGCTGGCGGGTGGTGGCTCTGTTTCCGTATTTTAAATTTTATATTGGCTAAGATATTAATTTTAATGACACGCTGTAAAGGGCAATTTTGATCTGCATAAAATGTACAAAGTATCAAGCATATTTAAATGAATAAGGATTAATACGGTATTCTTTAAAATAGCTTCGTAAATAGTTTATTTTTTTTAATATGTAAAAGCGCGTGTAAAGTTAATTTGTTTGTAAACTTAGTTTTGATTTGGATAAATCTTACAATACCTCTTTTTGACTATTGTAACATATAAAACAACGAACACTGGCACCGATACCACCGATACTCCACTCGGGTATGTTCGTTGGATTCAGTATATTAATCCCCTACGTCATTAACCCCTTCCCCCCTCTCTTCAAATACTCTATTTTGTAAGACACAAATCAAACCTCTTCATTTGATACCCCACTCGTTTATATTCCTATCGTTTATTTGAGTTCCCCAATTTCACCAAATTTCGAAATAAATTTCACTGGGTGTTGTTAGTCGTCAGACTGCCGGGGTTGTGGGGCTTTTGGGGACGACAGTCGACATTCGGTCTTAACTTACCACACAGCCATATTCTCTGCAATTTAAGCGGACCCTGGTACGACTGGCAATCCCCCTTTCTTTTGGATGATTCACGTATCAAATCAGTTACTTGTATAATCTTTGATTCCTGTTTCAGTTTACAAAAGGCGGGAAGTAATAAGCGCAGTAGTAATAACCAGTCATCATTCAGAGGCCCTAGCACGAAATCCAGTGTTATGACAGTGAAAACTCACGATAAATTTTAGTATATCTACAAACGCATAATGTAACTTTTAGGCTGACAAATACTCTTCTTTGCTCACTTCTTACTAGTTAGCTAGCCGCTTTTATTAAGTATGTTACGTTATGTGTTTAATGTGAAACTTTTTTCTTACTATTTTGATTGTTTTATATTATTCTTTTTATTGTCTTAATTTTATGTTTCTTATTAATATTTTTACTTCAAATTTTTTATTCGTAGTCCAATAGTTGTTAACGAGCATTATTTTTGGGTCCGCTTAGATTGTAGAGGATGTGGCCGTGGGGCGAGTTAAGATGACCGACTGCCGTCTGACGTCATCCCCGGAACTCCCACAATCTCTACAATCTCACGACTAATATCACTCATTGTCATTAACCAGCATCCAATATTTTATGTGCCTTTCGTCACATAGAGGAGTTAAGAGGTTTTTTTGAAAACCAATGTTAGAATGGATCATATTTTTTTTTTATATTACAAGGGGCAAATGTGCAGGCGGTTATCGCCTAAGTGACCACCGACGCCCATGGACATCATGGACATCTGCACGACTAAAAGACAAGCAGATGCGTGGCCGGCTTTTAATGACGAGTTTAGGCCATCGGGAAGTCTCAAAAACCGAACAAAATGCGACATAATACCATTACTTGACGTGACAACATTGCTGCCCCTTCCCACCGATCTTATGTCAAAGAGGTACTGGTACCTGTACGCGCCGGCCCAATTCGGCTACAAGCATGGCGCTACCTCTAATTAATATAATAGTGGGGCCTCAATTGCTCAACTGTATAAGGTATGGACTGAAATCCGCAAGGTGCCAAAGTCACATTTTAGTGATACCCTACCCCCCTCTATATAGTGTTACGTAATTTCTGGATGAACTTTAAAAAAAATGTTACAAGGGGCAAACGAGCAGGCAGCCAAGTACCTACTGACGCCCCTGGACATCCGCACCGCCAGGAGGCAAGCAGATGCATTGCCGGCCTTTGAATGACGAGTTTAGGCCACCGGGAAATTTCACAAACCCAACGAAACGCGACAAATATACCATCTATTGATGTGACAGCATTGCCAGCACTTCACTTGGATTCAATGTAAGAAAGAGGTACTGGTACCCGGACGCGCCGGCCCAATTCGGCTACAAGCATGGCGCTCCTCTAACTAAATAAATCTTGTTCACAGGAGAGAATGCTTGAATTCATCCAGAGACAAGTTGAGAAAGGCAAGAAAGAGTCCACATCGGAGGAGAAGACATACACAGAGTTAAAAAGAGAAAGCAGTCAAGAGAGACTCACTCTCAATCTCAATTTAAAAAGAAAAACAGAAGGTAGAAGTTATTTTTTTGTCTTAGCATCCTATACATCTCTTATCTTCTAGCTATCTAATATTTTCTTTACCTTTTAGATAAAAAACCAGACGCACTGAAGACAGCTTTCAAATTAATGGCCAAAGAGGAGACGTCAGACAAAAGGCGAAAACCAGATAAATCAGATGAGAGGACCAAGCAAACGGCACTGGATGAAATAATGGCGATACAGGAGCGAGAGAAAGAAAAGGCGAATAGGTGAGCGAGATAGAATATATTGTAAAATAATTAGCAATTGAAAATAATTAACAGTATTCTGAACTATGACCCAATAAGGAATTGAGTACATATATATCGATGGTCCCTATTAACAATGTCGGTTCTGCAAAAAGACAACTTTACAGTATAGCAGTTCAAAGTTAATTTTGACTATAAAAAATAAATGACAAGGCTGTGGATGTTCAATTTGCAATGATAGCAAAATTGAACATCGACAGCCTTGTCATTTATTGTTTATAGTCAAAATTAACTTTGAACTACTCTACTGAAAAGTTGTCTTTTTGCAGAACCGACATTGTTAATAGGGACCATCGATATATAATAACCCAATAAGATTTAGTAGATGGTAAAACTCTGAAGAAACCCAGATTGACGTTTTATTGGTCTAATCATGTATCTATCATTTTTCAAAATCTATTTACTAACGTTTTAAAAATTGTGTGGACCATCCCTTTATACTTTATTTTATATAAAGTATATATAAAATAAAGTATAAAGGGATATATAGGAGTGTCTGCCAATGTTAAAATTGTTATAAAATATGCGTACAAATATATTGAATTAAAGTAAACACATACGCAATTTACGCAGGTGGAGTCGCGAGCAATAGTTATATAAATTTAATGCCCCCCCCCCCTTCCTCTCTTACTCTTGTATTGACAAAAACTCCTGAATGTATATGTAAAATTTCTTTATTGCGAATTTGCGTTTATATTATAGTGGTATTACAGTGGAAGTAAAGCTAAAAATTACTGCCAAATTTCGCTTATATTATTAATCTATCTCAATACAAAGAAAACACTAATTTAACTTACTGGTCGCAGTAACGATAGCTCATCTTGGTCCGCCTCAAAAAAAAATAACTGTAGGTAATGAAAATTAAAGTTGACACTAATAGAAGAAAAAAATAAAATAAAAGTTAGCATATAAATAAAATTGTACATTTAAAATGCTAAAATTGTAAATTATTACATTTACAGTAAAAATTAAAATTTAGCATATCATATAGTAAATAACTGTATTTTATTTTCTCAGAAAAGATTATTGGCTCACAGAAGGCATTATTATCAAGATCATCACAAAGTCACTCGGTGATAAATTCTACAAGAGAAAAGCTGTAGTCGAGAAGGTCATAGACAAGTACGCTGCTCAGGTCAAACTCACAGACGAAAATGTGAGACTAAAGTTGGATCAGGTGAGTGATTTATAATACAGAGTCTTACGTAAAGATGCGATAGAGCTCTACGCGTAGATGAGACCGAGGTTTACGCGTAGATGAGACCGAACTCTACGCCGTAGATGAGACCGAACTCTACGCGTAGATGAGACCGAGTTTTACGCGTTGATGAGACCGAGCTTTACGCGTAGATGAGACCGAGCTCTACGCGTAGATGAGACCGAGCTCTACGCGTAGTTGGAGAGCGCAGTAACAGAAATAGTAGGCATTCCAAAATCCGTAAACCTACTTTATTAGGCTTTTTTTTAATTATTTTAGAACCATGTGGAAACCGTGATCCCGTCCCCGGGTCGGTCCGTGAGGTTCGTGAACGGCGCTTACCGAGGACAGGCGGGAGTGCTGCGCGACATCAACACAGAACAGTTCTGCTGTAACGTTGAGGTATGTAGTTTAATACAGGGTGCGTCACGTTCACTACATTATTTTATACTAGCGGAACCGGCAGACGATGTCCTACCCGAACTAGGGTTACTTACTAAAATTAATAGGTATGTCTGAAGTCATATAGTATGTAAAAATATTATAAAAAGAAGAAAAAAAAAGTCTTGTTTGGATTTTAGATTACTTTGTTAGGCAAGGATGTTATTAATTATATTTAATATGTGTAAAAAAATAACCCTAGAGGTAGGTAGCGCCACTTTGCTTAGGCTTACGTACTATAAATTTATTCTATGATAATTGTATGATCTATGGTAGTTGTACCGTGTCATTGGTCACAGTGAAATAAAGTTGAGTTGAGCCAACCCTGCGTTTAAATAGAAGTGGTATTGAGTTATTTATACTATGTAAAGAAAAAGTATCTAAATCAATTTTTATGGGGCTCTACTCGGAGGAGGAAATTTTTATCAAAATTGTTTTTTTTTTTTTTTTACAGATTTCTGAAGGTTTACTCAAAGGTAGACTAGTAAAAGGAGTTCAATATGAAGACATCAGTAAAATGACATAGAAATAGTCACCGAGATTCCGTTATTTTGTATTAATATATATTTTTTTAAGAATTATGACTTGTTTTATTGGGGTTTCTGCGAGGAACCCTTATAATTTCGCTCGCTCCAGAAATATTAAAAAGTATCTCAGTAGCTAAACAAAAGAAAAGGTTGACCAAAATTCTTAAGGGCCTAGTTCAATCCTCAGGGCTATTGTCTCACGCATCCCCACAAGCTTTTTTTCTTTATAAAAGAAGAGGCAAACGGACAGAGGGTTCACTTAACTTAATGCTGGTGCCCATCGCCATCTGCAACACCAGAGGGCTCCCAGATGTGTTGTCGGCCTTTGAGATGGGACGTCTTAATCAAACTAATTTTTTTATTAATCGCCCAGGAATTTTTTATGGGGTCGGGATTTGAACCGAGCACCCTAGCGATCCCAGTCCGTAGTTCTACCATTGATCAAGTGAGGTTCCGAACAACAAAGAAGGAGACAGTTAGTTTTAAATGATGCTTGCGTTTTGATATACATTAAAATAAGTATAGCGCGTGAGAGTAAATCATAGCCCTCAAACACTCCGCTCTGCAGCGGAAAAGTTGATTGAATATTAAATGCAAGAAATTTCACTTATTATTGTCTATCTAAAAGAAAGGTCTTTTATTAAATTTTCGGGCTTTTGCGAGTTTCCAGCATGTATCACGGGGAGTGTTCCGAAGAATTGTTCGTACTAATACCGACATCTGTATTTCACCACAGGACATCTCGCCAGAACTTGAAATTTTACCCTCATCACCTCGATGTTCTAAAGTCCACAACTGTGCTATTCTCTAGAAACTTCTTCACTCGCACAATTCCTCTGCAGAATCACTTGCCAGCTTCGGTATTTCCGAACCAATACGACTTAGGGACCTTCAAGAAAAGAGCATACTCATTCCTCAAAGGCTGATAACACATCTACGAGCCCTCTGGTGTTGGACTGGTCCAGGAAAGGGGAAGATGGAACAAGAAGGGCCGTTGCCTAGCAGTCGAACACAATAGGGTAATTAAAAAAAATGATCTACTCCAACTCATAATCCAAAGTAAAATAAAGGGTCGCCAAAGAACAGACCGTTGATGAATTTCTTGGTTTAAAAACCTACATCAAACGTTTAGTTTCATTACCAGATCACGGTTTAGAGCAGCTGTCAATAAAGTGCAGCTAGCCATGGTGCTCGGATTGACGAATAAACTATTAAATGGTGACAGTGAACAAAGAACACCTACGACCCTCCGCTCTACGGTTATGAAACACAATTAGCCTGACTATTTGGAGACTGTAACCGTTTGGTGCTGGTTGGAAATTAAAGAAATTGTTTGTGCTAAGCTATACTAGCTAATTGCCACGGCTATATTTCGTACGGCTTGTTAGAGTTCGAGGTGGCCTAAACCCCTCCTTAAAGGCCGACAACGCATCCGCGAGCCTCCCGGCGGTGCAGATGTCCACGGGCGTCGGTAGTCACTTAAGCGAACCGTTGCCCGTTTGCCCCTGAGAATATAAAAAACTTTCTATTTTGAGTAAACTCCAGCCGCGTGTCAGTGCTGACACACTTTTTAGGGGAAATATGAACAGGGCAGGTATTGGGGAGGGGGCACCATAATTGGATCTCGCTCCATCCTAAAATTTATCTCGGGCCGGCCCTGAGTATATATATATCTAGAATGCGCCTATGCGAAACCGGGGCGCATGGCTAATGCTTAAGCCGAAGCCAGACATAGCTTTCGGGATAATTACTTAACGCAGCGAACAGAGTTTTTACACCGTTTTATTGTTTATAATTACTAAAAAGCCTCATATACACAATTTTTTTTTTTAAATATATAAATACATACATAGATAAAACAGGTGGGAATCGAACCCCCGGAGCGGAAGGCAGGGTCACTGCGCCAACGGGCCAGTCAAATCGTACTTTAGTATATATAATTCTTTTAATGACCTGCTTTATAAGGAGGGCTCTGTTACCTAAGATACAGGTAATTACCTAGGTAAGGGACAGGTGGACCACCTATATGCACTAATCCTTTTTGTCCCAATTGTGAAATGTAGACCTAAGTTGTCTTTATTTAGTTCTTATTATATATTTCTACAAAAAAAACGTCCGTATGTCATATAGTCCGGTGTATATTTACTATTATTATTATTTATATTTCTGACTAGCTGTTCCCCGCGACTTCTGTGAATTTCAGTGAATTTGTTAAATGGGGGCTTAATTTTTTTTGCGGAACACTAATTACTTTTCTTAAACTAAATCAAGCTGTTTTAATCCTTGCAGTGTCAGCTATATTCCCAGTAAAATTGGCATCGAAAACGATCCAGTCGTTGAGGAGATTACCCGGAACGAACAGACATACATAAAAAAATCGGTACATCGGTTTAAAAGGAGTGTGGTGACAAAGGCTTGTACAGTTTTCTTCTTCTTTCTAGCGTTATCCCGGTTAAATATCAGGATCCGCTTAGATTTTAGAGGATGTGGCTGTGGGGTGAGTTAAGATAACCGATTGCCATCTAACGTCATCCTCGGAACCCCCACGATTTCTATAACCTTACGACCAATATCACAAAGTGATATTAATCGGGTCCAACTGTTTTACGTGCCTACCGAAACACGAAGGAGGTCGGATATCAAATATAAACCAGGACCAGTGCTAGTTACGCGTACTGCCTGATTTTCATTTGATATTTTTAAAGCAAAGAGGAAAACCCAGGAAATATGTTTCTGCCACAGCAATGCCGAAGTCAAATCTTAGCCCTCATTCGCATGAGAGTTAAAAAAGCGTTGCGTTACATCTCGGCGTTGGCGCTTTTTCAGCGTCATCGATACGAAAATATACCGTCTATGCATACACATAGCGTTGAAATTAGAAAATTGCTCGATATAAAAACCGTCGCGTTATAAAAACGCTGCCGTGTGAACATTAACATGGGTGTCAAGACACGCTTATATAGAAGGTATCTGATACGCTATAAACGTATTTGTTAAATAAACTTCAAAATTTGTCGATTTCGTTCAGAATATTTTCCTAGTGAGTTTTAGCATGTTCTATCAACATAGAAAATTTTAAGTCTAATAGAAATACTAGGGGGGGGGGGGGACCACCTTACGGACAGACCGAAATTATAGGGGTTCCTTGTAGCACTATGGAACCCTAAAAGAATTAATAAAAATATCTGATTTAATATTTTGTAAGTATCAAAGCGAAGTTATAAAATTGTGTAAAATATTTTTTTTTGCAAAAGAATCGCGGAAATTTGCCAGTCTATTACGTGCTTTATTAGTATACCAATAAAGAAAATATCAAATGTAGGTATATGGCGTAGTAATAGAAATACAACCATTGCATTAGTCTGCAGATCCGCCTCGACGAAAACAAAAGGATCTGAGATGAATCAACTAGTAACATCTGCGATTGATCAGAGAGGCTGTTGAGCAAACAATGCTTACAGTCGATAATGACCGGCTCTGGTGCCACGGTCGTGATATTCACACGCTGATAGATGCGTTCCATGCTTAATTTATGCTCAAATAATATTTCGCTTTTGTACGCATGTAAAAAGGCCGTTTGAACCCTCGATATGTTTTGACGTCATCGAATACGTGTGTGTGTGTGTGTAAATGGTGTAAATCGTCGGGCATTGGTGTGTGTGTGTGTGTGTGGTTTTGTTTATAATACTTTAATATATTAATATTATTATTGCATTGCGCATACCTCTATTTAGAGCCTCAATAGCTCAACGGTATAAGGTATGGACTGAATCCGAAAGATACCCGGTTCAAACCTTATTGATATCGGGGGGGTATTGTCGCACCTACTCCTAATACAATAAGCTTTTAATTTAAGCTTAGTAGGAAGGGTAAAAGGGATTAGACATACCTAAAAAGTATTCCTAATATTCTTTGAAAAAAAAACCTTCCTCCATATAAACTGTGCCAAATTTCTGACTCATCCGACCGCGCTTTTTTTGCTTCGCGTATTAATATTCAAAATTTTCAAAATACATTCTAATATGTTTTCAATACTGCAATTTAAATTTAGTAAACTTGACCCATTTTTTATTAGTTACCATAACTAGAATTTTTCCTGCGTGTCCTTAAATGATTTTGGATAGCCCACTGGCGGCAAATGTGTAAATCCACAACTGGGGACCACATATCGTGAACCTCTTCTTGTGTGTCAAGTCCCTCGTGCATACTTAACCTCGTTTCACAGAACGTTCCTAATATTTACATTTTATTGACCCCCGAACCGCGCCTACGCGTGGATTATGCAAATGCCGCCCAAAATAACACCGTTTTTTCCCTTTATCGTTCGTACAGTTCAAATTGATGGCAGTATTCTTTAAATGTGTTTATTGTCCGAACATTTTAAATTGGCTTTCGATATTTATCTGTGATACTCGATACAACCTGGGGTTTTAAGAAAAGGGCACATCCGTTTCTCAAAACGCAAGTGACCTCAAAGGCCGGCAACGCATCCGCGGCTCCCTGGTGTTGCAGCGTCGGTAGTTACTCAAGTGAACCGCCTGCTTATTTACGCCTTGTCATATAAAATGAAACGCCGAAACATCATCGTCGATAGTCATTGGAAGAAGCGCACTTATTTCTCAAAGGCCAACAGCGCATCGGCGAGCCGTCTCATAGGGCAATTGTCTACGTCAATTGGCGCCGGTAGTAGTTGATTCGCTTGCCGGTTTGCCGCTTGTTGTGTAAGAAAACAGGTGCGTCAAGTGATATTACAATAGATTTAATCTTTTCTTAGCCAAATTATTTCTCTGTAATATTGTAAGGTATTGTCCATTAATTAAGGAAGGGTGTCCAGAGATGGGGAAAATGTTTACATGTCCTTGTCTTGGGGAAGGGGGGAAATCGCTTCTTACATAATATTTTACAAGTAGAAATTTTACTTTAAGATAACTACTTCAAGATAATTAGTTTTAATTATAATAATAATATTCCAAAGACAATATGAATAATAGTTTAAAGATTATCTGTTTATAACTGTTAGCAATGATAAAGCATATCCTAATTTATCTGCTAAAAAACAAACATCTTCTATTTACGTCAAACTGTGACTTCAGTGTCCTTCCTCTTCTTCCCTGCTATTCTCCATGATCCTTTTCTAACAACGTTTTACAATCAGAGAAACGAGACTGAATCTTATATATGAAGATGCAGTGGGAGGGGTTTCTTAAATGAGGGTAAGGTGGTTAAAAATCGTCAAACGTAATTAATGAATAGCCCTAACGCATTAAGACAAACTAATTCGGAGGGCCTAGCACAAACTTCTTGAACCGGAGTTAGTCAAGGAATCGTTTTTACTTACATGAAAATGTTCGTGCTAAATCGACGTGAAGCAACACTTAATCGCGTCACAATTTTATTCAACGCTAATGCAACCCAAATCGACGCTAAGTAGGGTCCGCTGTGAGTCTGGCACGAACATTTTCATCCTTAGTAATGTCGATCAGTTCCGTTAGAAAAGTTCGTGCATCGCCCTCAGTGTACACTTGCCACGTTACTAGTGAATCATCGAAATTCCTACTCCACTTGACCAATTCTAGATATTAATCAGTCACGTATGTGCATAAATCGTAACATATTATGTGAGTGATTCACGGAAATCAGCATTTCGCCGGTTTTATTGTGAACTTGACTGATGAGGATAATTCGTAGACTGCAAAGCGCGCTTGCAAAGACGCCGGTCGTCAGGGCGCACCTGACTGCAATCTTTAATCTGTCAAGGGTCTGGACAGCTTTATCTAAGCCGATATTGTATTACAGATTGCGTTTTGATACCGGATAATATGTGGACGTATGCCAAAGGTATTCACGTGTTCTCCATTATTTAAGCCCATCGCTGTGGAATAGCGCAGCCGTAGAATTTATTAGCCGAGGAAATATTGGCTAGTACTCGTTTTATAATTTTATCGCTATGTTTAGCAAAGTAGCCTTAACCGTTAGCAAGGTATTCATGAATTTGCCGCCCATATGGACACCCTTATCACACGTACGTACTGACTGAACAACTTCGTCAGCATCTCCTGCAATGATAAATTCACCATTGGGCTATTGAGGTTTCAAATGCGAGGATGTAGGTACAAATTCATTTTTGCGCCTTCTAATTAAACTGTTACAGCGTAGAGATAAATAAAAGTGCAGTTTTTCCACTAATTACATACTAAACTTAAAAGGTTATCATGCGTGACCACTTCGGACGCGACTGATAAAAGCTTATGAAATTTTGCCGCAACAGGCGCGAATCCTTCTTCGTTATTTGTGCGATAATTGCTTAGACGTTAGATCCACTAAGGGTACACGACCTCGGACTACCCTAGCTACTATTGTCATTATATTCTTTCCATCAACCTTTATATGCTTTATCTCCATCCCTTATTCCTTTAGTCCTATCTATAAATCGAATAAGAGGTAGCGCCGTGCTCGCAGTCAATTTGGTCTGCAGCCGAATTTGGTTGACGCTTCCGAGTACCAGCACCGCTTTCTCATATAAGATCGGCGTAAAGTGGCAGCAATGCTTTCACGTCAAGTGAGTCGCGACAAAAGCTGGTTCGGTGGATGGAGCGAGCAGATCACCTGCAGAGTAATCACCACCTCGTCCTCAACACGTCCGCCCCCAGTTTTGGACACCATTTGGTAAAGCAAAAATTAGGACACAACTTGATAGATGATAATATAAGATTTTAACAAAAAAAAACTTACTACACATTGTTGAAACTGGACCAAATGTAAATGGGACCGGGCGGGAAGTACGAGCTTTCAAAAACAAAGAATCATCAAAATCGAAACACACAATCGAAAGTAAAAAGTTGAGTCTTGCTTGGTAGATTCAGTCATTTATCTATATACATAAAAATGAATCCCAATTTCCCTTGGTCACGACATCACACGTGATACTTATATATATATACTTATCCGCGATATTAACGGAAACGAGAACAGAAATGGAAAGGGAGATAGTAATATAGGATAATAGAATATAGTAAGTAATCCAACGTTCGGGCATGACGTTTGCCGGGTCCGCTAGTATGTTTTAAAAATGCGCTCATTTCAGGAATACATTACAAAGAGCAGACTTATCTATAATCGAACTACTCAACACAGACACTTCAACTTTTATGTTATAAATGTGAATACATAATTATGTAGACTGCCTTTTATAACTCCTGAAATGGTGACGAAGGGCGAGCCGCACCGCTGCGAAGGGGGAGGGGGCGGCGGCGCGCGTCTCCACGCGTGCCCTCACTGCTGCAAGACCTTCGAGCGGCGGAAGGACATGCGTCGCCACGCCGTCACTCACTCCGGTATGTGCTATAGAAGTAAATACGTTTTTATGTGATCCACCTTCGAAGCATTGTCACACGTAACATAAAACTCTTTCATCGTGGGGGAGCCCTATGGGCTTGCGGGATGCGTCCGCTGTACCAGAGTATAGGGTCTCTCGCGGGTCGAATCTGGTCCAGGTTGGCTCAAGACCGTAAGGAGTGGTACAAGCGTGGAGAGGCCTTTGTCCAGCAGTGGAAGTAAGGCAGTGACTGAGTGCTGGCCGAGGATAGGAAAACGGAGCATTGGTCGTCCAGCAACCAGATGGGTCGACGACATAGGGTATTAAAACTCTACCAACACAAAATGACTAATAATTTTATTTAATTCATAGTTCATATAAGTGTTCTTAGAGATTAAAGAACATTATATGAGGAAATAATATGATACTGACACGTTTATCTGTGTGTTCTTGTATTAATACCCTTATGAACAACTACCCTCCTCTACTTTATTTATTGGATAGTTAGAATATATGGCGTAACTGAAATATTTTTAGTATTTTAAAAAAAATTGTGGTCGCAATACGCTTGATCATATAATATGGGACACTGCAATTATATTAAGTTTACTTTCGCGAACGCGCCTCGTCTGTTATTTCCTGTGGTCATACGATAGCTGTTTTACGTTAGCTGGTTTAAATGGTCTGCTTGTGTACGGTTTACACAGAAAATCGACCATGTGTTCAACTGTCCTATAGCCACTATTTTCCTTACCACTTGCCACTTTCTTCAACGACACATAAAGAGGACTCCTCTATAAATGTTTCTTTGTATGACAATTTGTCTTACCTAGAGGTCGCCTGGTGGTCCATATTAGACCATTTTTTTTTAGATTTCCGGACTTTATGCTTATTTAAAACTATATAGATAAAATTTGAATTCGTTGAACAACGACATTATTATAATTGACATCCTTTTAAAGATAGGAACAGATGATATTTTATCGCAATTCATGCTGAGTATCGGCTTGAGTTTGTCTTCAACGGTTACATATGTGTGTGTAGTTTTCGTTGTAGACAAGCTCCATTGCCCTAAGATGTTTAGCCTGTGCAGGGCTCTCAACGCCTTTGTCACTATTTCAATGTGCAGAGGCTTCAATCCCAAGAGTTTATCAAGGGCAGCCGTTGGGGTTGTTCTAAAAGCCTCCGTGATAGCTAGCCCAGCCGTACGCTGCAAGGTAGCTAGGGCTCTTCTGTAATATCCCACTGCCGGACAAAGGCCTCCCCACTCTTAGACCACTCTCCTCTATCCACAGCTATACCAATCCACTCCTTTACCGCAAAGGCGTTCAAGTCGTCACGCCACCGCTCCTCGGCCTACCTGGTCTACGGTGGCCATATATAAGTTATTATTATTTACAATAATGTGTGTATGCCCTTACTTGTGGGTTAATGGGTAGAAAATACTTGTGTGATGATGATAGTTAAATGACAATTATGTATTGTGATCTAGTATTGTTAAGTAAATAGATTATTTTACTATCCGGTACCATGTCGTTTACACCTGTCTATGGCAAAAATGGAGAGAGATTTAACAGGCGTACTCTGTAAGACGTCTGTTCCTATTCACATCAAGGACACTGCAGTAAGCCTACGGTGCTGAATGCTGGACGATAAATAAAAAGCAAATGAAATGCACGTGACCGAAATGCGGCTGCTCAGGTGGTCCGCAAGCACCACGAGGCTGGATAAAGTGCCAAACACTTATATTCGAGGCGGCTTTAGAATAAGTCTGATACAAAATAAGGTCACCGAAATGTGTCTGCGGTGGTATGGGCATGACATGCGAAGAACCGAGGAGCACATGACGAAAAATCAGTGTTACAGCTTCAATATGGACCAAAAAGCCTTGGTAGACCCCGATAAACATGGATGTCGCTTATACGCAACGATTGATAGAATCAGACGTTACTTTGCGGGAATCAGATAGACTCTACAAAGGTTATTCGTAAAGTCAAGACCAGCAGAGCACATACATCCTATGTGCGAGGATGAGCTATGAGCTGAGGCAGTTGCAATAGATCTGGTGGCAGTAACGATAGGGCCTTCGGTCCACCTCAAAAAAACTACAGAACCCTAAATAGAAAGAAAAGGAAACATACTGTCATCCTCTGTTGTCTCTGTTGGTGCGGGCAGATCCAAATCTTCATCAAGGCCAGGGGAAGGCCGTCTTCGTCTCTCTGCAGGGGCGAGGGCGCAGCGCTGGGCAGGGTCGGTATTAGCTCGTCCAGTTTTCGCTTCAATGCTCGAACTCGGGCACCGAAGTTTTTATACGCCTGAAAAATCGCAAAGCAAAGCTGATATCAGTGTACTGGAAGCTAGAATTTATCATAGATTTTCAATCTTTATTTTTATGAAACTTTAGTGTAACCTGTTGCGAATTTTATATTCACTATTCAGATATACATATCAGAACTATCTATATCAGTATGCCTTGTCATGTAATGAATAATATGTATGTTGTAAGTATACTAATTAAAAAAAAAAAAATTACCCTTTAAGGGTTGAAAATTCTTGCGACCCTTAAAGGCAACAGACAGACAAAACGGTGACAATTTAAACTTTTGTGCTTTAAGGACAAATTTGTGAATTTAACAATTTATTAAAGAATATTCTTCAAGTTAATAACTGCTCAACTCTATTTGAAATATATTACAAACACCAAGAGTTGAAAACGATTGTTGCTTTGACTCCCCCCTCGAGTATCAATGTCTTCTTCTTCCTAGCAATACAGGATAATCCTATACTATATAAATATAGTAACTTTATATAGTATTTATATATAATAGTTTTTTTTAAAACAGGTAACAATATACAGTGCCATTAAACCATGGAAACGGTTTGTCTTAGCACTTAGCAGCACCCTTCGCTATTATTTATTTTTAAAAATTGCAGAGGATGTGGCTGTAAGGTGAGATAAAATTACTGAATGCTGTCTAACGTCATCACCAGAACCCCCAAAATATCTTTAATCTCACGACTTATATCACTCAGTGACATTAATCAGGACCCACTGCTTCATATGCCGAAACACGTAGGAGATCGGATATTATAAAATAAAATAAAAAATAAAATATTTGAAAACCAGTGATAGAATGGTCACCCATCCGATCCGCCTTAAGATCGGCGTGAAGTGGCGGCAATGCTGTCACGTCATTCGGTTTATGAGAGTTCACAACGGCTTAAACTTCTATTTAAAGGCCGGCAACGCAACTGCTAACCTTCTGGAGGTGCACATGTCCACGGGCGTCGGCAGTCACTTACCAAATGCCAGTTTACCCCTTGCAAATTAATAACAAAAAATTTAAAGAAGGCCAACTCACATATGCCACAACTTTCACTTCTCCCCTCTGTGTTGAATAATATTGGTTAGCTGAAGTAAGTAGCGCCAGTAACGCTTCTCTAGCAACAATCTCCCTTTGCAAGGCCTGAGTGTATTTCTCAACGCATGATATGCCTTCATTTAACTCTTTTTCTACATCTTCTTTAGTACTTCTCTCTGTGGAAAAAATGTTAAATATAAATAATAAAATGGCAAAATAATCAAAATTGAAATAAATACTTTTAGTACCGACTTACGAAAATTGCACAAACAGAAATTAGGCATAAATATAGTTTTATGTAGGTATGCAAATACCATATTTTTTTTAATATGCAATGTTGTTCATATTATTAAATTATTAAAATAAAACCTAATGCTCACCAATGCCTAACGATTTACGCAACACATATACATTTTATTATTGGATAACGTCAAAACCTTTGTCCAACATTGGGAAAGTTTGGGAGAATCAAAAAAAATATCAGAGCATAATTAGGCATGCCCCGCAGCCTCTGTGAATTCGTGAAATGCTAAGAAATTTCCATGAAATGCTAAAAAAATTCCAGGAAATGCTAAGAACTTTCCATGAAATGCTAAGAAATTTGTCTTCATCTCTCAGGTTTCACTTATAGAAAATGCCTTTTTATCCAAGCAATGTCAATGTCATTTACGAAATTACCTTTTAAACTTGCACAGAGCGCATCCGAATCTGACAGCTCCAAATGACTTTCGTGAACATATCTTAATTTCAATTGAGTATCCGCTTCTAACACTGCACATTGCTTAATCTTATTTACTAATTGCTGTGGCTGAAAATGAAACTAACTATGCATAAATATGGAAAACATTTAATTAGATTTCAGGTAAATCCAAATATTTTTTGGATGTATAAATGGAATAAAATGAAAAGGTTTATACAACATTGGTCCATCTGGTGTTTATGGCGCAAAATGCTGGACCATCGGGAAGGTACAGATGAACAGAGTATGTGTGATAGAGATGAAGATGTTAATATGGGCAGGAGATGTCATCCTGGAAGATAGGGTGAGATACAAACAAATCAGAGGAAACTTTAAGATCCGCCTTATTGAAGAAAAACTGACAGAAGCCTGTCTCGAGAGGTATGGACATGTCACGCATTAACCCGGATGGGACAGCTCCCACCTACGCACAGGCTGCGGAATCGCACCTTGCAGTAGCAGTGGTGACGGTTTCTTGAAGCTGTGAAAAATTCAACCCACGAAGTGCAATCCAAAGATATGGCAGTTTATGTCCCGTTTCTCATACAATTACAAAGGGAACTAAAGCCTATTGGGTACTTTTCGTTGACGTAGAATGATGGAATTTGGCAAGTAGCTATATCATATATATTGAAGTACAAGTGTAGGAAAAATTCAGAAAACCGTTAATTTCTAATTTACTACAGTAGTAACCTGGATAAGGCACTTTATACTTGGATGTTGAGATAGAAAGATGGCATTTTCCCCATGTGAAGTCCTGCAGTGGAATAGTATAGGCAAATAATAACAATATTGTATAGTATTCTTCTAGGTGTCGAGACAACTTCGACGACTTTGCGGAAAAGAAATAGATTCAATTGGGTCAGGAAAGGAAGGTGTGGTTGGAAAAGGGGGAAGCCTTTGCCCAGCAGACGGACAGTATAGGCTAATAAAAAAAAAAATCTTTAACCAACTTCAAAAAAGGAGGAGGTTCTCAAATCGACTGTGTTTATTATTTTATATTTTGTATTTACGTTACGCGATTACTCCGCCATTTATTAAAACTACTACTTTTGTGAAAAACATCCCGCCCTAGTGATATATTAACTAAGTTGCAATTTTAATTTCACTGTCGTGAGATTGTATCGGTTGTAGGGTTAAGACGGCAGCCAGTCATCTTTACTCGCCCCACAGCCATGTCCTTTGCAGTTTGAGCGGACCCTGGTTCTAGACAGGAATAACGCCAAGAAGTCTTTTACAGCAATAGCAGCGGCCTTCGGGCTTAAAATTCTGATCCATGCAGGATACCATACGAAGTGATCATGGTGATACGACATAACTACGATGTTAATTCGTCTCTAGCTGGCGCTACGAGTAGTTTCGAGTTTCAGACATTCAGATAAAAGATAAGGCCGTCGCACATTTCCTGCTGTGGAGGCCTCTAAACGACTCACCTTGACCCGAAACATATTTATTACACGACTAGTTACAGTTAACGGCCTCCGAAACATATTTTTTATACGTAGCAGTATACAAGCGGTAGAAGGTTGGCTGCGCTGCGTGCCGTAGTGGCCTGCTTCTTGCTCTTTTGCCCCTTGTAACTTAAAAAAAATAAAGTTAAAAAATATGAAAAATGAGTATGCTCTTTTCTTGACGGTCCCTAAGTCGTGTCCGTTCGGAAATACCGAAGCTGGTAACTGTTTCCACGGAGGAATTGTGACTACATACGCCGGCCCAATTCGGCTACAAGCATGGCGCTAACTCTAATTAGAAGGACAGGAGTATGGGAAATGGATTGAGTAAAAGGATATAAAGGTAGATGGAGAGGAGAGAAAGGATTCTCATACTACTGTTATGGAAGGTATAGGGGGAGTGACAATAGCAGCTAGGGTGTCCGGGGTTCGCGGACCCGGGTATAATCATTTTTTACACAAGGCCCGGCACGAATTTTTTAGAACCGAATAAGTCGCTTTTACGCAGGATGAAAATGTTCCTGCTAGGACCATAGGAGGTAAGATCGTAAGTACAACGTTTGTTATATTAGATCATTTTTCTGCTATTTGTAGATTATCTCAATTCACGTATAGTGTTTACAATACAGTTTAATCTCTAATACAATTAAGTTGTATTACTTCACTTACCAAATCATATATCAAATAAAAACCTATTAAAGTGTGTATAGTTATAAAATGCACTTCAATATTAGCTGTATAATATATAGTTAAAAATAGTCCTGACATTATACGAGTGCTTTGTTGGCGCAGTTGGCAGTAACCCTGTCTTCCGCTCCGTGGGTTTTGGATTTGATTTCCGCCTCGAGTCTGGGTTTATTATCTATACGTATGTATTTAAATATTTCTAAAAAACATTTTTGTATCATAGACGTCTGTTACCTACAACACAGGCAATGTTTTGCATAACTCTCTCATAACAAATTCAATTGATTCACATATATCACTGCCAATAAAACTAACATGTTCCTATCGGGTAATGCTAGTGCCATTTGGATGGGATGGTCATCCTCACGTCTCAGGACATAACCATACCAGGACATTCCTTCACTTTTTCTGTTATTGGGGCCACCCTGAACCCCTGATCAACTCTTTACGCACCTTGTCCAGTCGAGTCACACCCTCGCCCATCTGAGCATTTTCATTTTATTTGTATGAACTTGTTCTTCGTGCACTTTTTCTTAAGTCCGGCACTCTGATGTTTCATTAATAACTTTCTTGGCACAAAACGCTGGCTAATTAAAATAACGACCAAAAAAACAAGTATTACTAGATGATCGTCTAAAAGGTTTTTTACAATTCTCTTTTTTAAATAACAACGACCCGGCAAACGTTGTCCTGCCCGAAGGTTGAGTGGCTTCTACGTAGACACCGTCAGAATTGCGGAGACGGTTGTTGTTGTTGTTACATAGTGGACCAGCAGGGTCAAGACCTTTAATAAACATATATATGACACACGGTCACTAGATTACTATATGATACACGGCCACAAACAAGACGTGTTACTAAGATAGATAACTTAATGCCTGAGTTATAAAAATCAATGAGTCTCTGAGATTTAAGGTCAACTACAGTTCTCAAGTGAGGAAGCGATGTAATTTTAATTATTGTGCCCATTAATCACTTGTAAACGAAATTGGGCATTAAGTCTAGCCTCGATAGCTCAACGGTTAGGGGTTTGGAATTAATCCGTGAAGTGCTTGGTTCGATACCCCTAAATGGGCAACGTTCGCAGTGGGGCGTGCAGGCAGACGAAGAATCAATAAGAATCCTAAGTGCGCCCTTACGGTAGCACCAGCCTCCGAGGCTGCTTTTAAAAGACACTTGAGCTTATTGCCTAATTTCTTGTTTCTAGGTCAACGGGAATCATCCTGTAGGTTTTGATTCCCCTTTTGAAAGACCTAGTATGGGGAATGCGACATAAACGGCTATATCTTTTGATTAAGTATATTTTTAGGGTTGATTTTTTTATAAGTTTAAAGACTCGGAGACCTCAATATTTGGTATTAATTTCAACTTTATATCTCTTCGCGTTCCTAAGAAAAAGGGTTCTGATGGACACACATACATACAGACAGACACACATACAGACACTGGTGCAACAGCAAATTTACAGTTTTCGGATTTTTTCCTATACTTGTGCTGCATGATATTGTTCCTTGCCAAATTTCATGATTCTAGGTCAACGGGAAGTACGCTATAGGTTTTGGTTCGCTTTGTAAATTTATGGGAAGTTGGACATAAACGATCATATCTTTCGATTACGTACACTTAGAAGGTTGACTTTTTCACAACTTCAAGAGACCGTAGTCCTCAGTGCTTGGTATTAATTTCGACTTTATAGCTCTACGCGTTCCTGAGAAAAGGTTCTTGACAGATAGACGGACAACGAAGTGATCATATAAGGGTTTCTTTTCCTTTGAAGATCCGGAACCCTAAAATGATCAATATCTAATATAGGTACATGTAAATATATCTTTATAAGACCAATCAAAGTGTTAATTAAGCCTATAAAAATTATTAAGAAGCTCAACTTCGTTATTATGACTATAAATCTAGGTAAAGGTCGCCTGGTGCTGATTAAATATACTCGTACCGCAAATCTACTCTTTTTGTTTGATCACTGCTAAGGAACGTAAGTGACCTCATATATGTTGACATTTATAATACGAAAGGTAATCGAGGTTTTACTGCATTTGAAATTGCTAGTAGCCCAGACACAGCTCAAAGTTTTGTACACTTTTGTCCTTGAAGTCTACAAAACTTTGTGAAGTCCCCGGCCACACTACATGAACATTCAAATGAAACTATGTCTGGCACTGGCATTACACTTACATGACTTCTGCGCAAAAAATATAATACCCTCAAAATTATGAATGGCGTGCATGAAGTTGCAGGTATCAGCTAGTTTGACACAGGTTACTGTTTCTGTTAAGACATATCCAAAATTTAAGTTCAATTGCCAACAACCTTTTTGGTACTCTGTTAATAAATGATATGACAAGAAACTTATATAATTACAATATACATCCGACTTCGTGGAATTCTTTCAACGAGGAAGTCAAATAAATGTTCCATTTACGTAGTATATTTTACACGTTACCAACCAATAAACGGGTTATATAAAGAGGCGAACAAACATTCAAGCATAATGAATCGCACAAATCAGAAAAATGGACACAATAACACCTTGATTCAAGTACATTTTATATACAAGTTCGTATATCAAGAGCATAACCTGACCGGTAATTTACTCATTAAATGTCAAACACAACGTCTGAGGTTATTTCATATATGAGGGGATTTGCCTTAATATATAAATGCCCGCCGATGTCTATGGATTTCCATAGATGTATGCGGAATTCCGCATAACAGGAAGCTAACGACGATGACGTGACATGGAGATTTTAGCCCCTATATTTTTTTATATATTTTAATCACGAAAATCGATTCCGGGGCCAACCCTATCAAAGGGTGAAAGGAGCGGTCGCTACATGCGCAGAGTACCAGGAGGCGCCTGAGCTAGGGGCGACTCTTAACATGTGATTATTTAAAATATATTTTATATTTAAAAATATAAGCAGGGCAAGAAGGCGGCCCCATGATTGGATGTCCCTTTATCCTAAAATATAGCTATTCCTCGGGCCGGCACTGATCTATTTATTCTTAAAGACTAAGCTCAAATAATAACTTATCAATGGATTTTTACTAAGAAATCACGAGCATTAATGATGAGCAAAGAAGTATATACGGACACCATCTTACGAACTTAACGGGCAGGCGATTCACTTGACTACCGACATGTGCACCACCGGGACACTCGCAGATACCTTGCAGGCATTTCAGGAGAGGTTTGCGCCACCGTGTACTCTCACAAACCGCACGAAACGCGACTACAAAAACCATCACTTGACGTGACAGCGTTGCTGCCACTTCACGCCGATCTTATGTACGAAAGAGGTCCTGGTGGACATCTGCACCGCCAGGAGGATCTCAGATGTATTGCCAACCTTGGGGTTGGGATTGGGCCATCGGGAGTCTCACAACCCGAACGAAACGCGACAACAATACCCTTACGTGACCTGACAGCATTGCCGCCACTTTATGACGATCTCATGTCAGAAAGAGGTACTGGTACCTCGACGCGCCGGCACAATTCAGCTGCAGACCAAAAAGACTAAAAGCGTGGCTCTACCTCTAATAAAAATTGAATTATTAGGTATATATGTATATATTAACTTACAGCAGAAGCCGCCGAGTCTTGCCTTCTTCTTCTCACAACACTGACTGGAACACAGAGGGCATTGGCAAAGAGGGCTATCGCCAAGAACACGCAGAAACTTTGCCGACTCATGACTTCTACTGGCACCTATAGAATGATTGACAGACATCGCAATTATTACATATATATGAAGTTGTTAATTACTAATTTAGAGGTGGAATGTGATTTTATGCTTGCTTAATTGATATTAAAATTATATGAATTACGATTAATTATTAATTAATGAATTAAGAATTCTATTGAAATATACGTTACTTTTGCAAACGCAAGCACGAAGAGTCAAGTTACATTGAAATCAGTCGTATACAGTTTTCGATATTCGGTCACAAATATTCAGATTTGCGTAGTAAATGTTCATTTAAAGCTATTAATAAAATTTTAATTCGTTGTGCAATGACATTAATATATTTAATAATTAATATGCGTGTGGTCGTCATGACTACACTTTGATACAATTTTATAGTAAAACTAGCGGCGCCGCCAGACGATGTACTGCCGTAACATTGGGCTAAGAGAATAAGAATAAGAAAAAACTTTATTAAGTACTAAAGCACTGCATATGTATAAGACACTGTACACACACATGTAAAGGCAAGAGTGAATAGGTTCATTCTTGGCAAGCGCGCTCCACCATAGACCGCATCTACACTTTATCAAGGAATAGCAATTAAATTTACGAGTGTTGATAGTTATAATATCAATTTATGATACTACGCGATCGTATACTGGTAATGAATATCAGATAACGATGGCGTCTGGAGACGTCCTTTAAGTTTGAATTATAATAGTACTGACGTGTGGTAACGTATTTGAGAGTCTGTTTTTGTATTTTTTGTTTTTTTTTTTTCATATTTGTATTTTTTATTTTTATATTGATAGGGAACGGGGGGTTACTAATAGTCGCTACACACGTTCCGATAAATCGTTGCGAAAAAACTGCACAGCCAGTATGATCTGTGAATCCAAAAGCCAGTTCGTCATCAGACAGTGCTTGTCTCGACTTCAGTTCCTGGGCAGCGAAAAGGTTCAGCAAGGCTCCTCGACCCAACTTCTGGGCTCTTTTGTCGTAAGTTACAACCGACTGGAATAAACAAATACATCTATCTTTAATTAGAGGTAGCGCCATGCTTGTAGCCGAATTGGGCCGGCGCGTCCGGGATGCATGCATCTTATATTTATAGGAAGCTGTTTTCTTATTTAGCCGTAATAATAAAAAAAAAAAAAAAAAATTAGAAGAGAAAAGAGTAGTAGAGAACCCTTGATTTATGATTACATCTCGTGCAGTACAGAATTTTTATTTATAAACTACTTCTCGGCCAATGACCTACAAAACAAATTGGGAAATACTTGTGATACATGAAGCAATTTACTATTTTTATAAATCAAACAGGTTTTTACGATTTTACGTTTTTTTTTTTTTTTTTTTTTTTTTTTTCAAACATGTTATATGTTCGTGTTCAGTTCTTTTATCTATAAACAAATGTCTATTTATGTTTTACTGCCGTCAATTCAAGATTCATGTAATATAAAACCATTCTTATAAATATTATTGATATTTTTGTTGATTGAAAAATACCTTATTTATTGTTAATAGAGTATTTTATGTTGTTAAAAAATTAAAAAAAAGTAGTTGCAATACGCAGAAAATGTAAACGGGAGTAGTACTTGTAGAGCTTACCGTTCCATGGGAGAACAACATCCCTAAAGACGAACAAGTACTTTGAACCTCCAGAGGTCGGCATTCTTTGGGCAGGCAAGGGCTACATTGTTAAGGAACTAAACGTATGCGTGCCACACTTGTGAAATTATTTATTTGGAAATAATTGTTTAGTTGTCTATTCATGTAGGTGAAAATCTAAATTATAGTACAATACGACTAAACTTTACACTGGTGTAATGTAATTGAGTAACTATTATTTATTTATTAGAAATAAATTGTAATTTACAGAACAGCCGCGGGCCACTAAGAAAGGGGTCACGGCACGGTCCACATGGCACAACAACAAGACAGACGCGGGTCGCCTGTGGGCCAGGAGGCAAGTCTCAAGCTTTTAATAAATGCTAATACAACCCGTGGGCCTAATACAAACATTTTCATACTAAGTAAACTCGACTAGTCGACTTACTTCGGTTCTAAAAATTCGTGCTAGGCTCTCTGATGGCGCCTTGGTTTCGAAGCGAAACGAGCGTCGATATAATTTAATTTATTGATATGACGAGATTAGTGTTGTAAAAAAAAAAAAATGTAAGTAATTACAGATGATTTCTTTATAATAGCATACATAGTTGACAGTACTCGAATTCAATTCTAGCTAAAAAGTATTATATTGCTTTGAGATTGTGTTTACACAGATATAAAAACTACGTTTTGGGGCCTTAAAATATGAATGCTTTTAGAAGTCGAGTGTACAAGATTCTTAAAGGCAGGCAATGCATCGGCACCTCTTATGTTGCAGATGTCCATGGGCGACGGTGGCCACTTATCATCAGGTGGACCTTCTGCCCGTTTCCCCTTCTACTATATAAAAAAAACAGCCGAATGGAGAACGTTCTCATTTTTTGAAGGTGGTTGGAATAGACGTCCGTTCCTGGGGTAGACAAATTAATGCCTGTGTTATAGGTAACAGCCGACTGTTATACACAAATAATTTTTTTGGAAATATATAAATACGTACATACATATGGATAATACACCCGGACTCGAGGCGGGAATCGAACCCACGACCCCCGGAGCGGAAGGCAGAGTCACTGCCCACTGCGTCAGCGGCCAGTCAGACTAATTGTGCCCAATTCCAACTCCTCCGTCCGTGCGAGTTTCGTAAAATGGGACCCTAAGTTTTTGCTTTACGTATCAATGTCGAAAATAATTCAAATTCCAATTTTCAAAGCAATAAAATGTTATGCAAGCGTTTGTATAGCTGACATGCCCACCAAAATCACCTTCATGTAAAACTTTGCCACAACGAGACCATATGGCTCGCACTGTCAAAAACATATAAGATCTCTTGTAGCACCACGCCTCTTACTCTACGCGTCGTGACTTAACTGGCTCTACACCTTTATCAACATATCTAGCCAGGAAGTACCCTCGACCTCGTTTGTCTCGTCATGGAGATTACTACCGTGTCCCCAGATGTATCAGTTGAACACCAGTTCCGTGACTTCATCCACAAGAGTGCATAACTGCTCAATCCTTCGTATTTCACCACCCTCTTATATCGCCCACCTTGGTTATCCATCATGTTCGATACTTGCACGTTAAAAGGTAGATCACTGATAGCAAATGATGAAATTTGCTATTAGACCGAAAGGACTGCAAACATGGCAACACCTCTAATTAGGTAGATATCATCGGATTAATTATAGAGATAAGAATAGGAGTAACATCTCTGTATATTAAGAATGTCACTCGAATAACGAAAATAGGGGGCGGGCTCCCGACGCGCCTCGGCCCTTCGCCGCCGCTCCTCGGCTCCTCGCGCCACTCCTTGACGCGCACCCGAAACGCGAGCGCGCCAACTCTACGCTCTACTCTACATTTCCCCATTTTCCCGACTCTCCGTCGCACGTGTGTCTAACGCTATGATTTTTCGGATGAATTTTTTCAGATTATCTCTAAACATTATAATACAATAATGCGTTAAGTATCCGTTGGATATTTTTAGAGAAACAGGTGTGTTGGTTATATTACGCATGCGCTGTCGTTGTAACGACACTTCTAGACTTTAATGTGTAAACTTTAATTCGTCTACACTTTTGTTTGCACGCAAGAATAAATAAGACTATTGCAATAATTAAATTGAATGACTAACAATGGCTCGTTTAAACTAATAGAGATAGAGAATTAAAACAGGAAAAGTCTATTTGCGACACTAAATACATTGCTTATGCATGAATTGTAACTGTATGTGAAATAATCAATTTAGGAAAACTCTATTTTTATATAATCGTTTTGTTATTTACATATTTAACGTATTTAGTGACAAGTGTGTGATATAAATGGAATATTGTTCACATAATCGAATACTTTTATCTAATAGTGGTATAAATTTTCAAACATGACCTCGTTTGTGTCGGCTGCAAATCTTGAAACTCTACATCAATATGTAAATGAAAAAAAAGTCTTCCTTTGTAATATAATTGTATAATCTATTTTATTGGTATTTGTAAGTACTACAGAATATATATTTATGATTTTTATTGATATAATATAAAAATTATCGCTCATAAATAAACTTAGGTATTTTAAAGGATTATAAAAAACGGAAATCTGTACTTCTTGAATTGTTTTCTCGGTTTATTATGCTAATTAACAGTTTAAGTGTTTGGTAAACGATTTTAATAGTGATTTATTTAAAGTATTTATTATTAGTTATAAAAACAACTAGTTACTAAAATTTATAGACCTTTTCTTTTCTTATACCGTTGACTTATTGAGGCTCAATTTATTCAGTTTAATTACATTGTTTACCTTATTATATTTAATACTAGCTATTTTTCGTAATTTTGTGTAAAGTTAATCTTGTAGAAGTCCTTAGACCATAATTTGGTCGTATTGAAGAATCCGTTCTTAGCGAATGTCTGCTCAATCTCTCAGACAGTACTTGCTAAATTTCGTCTTTGTACGGCCCACGTTTTTTGAGAATATGTAATAGGTTATCTTTCGCTTTTATGTACATAGATTCTGATGCACAAATATTCGGTCGACGAGGTTTTCTTGCTACCTGTTCTGAGAAGTTTTCCGGTTCACAATCGTGGTAGAGTCATTGGTACCCTCATAGACGTCCCCACCACATAACACCAGGTGAAATCGTGGTCAAACGCTGTATCTGCACACAATAAGCCTTCACTTAATTCGTTGCAAACTGGTTTTTTCCATTTTTTTGCAACACCAAATAGACCTTTGCTATACCTACCCGCTAAAAAGATTAAAAGATAAGATTAATGAATTTTTTAAACTTGTATAAGACTAGTAATGCTCGACATAAGTAATTTACTTATTTTTTTATTACACTTTACGCATAATGAATTTAAATTTGGATGGTGTTAAGCAGTAATGTGTCAACCCACTAAAAGTTAAATTCGTAGATTTTAACTTATTCTAATTACGCATTTATTTGACACTATCCACTAGTGTCTTGCCCAAATTTAGGCTCGTCTGCTATTAGCCAGTTATCCAATCCTCTGCATGTCTTCTCCATAAAACGTTACACTTGCCGTATGTTTTATGAAAAAACGGTATTACATGGCATGTACTTAAAAAGCTCTAGTACTAATGTCGTATAATTGTAGAATTTTGAAGTAACGACCAAATCTTTGCTGCATCTGTATTTTATGTTTCAATTTTTCCCTTATTTCCTTTCTTTTAAATCTTCCTTGAAATAAGGGAATTGAAACAAAACAAACAGAATTTAAATCCGTATAGCGGTTTTCGAGTTTTAGCGAGACTACCGAACACCGATGGATTTTTATATAGGTATATAGATTACGAAAAGTAATTTAAATTAATATAAATTATTTTTATGTTAAAGCATTTAGAAAATGACGAATGAAACATTTATTGATACTACCTCTATATCTCCTTAACACGATCAATATAAAAAAGTAATAAAATAAAAACGATCTTATAAAATTGTTAAATTTCTTGGAAATACAAACAGAATTTAGTACGTAAAAAGTTCCTTAGCGTAACAAATGAAATGTTTAAACGATATTTCCTTAAAAATATTTGACACGTGCGGATTTTGGACACGATATCGCTTAATCACATCCATTTTATAGCATACATGCTTACAAAATTTTGTTGTGTTTTCATATAAGATTTTTATTTTTTTTTCTTTTTAAATTAGGTTGAAAGCGTATTATATTGTTTAAGACTATATATCAGGTTAATGTTAAAGTGAAGGCGATTCAACTTTGTATAAATAAATATATTCAGAAATACACAACCGTGTGTCTTCGTATTCGAATTTTTTGCTTCGCACTACAACTCGTGAAAGGCATGTTAAAGGTCGCCAATGTATCTGGGAGCTTCCTGATAGAGCAGTCGTCCAGTAGCGTCGGGAGGCGGTTAGGTGAACCGTATGCCCATTTGACCAATTTTAAATTTAAAAAAATAGTTAAGAGTGTATCAAGGCACTTTAATATACCTGCTACGCGATAAAGTAATTTATTAAACATATATTTCTGAGCATTACACTATACATAAATTTAATAATAACTAAAAAAACTATAAAATAAACAACAATCAAAAAATTAACTATAGTACATAAAGTGTTTTCCCAGATCGGAAACGACATCGTGGCAGGCGAAGAACGAGATGGAGGAATGACTTGGATCGTTGTAATGAAGATTGGCAACGCATAGCCTTAGACAGAACCTTATGGTATACGTAGGGAGGCCTTTGCTCTGCAGTGGGAAAAAATAGGCTCTAAATAAATAATTATACTTCCTGAGATTAGCGCGTTCAAGGAAACAAACAATATAGTATGTTCAGTTGAATTGTTCCTTAAGGAATACCGTTTTCCAGCTATTTGAGACTGGTTTGGTTCTGCCTTCGACATGGGTAAATATTTTATGATTTATTAAAATAGCTTCGTCATTTTATTTTTAATTTAATATTATGTTTTATAAACGTATTCACTTTTTCAGATTTTCTCTAGATTTTTTTTTTATTGCGATTAGCAGTAACTATATATTAATGGCATTACATTCTGTACAACTCATAAAAAGATTTGATAACTTATCATTTATTTTTTGACAACTCTACGGGCGCCCATGGACATCTGCACGACCAGAAGGCCAGCAGATGCGCTACCGGCCCTTCATGACGAGTTTAGGCCACCGGGAAGTCTCATATAAATTGTAAAACGCAAAAATATATGTTATATGTAGTGCGATTTAAATACTTGTACAGGTAACAGCTGAAGAATAAAGAAGAAGTAAAGCAGCCAGGAGATTTACATACACAGTTGCAAATTAGATATGGTCACCTTCTCATTTTTACAATCTTCTTCTCCATAAAATAACTCATTTTCCTGATTCATTATGAAGATCCTATATATTCATCCAGAATGTACTCTACCAATATCCCAAATTTCAAAAGTATCCATTCCGTAGTTTAAAAGTAAAGCAATATGCAACTTCCATTCATAAACACTCTCGCAGTTATAATTATGGAAAGGTAACAAAATCAAACACTATAGGAATGTTTTAAAATAATATATTATTAGTATAAATAGATAGATTTAGTTACATTATCACTAAATTATAATAGCCTAAATCTCTCACTAAGAACTGTTACCACCACGTGTCACCCGTGCACATAAAACCTGGCTGTGTCAAGATAATTTATTATTCTGTTAACAATCACGGATGGACCCTGTGGGACCTGCAGACCCTACTGGGGTTCACCCAACCTCAAAAGTGGGTACCCGAAATTGGGGGAAAAACCTGGCGGTTGAGCGTGATCTAGGACAAATCACCTCCCTGCGCAACCGTTATCTTTGAAACAGTACAGTCTCTACCATGTACTGAACTCAAAACCCTTCATGGGTTGTAGTGGTACAGGTTTTTTTGTTTTGTTTTTGTAGCATAGCATATCTTTGCAAGCTATGGGGGCCAACACGGACGCAGCAGAGACGAGTGTAAGTACACTTTTACTTCTTATTAAGTCTGAAAAGTCAATAAGAGTGGAACTATCACTTTTACTTCTTCTGAAATCTTAAATGTCAAGAAGAGTGTAACTATCACTTTGACTTCAGACAATGCAGAGTTGTAGAAAAGCTTGACTCTTCACCTGGACAGTATTGGTTGAGCAGAAGACGTTTTGCTTCTTCTTCAGCTGCAGACAGAAGTTTACAGGAAACCCACACATTGACCAATATCTGTCTTCTGACTCCATAACGTTTGCAAAACTAAAATGAACCGTTGGTTATCTATTACTGCGTGAACTCTCGTATCTGGTCTGACTCAACCGTCGCACTAGGGTTGTGTTAATCACGACTAGTAGTGATACGATTCAGTTGACAACACATTTAATATCCTCTTCCTCGTTTAATGTAACCCAACCAACGCAACTGCTTTTGTTCCTTTATATGTTGACAGTTAACTCATGTTATTTATTAATTATTGAAATAGTTGACGCATCTTATTAATTTGCGATTTGTGAACTCTACTTGAAATTCTCCAGTTCCATCCTTCAGTACCAGTTCAGAAGTTTTTTTCTGGCACCAGTTAACATAGCCATTTAACCAATCAGCAAATACTCTGTAGGGCTTCTATGCTATAAAGTTTTGAGAAGAATGAAATATTTGCATTTTAAACAATACAACAATTTAAATAGATGTTTAAGAATTCAAGTTCATATAGGAGAAGTATAAGAATTAAAAAAAAAAAAATTGACTTTCATGAGCCTTCATTGAGGTACTTCTATTTCATACTACTTATCCCACAAAAAATGATTTATTTTATAAAAAACTGACTGCTTCTCTTCAATAGTAGAGAAGCATCCTTCCACCGAGCGTCATCTCGGTCTAGTAACAGGGTAACAGTTTAAATTGCAGAGAAAATGGTTATGGAACGAGTTAAGATGACCCACTGCCGTCTGACGCAATCCTCCGAACCTCCACAACAACCACACGACTAATATCAATTAGTGACATTAACCGGGACCCACTATTTTGCTGTCTTCCGAAACACGGATGAGATTGAATATTTGAAAATCCGTGTCAAAATTGGGCATCTATCTCTGTTACTAAACGCCGGTTTCAGGAGGGCTTCCTTTTACTATCTTCACTATTCGCTATTCAGAAGTAGCAGTAGAGAAAACGCTCAGGAGAGAACTGTACGAGCCGATTCCGTAGGGCTCAGCAATACCGTCGGGAGGGGAATCTTATAAGAAACGGTTATACAATAAATACGTACTTACTAATAACGCAAACTGTGAAACTATACTACTGTTGGACTACCGTACATAACGAAGTGACACAGCGTATACCTATTAATTTGGTATATTATTCGCGCATTTTTAGGGTTCGAGTGATAAGAAAATAGGTAAATAGCACATTAATACTTCTGCAGTCCGCACAAATTTAATATTTAGGCGTAAAGTCACATAGGACTACGTCAAAGAAGCCCAATTCAATTTGAGACCAATACAACAATATCACACTCTCATCACACAAAGGATTCTAGTATCAAAGCCTCGCTTTGATGAAACAGGGATTCAGTTGAAAGGGAACAGCTATTAGGCTATAAATGTCACTGTTTCAAAATAAATGTTCTAGAGTTTGAAATAATTGGACAAACTTAGCTCTGATGACGGATGTCTGTTCCGAGGGTAGACAACTTAATGCCTGTGTTATAGGTAACAGACGCCTGTCATACACAAATATTTTTTTTTTAGAAATGTATAAATATATACATATAGATAATACACCCAGACTCGAGGCGGGAATCGCACCCACGGCCCCTGGAGCAGATGGCACGGTCACAGACCACTGCGCCAACGGTCAGTCAGTGTATTGCTTGCCTCATTGCCACCTTTATATACAAAATGAAAAAAAACCCTAAAGGTCTTAGTAGATATCATTATTTTGCTTTGTGATAGAGGAAAATGTCGAGATCCTGCGTATCTTAATTCCTATAATACCCTTGTGTATTACCCGGTGTATTGTAGATAGATGGATAAGGCTCGAAATTCCTTGCCATTTTCTGGAGGTTAAGATTTATAAATAAATTGCAATCCTTTCGAAATATTGGGAAATTCTTTACGCGCTGATCATGAATATTCAAATTCAAATGATATTTTATTCAAATAGACTTTTACAAGTACTTTTGAATCGTCAAATATTTTAAAAGCTACCACCGATTCGGAAAGGTCGAGCCACGAGAGGAACCAGCAAGAAACTCGTTGGCCGCTCTTTTAAAAATAGTTCTTACAAAACTGGATTTAAATTACATTTTTGCATGTTAAGTATAAAATACAAAGCTGGAACGTCTAAACTAAAAGCAGTTTTCTTTTTGTTATAGTCTTCGACTGTCGTCGGTCTTACGAATAAAACCGATTTTAACATGCTGTTTAAATTTTACCATTGACAGATTTAACATCAGATCAGATAATTAAAACATTTTTATAAAATCTTGAAATCTATGTAATTTAAAATTATCTTCTTAAATAAATTATAATTTTATTTATAATTAATTGGGGTTTGCAATATAATATTACATGAACAATGCTAAAACACTGACAAATTTTTGATGATTCAATATTTTACACATAACTGACTTAGTTGTGATAAATGTGAGAGTTACATATTAAGAAATATAATGTTTAAGTTAAGAGCTACGCGGATTTAAAAATAATAATAATAATAATAAACATTTATTTACCTTACAAAGCCTGAATATACTAGTAGTAGATTTTGTAAATTTATCTCAAAAAGAAAATAATTTAAAGTCAAGCGTGGTAGAAATGGTTAAGAAGAAATAAGCAATTTAATGTCTCCGGTTTCATTTTATGATTTATTGAGTAAATGAACCAGTTTTCAAGCTTTTGTATCCAATTTCCAAACCCGTCAACCTGACAAATACGGACACAGTGTGGTCTCGATTACGTAAAGAACGTGAAAAAGGAAAGAGAAAAAAGGAAGTGTACTATCAAAGAGAATTTGAAATATTGCCAACTACATGCGTCTTCGGATTGATTTTGTTATTTCTTACTTTTATATTTTTAAAAGATTAGCACCGGACACATACATTCACATCGTATTATATAATAATCTGATGATATTTCGCTAATCTGGTATAGTTTTTCATGTATAATCTGGTATAGTTCTTCAAATTTATTTAATTCCAATTTTTCCTTTTTCGCTAATCTATAGTTACAATTTATACCTTTTACTTCAAAACGAATTATGTTTAACGATACAGACTATCTTATTTCTTCTAAATATAAAATCGTTCTTGATTCAATGAAAATCCATTCAAAATCAAATTAATGGTAACGAATTAACCCAGATAAACAATTAAAAGTCTATTCTTTATAAGAATCACATTTATTTATACGACGAGATGTATATTTGAGTGGTTAAATATCAAACACCAATATGTACTTTAAAGGTGAAATGAAGTTGAAAGGTATTTAACGAATTTTAAAAGGAAACAAAATTTTTCTGCTTTGAAAATAACTGGACATATTTAGAATTGTAAAATTTTGAAAGTTTTAGTTTTTCATTTGAATACATGTGCTTGTACTAAAAAGTATTTTTTGTATATTTGAATTTGTTATTTAACACATTTCTTTGTTTACTTTGTATTACTTAGTTGTACATCAACATAATAAAAACAATAAGCAAAGCTTTTTTTTTTCAATTGTAAAAAAATGCTGTAGATAAATCTGCACGTGTTATTCAAAAATGAAATAATTCGGTATCGAAAAGATCTCGTGCTTACTTCAGATTAAAAATTTCTTATCTGTCACAATGCATGAGAATTTTCTGTGTGTAAGATTATATAAGAAATGGAAGAAAAGAAAATGTATGTCAAAGAATATTGAAATATTGCCAAATACACAACTGTCGATACAGACTTTGAAGTCAAAACAATATTGCAACCTTTTAGCATCTTCATGTATAAGGTAGTTTCTTATTGAATTATTTTGGTCGTTCTTGTATTAAAAGTAGGGGTAAATTGTGTAAGATTTTAGTGATATTTACAAGATACAAGAAGACAGTAATGCTGACAAATCAGTAATTTAATAATATTTTCATAAACAATGTGCACAATCCTTTTATCTTTCGCAATAGTGAAGCAAAGAATATAAGAGTTCTTTGCCCTCTGCAAGTAAATACATAAAGTACAATTTTCTCTCTTCTGAACAAAGAAATTTGCAAGGAAAAACGGTTCCTTTTATAATATTTGCACCGCACACTGTCTCTCACGGTATTCATGATTATGCCAGTGGTGGTTATTTTAAAATAAAGAAAATGCTCTTTGCAAAGTGTTAATTGAAACAATACTTAAAGCTAATTTGTCTTTTAATTAGACAAACTTGATAACAGGTCTTGCTGGATATTCACATATTTAACTGTGATAGTTCTTATGTTTACAATAAATATATTTTCATATAAAACTATTTAATTTTATTACTCAAAATAAACTAAATCAGTGTAGTTTTCGCATGATCGTAAATGTATATTTTTTAATTCAAATTATCCAAAATCTTTAATAACACACATGCATGATTTTAATAAACGTTTAATAGTTATGTAGCGGCTGCTACATAGCAAGATGACAATGATGTCAAGTGGAAAAGGTTACACCAAAGCAAAAACTAGATGGCGCTGTACGGATTACGACGACCGCAGTACACATAGCTCAAAGTGGTTGTAAATTTCTGTCCTTGAAGTACTACAAAACTTTGTACATTTACAAAGTCCCCGGCCACACTGTATGATCATTGAAATGGTTATTTAAATGAAGCTATATTGCTTAACGTATTTTCACCTCATTAGGTTGCAATAGTTGACTGGCCCGTTAGCGCAGTGGGCAGAGACCCTGCCTTCCGCTCCGGCTAGTTATAGTCTACTATACATAATAGAATTCGTATTTTAAATCACATTTTTGTCAAATAACAATTCATTCAACCTTTGACGTAACGGACAAGTGCAACCTAGCCCAAAGAAGGTTGAAGCCCTCGTAAAAGCCCCAGTGCCAAAAACCGTTAAACAGGTGAGGCAGTTTAACGGTCTGGCCGGATACTTCAGACGATACATACCAGACTTTTCCCGTATTATGGTACCATTATATGAGCTAACTAAACAAGGGGCAAAATGGGAATGGACTGAGCGTCATGAAAATGCTCGATCTAAGGTGATCCAATGTCTGTCATCAGCTCCAGCATTAACTCTGTTCCAGGAAACAGCTCCAATACAACTTTGGTATATTTCACAACCATCTGGTACATAGTTCGCACCCCGATACCATAAGGGTTTATAATTTGACATAAACCTTTGGATAGTTTCGATTTCGGGACCTCCAAGAAAAGAGCATTCTCATTCCTTAAATATCAGCAACGCGTCTGTGTGCCTCCTAGTTGTGCAGGTGTCCATGGTCGCCGGTAGTCACTGAGGTAAAACGCTTGCCCTTTTGCCATCTGTTATATGAAAGACTGTTAGCTAATTTCTCAAACGTATCTGTGAGCTCTCTAGGTATCGTCCATATCCTTCTCCACAATACACAAATTACAGGCACGTGAAACAGCGGAACCACTGTTTCACGTGCCTCCCGAAAGACGGAGGAGGTCGGATATCAAATATAAACCCGACCACCACCCGGTCGCAGTAACAGCAACCTAGCGATCGCCTCAGATACCGACCACTGATTAGGCCACGATCTCCTCGTTAGTCTTACTTCTAATGGTTATGAAGTGATGTAATGCTTGAGATCTCCGTCACCCCAACAATAATAAGATAAATCGTCCTCACTCAGTATTTTCGTATACCTGTTCATTAAAATTATGGCATAATCCTAAGTCATACTCCCTTCCCTATAATCTTTAAGATTGTTTTGATTGAATCCCTTTTCAAGTTTTACTATAGTTGTTTTTACTATGGATATCTTGTAAATTTCAGCAAAAGTTTTAGTAGTAAAATGCATATCACAATGCTGTAATTATTTCATTTAATATTTAATCCAGACTTAATTAAACTAAAGGCGCCAACGCTTACATCTACCTGTCGGCGAGCTTTGCCTTCCTTCTATTATACAAATTAAAAAAAAACACTTAATGGGCGGTACGTAGTTCGCTGGGTCAGCTAGTAGGATATATAATACAGATCAAATATTATATTTACATAATTACTTAAGAGTAAATAAAAATCGAAAAATTAAGTTCTGTCATAAGAAAAAAACGTAAGTTAAGGAAAAATTAATAATTTTCTCATTTTCTTTCGAATCCTAAACATTATGATGAAGGGAGCAACAAAAAATATTCATCATATAACCAATGGAGAGCAGTCGATTTTTAAAAAAATCTGTAGCAAGTAAAAAAAAAATAGATTTAAGAAATTATTCCGCAACTATACTGTCCAATACATCTATATGAACGTCAGCGTCATAGACACCTTCCTGAAAAAAAAAACATCAAAACGCTTAGTTTGTTTGTAGTCTTTACTACTCTTGATCCAACTCTATTATCATTGTGCTACCAACCAAAACATATTCGACAGGTTTATTTAATAAAGACGCCGCATTTTCCATCAAAAATCTACCCTGAGATTTAAGTCCACCAATCCTATTATTGCGGGCTTCCTTCGCTTTAGCCTAAAATATAAATAATTGATGAGTTGTATGTACGTGTATGTGTCATTGGAAGAGCCTAATAAGCATAAGGGTAGCAGGGTCACCTGTGGTGTAGTAGTTAGCATAACAGACTACTAAACCCAAGATCGCGGATTCGCAGCCCGGCAGGTGGCCTTAGGATTTTTTAATGGGAGTAAAAAATTCGTGGTTATGCCGTCCTTCGGAAGGGGCGTAAAACGGGGGTCCCGAGCCTTTGCAATGTCAGGTACTCGTTAAAGATCCCTATCCTAATTAATTTAGGACTCCCACTGTAGCATCGTCCGATTAGCCATAGCAGCATATACAGCTTTTTGCTAAATTAAAAACAAATTTAATAAATATTCCCCAATCATTGACCATTTCAAAAGAAATTATGAAGATTTCAGGTTTCTAAACACATGAATAATAAGAAATATTTATGGACAATAACCGAGGCGATGGACATTAAATATCAAACGTTTTCCTTACCACTGCTCTCTCTGAAATCCATAATGTTCAATTGTTAGTCATTAATCGCTCTGTGAAATATATGGACTCTGAAATAGATAGGCTAGTCATAATTGGTTAAGATTCAGAAAATCTGCTAATTACATCGAAAACAAATGTCTTATATGTTCCGACCACTTGTAAATTCAACAGTTAGACTTCAACAGTTTTAGATTCACCGTCAACCAGGTAAAAAAAAATGTATAGATTTTAGGAACTATCAGGTTGCCTATTTCGTTCCATTTTTACTACTTCAGATAAAACAACAAGAATCAAAATTGAATGCCAATAAATCAGCAAGATTTTTGCAAAATAGTCAACTAGTTACTATTCAATGATTTATACGGTTCACAAAACAATAATTATATTATCCACAATATATTGTTTTGCCCCATTATTGGAGATTCTTTATTAAATTCATCCTACAAGGTCATCATAAAATTGACCTCAAATGGAGATTAACTTTACAGAAAAACGGGCTATCAATATCTATTCATATTGTGTGATGTTGACGATGGTGAGCAAGGTTGTTAGAGCTCTTTCATAAGGGAGATAATGCTTAGTGCAAGTGCTAGCTAAGACAAGCTAGCTAATGTTAGATACTGGTTACTGGCCATATAGCTCATTTGTCATCTCATCTACATATAAATAAATGTGGCCAAGAGCGTGTTAAGACATTTTGGACAAAGGTATTCAATAAATACATTTTAATTAATAAAACATTTTTCAAAAGTTTTTTTAAATGTGTATCACTAAATACAAAGTACTCGCTAAGAGGAATCAAACGAACCCAAACTCTATGTGGTTATATCGTTTAATGACGGAGTACCTATGGCATCCTTCCAGCTCTATCATCATATCAGCCCTATGTCATCATAATATTGCATTGTCATACATATGTGTGCAAAATCTATTGTTTTTAAGGGTTCCTTCTAGGCCCTCAATGTAAAATATGTAAAACATTTTAGACGTTGTGTTATGTACAATTTTCATATGCAAATGCATCGCATTTCTTGCGCTTACATAAAGAATGAAAATATTTAAATTACATAATACGCTACTTCAAAGTAATTACAAACATTACATAAATCGTATCCGCACGAAAGAGTATGAAAAATGCAGGTTGCATTTCCGGATTGAATCACTAATCAAAGTTTATGACCAAATGAAAGCAGATAAAAATATTCAGCATAATAGCTATTGTTCCATTTGAAAAACAATTTTGAGCTGACTCTAAACAGTAAAGTCAGCTTAAAATTGTCTTTGAAATAAAACCTCTTTGACTTGTTTAGGATCTAAACATTTTTAGTCGGTTCATAGCTTAAGGTTTTTTACTCGATTAGTTTATTGCTTGCTAGAATTTATCTCGGAGAAGTATGCAAATGTCTTGTGTTTGAAAGCAAAATTATACAACGATAGCGTATAAGGTTTCAATTTTGTTTTATGAAATAATCATGGAGCTATGGAGCGTGCACATAATATTATGACAATATTTTACACATAATAAGTAGTTTAGACCTTTAAATGGACTTAAAACGTTTCTCCTAGTCAGTCAGATTATTCATGTAACAATTTTGAAAAGCCAAATTTAAATCAGTAATTTGTGAAAATTATTGTTCTATAAAAGCCCGAAAATGTAAGTACTAAAAATAAAAATTATGGTCGCGCAACGAGCTATGGAGAGAGCAATGCTCGAGGTTTCGCTGCGGGAAAAGATTCGTATTGAAGAGATACGCAGACGAAATAAAGTCACCGACATTGTTCTCAAAATAAACAAGTTGAATTGGCAATGGGCAGGAAATATGGCCTGAAGATCCCACGGTCTTTGGGTCTGAAGGTTATTCAGTGGCGACCACGCTAGGGGAAAAGAAAGGCAGGACGGCCTCCTACGCGGTGGGCTGATGACTTGGTACGGGGAGCCGTTGGATACAAGGGCGCAACACCGGCATTCATGGAAGCTCCCAGGTCGAAATGATGATCATGATGATGACGATGATGATGATGGTGGTGGTGGTGATCATGATGATGATGATGATGATGCTGCTACTAAGAACATAGCACTGAAAAACAAGACAGTTTCATTTGTCACACAAAAATAAGACTTAACAAATGCGACTAAGATTTCTCAAATTAAACATTGCATAAGTACTACACAAATTATATTTTAATAAGATATCAGATGTCCAATCTCATAAATGATAAATGAGCAAAAATGGACGTGGAAATAAATGGAACTCTCGTTGGAATTTTGATTAATGTTTTTTTAACAATTTGCCCGAATGTAATTTTACTTTCTAAGATAAAGTAGCTTATTTAATATTAAAAAGGACGGGCGCACGTAATTATGCAAAATGGGTTTATAATGTTGATTTATATAAGGTTTTTTTTTATTAAATTGTGACATGGATATAAGGTTGAACATCATTGTTTGACAGATTCATATAATATAATGCCCGAACCAGACATAGCTTCATTTGAATGATCATGTAGTGTGGCCGGGGGCTTTATATAACTGCACAAAATTTTGTAGAACTTTGTAGACTTCAAGGACAATAATGTACAAATACTTTGAGCTATGCCTGGCTTCGGCATAACATAAACATCCTAAGCTTCTATTGTTTGTGTGTACATATATTTAAAAGTGAAAGTCAATAAGGTTACAAACTTTCTATTGGTATTTTACAGAAATGGGCAACTTTTTCCACGTATAAAGTTACTTACATGACAATATACAAATTAATTGACATCTCGGACAGGCACGCGTTTGTCAACTGCGTTAATTAAAAAAGAGGTGGAAAGAAAAGGAATTTTTAATTAGACTGAGATAACTGATCGCCAGTTATCTATGCCTTTACAGCGGTGAAATCTCTTTAAAGATAAAGTCCGCACCACTGTTCTTATTTCCCCAAGGCGAATTTAGAGCCAGTTTTAGCTCTGTCTAATAAGAAACAAGCAAAAAAGATCGCTTACTCGATATCTGATACCAAACCTACATATTCCAGCTTCAATGTTGTTCGCTTAATGATAATTTATCTATTGAGGTAATAAAGAATGTTTCCGGGTCTATTAAACATTTAATTGAAAGCAATCTTAATGTACGTCAATAGCATATATCATTAACAAACATTGCTTTGAGATAAATCGATCTTTGGAAACGCTTTTAAATCGATCGGCTTCTTTTGTGAATAGTAATAATATCGATTAATCGTTATTTGCGAAACGAGACCTCGTGTGATTTATATCATCCATTTTGTGGTGTTCAATTGAGGTAACACTGAGAATATTTACATAAACCTTACTCTGCCTTAAGCTAAATTCTAATTAAAATTATAAATCTTAATGTTAGCTTTGAAGTTGAATGTCTTATTATCGGACATCGTATGTGTTAAAATAACCGCTATTATTGAGACCACTTGAGATATTTAGAACCATTTGACAACACTGAGCTTTCTGTCGAAGTCTGCTTCCGGGATCATGTATGGCATGGTTGCGTTCTTAGTTGCTGTTTGCATATGTCCTCCTGAGTAATCGGGAGTCCTTTTCGTATTGCTCGCGTGAATCGATTACCTATCAGGTAATTCAAGTGTGAACGAAAGCGAACGAGTAAGCAACCGCTGAATCATATATTTCTGTAATTGTTATTACCAAATCACCAAATGGAACGCTTGGCTCAGATAGCGGAAATGTGATTTGCGTTACCAGAAACCAAGGTACATGGGTGTAAAATGTAAATAACGCTAATAACCAACTCCGCAAAATAATGACAATTTATTAAAATATTAAAATGAAACGAAAACTATGAACGTTTTAATTGTTTTAGAATTGAAAGTGACCAAATAAAATAATTATTTGAAATATTTCAATAATCTAGTAAGTACCTAATTTATCGGCAATCATTATCACAAATCTGAATACATTCATTACAAAATCCTGTAATGTCAAGGTAACGCTCGTCAAGGAAATACTCAAGAAATATAATAATTTCTGTATTAATATCATAATCAAAAAATGTCATATAGTTAAGGATCCTAATTTCGTCCATGGGGTGAACCCGTCTATTGGCAATTACGAGAGCTATAGTAGTTAGAGCTTTGATACTTATGCCGGTAAAAGAAAATAAGATTTTAGCTCTAAAAATATCACCTAGGTGCCATAAATCAGTATAGAAGTAGGTTAAAACAGTGTTCAAATTCCAGCTTTGTTTTAAAGCGAAACGTGAGTGACAAGTGCTGATTTTTTAAAAGTCAATTGTAAAATTTTGTAACATTGCTTTAAGACTGGTTTATGTGGCGCATATGGAATGGATCTAAATGCGCATCCTCATGAGTCATAAGTGAGAATGATTTGAGTTCGCTGCAAAAACCCGTTACTGTAAAAAAGAAATTTCTATCTTAAACAGTTCTACAAAAAAGCCCGCGACAGAATATATATCTTATATCAGAATGTATATCTATCTATCCTTTGCCGGCCTTTAATTACGAGTTTAGGACACCGGGAAGTCTCACAAACCGAACGAAACGCGACAACAATACCATCACTAGACGTGACAGCATCACCGCCACTTCACGCCACTCCATGTTTCGCAACAACACAAAATAATTATTGAAGGATAACAAATAAAAAATCCTCAATAAACATTGAAATGTAATTGTGATGTTTTACGAAGTTCAGAAACATTCCACGGTTTCAGTTATGGTCTGGAGACTATTGTGAATTTTACTTTGTTTTTCTCTATAGTAATTTTATAGAGACTAGAATCAAAATTAGACTTCATTTCTTGTTGTTTTATTATTCTCGCCCTATAATGATGATAATAATGTACATTTCATGAAACACAAAAAGCCAAATATGTTTACTCCTTCGACCCCCTATTGTTACAAGTGAAATTCCAGGGGTAATCGTTCACGTGGTCACCCAAAAGATGGACAGATGAGTCCTCGACAATGTGCTCCATCACGCAATCACATAATGCCTCGAATAGAGCTTGATGGAGAAGTAGGTACCGCAACTAATTACTCAGATGGTCCATGACCAGGAGTGTACGGCTGAGGAGAAGAATCGACTTTTAAAAATTCAGGATTCTGCATCTGATAGTTGGAAATCGTGGGGGGGGGGGGGGGCACTTAGCTGGGGAACAGGCCACTATTAAAGGTCAATTTCGTTCGAAACAATATCACCAAACTTGTTTTCATTGCTATCGTAAATAGGTATTTTTATATTATTGAGGCCACTATTAAAGGTCAATTTCGTTCTCACGGTTAACAACAAAGTTAAAATCTAGAAATACAGTACCATCTTTGAAAAAAAATTTTTTTACTGCTATGGGAAATTAAAGAACGGAGGAGGCGGTAAAACCTGTGCAACAGATAATAAAACAAACAAAATACTTTACTGTGCATAATACTCTAACAATTACATATTCCCTCAATAGTTCAACGGTATAAGGTATGGACTGAAATCCGCAAGGTACCCGGTTCAAACCCCTCCGCCGTTGGGGTATTGTCGTACCCACTCCTAATACAAGCTTTTAATTTAAGCTTTGTAGGAGGGGAAAAGGGAATATTAGACATACCTAAAAGTATTCCAATTATTCTTTCAAAAAAAAACAAAAAACTGTTCTAGTTTTCTTACCTTAGGCTTAAATAATTATGGGGAACTTGGCAATGAAAGTTCTTTGGTGGGAAAGATTTTTTACATTAAGTTACCGTTTCAATTTTTTTTTTAATGTTTTTAATATTGACATGTGGCGTCGCAGAGCTTTTCACTCTCCCCGGCCCGTTGTCACATTATTTTTGGATGACCCCTAATCAACGCTCCGTATTTATATCAATTTAGCAGTATATTTGACCATGACTGTTGATAACACTCATCATGATTGGTGATTTCATCAATTGCAGATAATAGATACAGAGTGTATTTAAGCGACACTTCCGTTTGTGCCTGTGTAACCCAAACCGGGATTGACAAGAACGGCCATACTCAGAGCAGATCCCCGGCGTTGCACGAGAGCAATGCTGATGTGAATCTATTATACATAAAGGCAAAACAGGATGGGTGAAGACTCATCAGTGGGGGTGCTTCAATAATAGTGGTTTGGTTCGTTTGTCATCTTCCATAAATTGGTTAATTAAACACATCATTTGAATTTGAAATCTAAAGAGACGGATTTCTTAGTAATGCTCCATGGATTGACCATGCGGATATTGAGTACATTGTATTGCAGAGGAAGGACATATATATAAGGAAGGACAAACTGAACGAAACGCGACAACAATGCCATTGTACTGGCGTGCAAATATATGTTTATAATTTACAATCGATTCTTATAAATTACATTCAATCGTATTTGAAAATGTCAAGTAGTCATCGATAATTAAATAATGCGTCAAATTAAATAATAAAATTGGTAGGTAATAGTCAAAATATGTACTTAAGAGTATATAACCAATATATTAAGAAAATATTATAAATCTTACACTTTAATTGAGAAAAAGTCATTTATATTATAAACAGATTCGTTATTAAGTTGATGAAATAGTCCATGCTACTCAGATTTTGTATGATTTTACATTTATATTACTTTTTTTTCAACACAGTTACAACCTCCGACCGGAAGTGAAGTTGGAGGCTGTGGCGGAGGCACTTCCGTTACGCTGCACGGGCGCTGATTTGCTGCACGTGGTCTCGGTTGCTCGAAGCGCCGCTGTACGGGGCCTGGTAGCCAAATTACATGCCGGTACTAGTCAAACCCTACATGGAAACAATTTTAATAGCCCCATAAAAAAATTGGTTTTTATAATGCCGGCGCCAGACATAGCTTTATTTGAATGATCATTTCAATGATCATATAGTGTTGCTGGGCAAAGTTTTATAGTACTTTGTAGCCTTCAAGGACAGAAATGTACAAACACTTTGAGCTTTGTCCGGCGCTGGCATAAAGACGTATAGTTTAGGGACAATAATTTTATGTGATAAGGCCGATCGTGGCTCTCTTTTTAGTCTTAATTTCCTTGCTTGTTCTGCGCTCTCGCTTGCATGCTCGGCTCAGGCGGAACGTGACAATGAGTCGTACTTTTTCGTTCGTGCGACAAGCTTTCATCGATTTATAACACGTTATCACGTCAATATAATATGTTTGATTTTCTTATACAGGTCAAACCAAAGAGAGTGAACTTAGCAGTGACTCCGTGATTATAGGCGTTTCAGAACTTTGGGAAGGAGTTGAAACTTTCCGGCCTTCTGTGACTGAGGAAGAATTGTTATATTACGAGTCGCTTCAGACTCAAATGTAATGGAGAAATATAGAAACAGATCTAGTCTGACAAAGTTAAAGTGTTATTTTTGAAGGGATAAATAAAAAAATATATCTTAACGCGATTTGTTTTACTATGTTATCTATATCAGATTTCATTAATTATTTTTTCGTTATTTTAAAAACTCAGATCGCATAAACTATTGTAGTTAGTTCAAGAACAACATCAACATAGAAAATATCTTAGAAACGATATAATTAATCTGTTCGAAATAGGGATGTTACGGAAGCGGTTATATCGAAACCGAAGTTTTTAAATTTGGTTTAACGGAGCCCAAAAATACCGAAAGACATTATTGATCATTATATACTTATTATCAATTAATGAAAATGGCTAAGAGCGTGTCACGACACGCTTATATAGAGGGGTTCCGTATCTGATATACGTACGACGGTATAAACGTATTTGTTAAATAACTTCGAAAGTTGTAGTCCGATTTCATTCAAAATAATTTTCTTAATGAGTTTTAGCATGTTCTATCAACATGGCAAATTTCAAGTCTCTACGTCTAATAGTTTGGAAATGCTAAGGGAAGGACCACCTTACGGGCAGACAGAAGGACGGACAGAGCGAAATTATAAGGGTTCCTTGTAGTACTACGGAACCCTTAAAAAAAAAAGATGTTTACCTGGGTAATAAAACAATCAAATTTATAATCTTATAGAGTCAAGTAAATGAAATCAAATACAGTAACAACAAAAAAGCAAGTTATATTATATAACGAAAGCATTACAGCCTCTTCTCCAACCTATTTTTTGAAGGTGAAATTAGACTTGCCAGCATCCAAATCATCAATCTAACGGAAGCGAGTGTGTAAAATTAATCGGAAGTCGAGCTTTTGTAATCGAACCTCCGTAACATTCCTAGTTTGAAACGATGGTGGATTGATGTAAGGTGAACCAACTCAAGGGAAAAAGTTGAAATTTCTACTGTAAATAACATTTCAAAAACGGTGGAGACGAGCGACGGTATGAGCAATTGTGCAATTTAAAAATATATATATTTATTTAAGGTTCCTACTGGAAAGAAATATGACTTTTACGTCCACCTTAATGCTAATGTAGCGTTTCCTTCATTTTTATTATCTGCATAAATATATTTAAGATTGCAATACTTGCTAAAGGAATTTATTAAAAATTCTATACACGAACTATTGAAGACCGCTGTACTCACAGAAAAATATCTTATGATTCTGTGGCTGAACTCATGTTGTATGTCAGAAAATTAACATTTCTGAAATGGAGATCAGAATATAAGGAAGACCATCTTCTATGCGGGGTAAGTTGTATTGAAGTTGAAGTGGCCGTTTGTAATGATCAAATTATCGTTCGGAGATTCATCGAAATGTCGCTGGTGTAGTATGAATTGACTAATAAACTTCCAGAACGGCGCGGTATGGCATGAACGTAGCAATGAATTGACCAATAACCTTTAAAATTCTTTCTCGTTCTTATATGGCGCCCCCCTTATAAACGAATGTCGGCGGACATTTTAATACCTTGAGATGGGCCTCCTTATATTCTAACTACATAAAGTCTTTGCTATTTACTACAAATTTTATCTCAACATTTTCGATATATTTTTTTAGACAAATACCCACTTTTGTAATACCACAACCACAACAGTAACCACACAAATGCACAATATTGTAATATATATTTCATCATTTCATTATTATTTTATAGATTTATTAATTGGATTATTTTTATCTTGAACATTTATTGAAATCATTAATATTTTTAAATACTATGTTTTTTAATCTGGTACTTTCAGAGGCAAATTTAAGATCTGTAAAGTAATAAAATTTAGTCTGGTAACATTGTTGTCATTTCTTTTACGTTTTCAAGATGGTGAGTGAATACATCGGATTAGATTATTTGATAGAAAAATATTAAAAACCTAAAAGTGTTAATACATTTTCCTAAATAATTGTATCAATACCTGAAATTTTCATATGTCGGATATCAAATATAAACCAGTGCTAGAATGGGTCACCCATCTATCACCCGGTCCGCGACCCTGGACCACCTGGCTGCTATTGTCACTCCCCCTATACCGTCCGTGACAGTAGTGTCCGCATCCTTTTTCTTCTTTCAGTCTACTTTTATATCCTTTTTCTCCATCCCTTATTCCTTTATCCCTATCTATTTATTTAATTAGAAGTAGCGTCACGTTTGTAGTCCTTTTCGTGTGCTGCCAAATTTTGCCGGTGCGTTTAGGTACCCTTATTTTATTAAAATACTTTTAGATTTATGCCGATAAAAATACTCAAAATAATAAGACTAATATATTTCAGACCAGCAGAATGTGATAAGATGGGGCAACGCAAGAAGCGATCCCTATAAACTGGATTGTGGGGTTCGACAGGGAGGGCTGACGCCTTGATCTGACCATCCTACTGGGCTTCGTCTCCTAGGACGCTTTCCCTCCATCCTTCCAGCGACAACGAGTTTTTCTTTTGATGTTGATAACCGGTTTTCGGGCAATGAACTGAATCACTCTCTGGGGGCCTTCTTATTTAAGATAAATTGAAAGTTCAATATTTTTTGATTGCAAATCAAATATTTTAATTAAATTATAATAATTGGTAAAAAAAAATCTGAACCACTACGACCTATGTAGGGTCTTGGGTTCAGTACTTGGTAGGGACTGTACTATTTTTGGGGCAACGGTTGTGTAGGAAGGTGATTTGTCCGAGAACACGCTCAGCCGCCAGGTTTTTCCTCCAATTAAGGGTAATTATGGTTTCTAGATGCCATAGAGTCCAGCTCTGCTGTTAACAGATGAAATGATTAACTGCCAAAGCAGGATTTGAACATGGGATCTTTGGCACAGCAACTCATTGCTCTACCCTGCTCCCTATCTAGCCCATTTATCGAGAAAGCCTATATATATCATCATGATTATTGATATACAGAAGAAACAGACCTTTGGTGACCTTTCGCTTTGATATATATTGTTAGAGTAGCTTCCGGTTGCGCGTACCCAATGACGGATATGTCAACTGCGCATGAGCAAGTTATAACATAAAAGTCAGCGCATCTTTCAAATCGTGATCGCATCCGATATAACCCCCCTTTTATTCCTTATGATAAGCTCATCTCGTTTTATGCCTCGCTGAGCTACATCAGAGTTAACTTTAAGCACAGTCGAATCGGGTGTGATTCTGAATCGGAGAAACGAGCTCTTTCGAATGGCGTAGGAGAAAATGTCGTAATTTGAAAAAAATCCAACCCCCGTCGTGCAAATTAGCGATTTTTCGCGGTTTTTCGGGATTTTCTCGATAACCGTCGGGGTAATCTCTAAAAATCCTACGGCGTTGAATTCGCCTCATCAAGACGCGTCGATCGATGTACGACTGAATCTCCAAAGTCCCATAGGAGCCAAAATAGCTTTAGCGATTTTGGCGATTTTTAACGATTTTTAGCGGTTTTCACGTTTCAGTTTTACACGGCTTACTAACTAAAAATAGCACTAATAAAATTGGAAGTGGCAGTATTGACTCCTCTGCGTTACGGCAAAGTTGCTCGTATAAAACGGTATCATGAAGGTTCCATTTTACGTTCGGTTTCAAGAGTCAACGACAGTAAACTGTTGAGAAATATTCCTACTAGGTCAACTGTTATTTTCATTTCTGGGATGATGAGTTGTTGTGTAACGGTAGAGAGGAGGTTACGACCTATACCGTCACTTGACGTGACAGCATTGCCGTCACTCCCACCAACGCTACGGTCTACCCCTCGGACGTTTACCAGTCGGCTTAGTACTTATTAACACCTCAAGGCCCCCTTACACTTAAAGCATGTTGTACAATAAGTTAGTTTGCAAGCATTATGATGGTATGCTTGAAATGTATGGCGTAATATTTTTTTGTAGTACAACCACTTGAAACGAAAACCGTTGTAGAAAATATGGATTGTCGTGCACCTCACTCCCGGTCTCGTTGAACAACCACTGCACGGTGTTGCTTTACAACTGTTGTACAACCTTGCTAATAAGCTAATGTTCGCGATTCTCTTTCAGCATATCTAAAAAGTTATTGCTGGAAGTAAGTGAGCCAATACCTTTACAGATTCAGGTAATGAGTCTATTATTTTAAAAAATTTAGTCTGCTCTACATATGTGTTAACTTTCGAGGCTATTATTTATGTATATAGTATTAGTAAAATATTTTCAAAATAGGCGTTTGTAGTTATTTTTTGTGGTTATAGTTGTGTTAATAGCCATGCGATTATAACTCAGACGCCGCATTCCGCAAAACGGAGCGGTCTGCGGCACGATCAACTAGCAGGCTGTTCTTAGTTATTTAGGGCAAAAAACTGTAATAAATTCGGACAAACGGCTGTGCAGTGAGCCGTTTTCTCCCGCGACTCTCGCGGTGAAACTGAGCGCTCAGAGACTAAGTCCAGAGCACCGGGCCCGCCGGTAAAACCGCTTTCCCGAGCCCGAAACGAGTTGAAATTTTGGGGGAGCGCGTTTCAGGCAATTCCAGGAGGGTGAATTTTTTTCATCATTTTTATTTTTATTTTAATTATTTTTCTCTGGTCCCCAGGGCGGAGAGTCGGGCCGCTTTATTATGGTCAAATGGAAGTTTTGGTTTGTTGTCCGAATTATCTTTTGGTGGCGATAAAATCGCGCAATGTATCCCGTGAAACCAATAATTCTAGTGTTAATAATCGCGAATGTTTAAAAATGCCTCCGTAGTCTACACTAAACCGTAGTCTAGACGAATGGACGGACAGATGAATATAGCGAAACTGTAATGTATGTGCGACTATGGAACCCAAAAAAAAAAATCTTGAGCTAGGATCATCCAGGAATTCAGTTGTTATAATTACTTGTTTGGTTGCGCCATCTATCCTGCTTTCATATAACAAACTATATTAATTACGTTTTACATTATTTTTATTATCATTATTGGAATTAATAATGACCGTTGATACGCCCGAAAAAAGCAAGATTTCAATAGAAAATATGTATTGCATTTTGCAAATTCAACCCAGTCTACGTAACGTATCCAATAAATATGAAATACTGGTACATATTCATTGCAATAACAAAATACAGAGCAATCGATTTAAAAGCTTAGTGCTCTGAAATATGTCACGCAATATTTGTCGAGTTCATTTTTCCTTCGGCAGTTTTTAAAATAATTGCAAACGATTGTACGGGCGGAGACGCTCAACTTTATCTATAGGAAATATCCAACTGAGTCATCCGAGGTTATTTGTATTAATATCTCTACAAAATAAAACACTATTTTAGTAAAGTATAGGATTGACTTTTATTTTATTCAAAATTATATTCGACTTTTTTTGCAAATTAGTTCGCGTGAAATCAAATAACCTTATGTCATCGAGGTCGTTTTGAATCCATTAGGTTTTATACCACTCATCACTACGACTGCTTATTTTGGTAAAATTGTTACCTATTATTAAAACTAAGATAGGCTGTTTTTTCCCTTATATAGTCAGCTATGTGCGAGTGAAAGTGTCTTTAAACTACTCCAGCTATCAACATAGAGACAAGACGAGCAGGCAAATATCGTAAAAAGTTTTTAGTTCGCAAGCGTTTAGTGAAAGAATTTTAAGTCGGCGTTGCAAGTGGACAGTTAAATTTTTATAACTTGCATAAATTTAATCTATGCCAAAATTTTGTATAAAATGAAATTTGATGAAAATTGATATTCCACACGTTTCCCGATGCCCCCGCCATCTGGCACGCCTCGACGTATTGATGGACAGTTTTCAGTCGGTTGATAGATCACTGACTTGCATCTCTCGTCGGACTATACAAATATTAGGCAGGGTTCATACTCCAACAAATAGATACTTCCTACCCTCCAATATGTTATGTTTTGACATGAAATTTTGATAAAATAAATGGAGTTCCACCCGAGATATTGGCAAGGCCCTCAGTTTGAGCCTCAATAGATTCGTATCGATGTCAATAAAATCTATAAGGTTTTTTATGAGAAATGGCAAACTGGCAGGCGAAGCGCCCATGGACAATTACGATATTAAAAGCTTCCCTAATGCTTTGCCGGTTTTTGAGTTGTAGGGAAATTGTGTTAATATCAAATTAACGGCTTTTTCTCGTTGTGTATTATAATTTTTTTTAATCTACTTTAATTTAGGTCCTTCAGGACAAAAAACCCATCATAACTTTAAATGGTCTATCACTATAACATTTTTAGATTTCTAATTACATTGACGAGTACGCGGCTGCTATTGTGCAAAAAAAAACCATTTAATTCAAAGGCTTTTTCATGTTGGCAATAATCTAATAGGTAGAAACGACTGACTATGGAAATATTAAAAAACATAAGATAATTTAGGAATATACAATATGTCTACAGCTTCTAGCAATTTTAAGACGTAAGTATTTAAAGTTTCAGTGCGATAGACGCTAAAAATAATTAAAAAAATTCGGCATATTAGCACCTGGCGCGGTGACATATTGATGGACGACGTCAGCTGGCTGATTGATCGCCACCAGCTTCGCAACTCCATTCATCTCTCGTCGTATCATCCCAATATTAATGCACACTTTTACTAATACCTATTTACTTTTCATTATTTATTACTAGCTGTTTCCCGCAACCTCGTCCGAGTAATCGAATGATCGAATCGACTGCGAGAGTCTCTTTAATCAGGCCCTATAGAAAATCCGGTCACAGCGGAAGTCTAGTAACTGAAAACTAGCTCCATGCCAAATTTCATTTTTATACGTTATCAGGTGAACTTTCGCTTTTATACATATATATATATATATATAGATAATGCACCCAGGCTCGAGGCGCGATTCGAACCCACGGACCCCAGAGCGAAAGGCAGGGTCACTGCCCACTGCCACTGACTATCAATTAAACAAACATCATCAAGTGTAAAATCATATAAAGCTATAATATAAATTAGTAATACCTATCTATAACATATAAACCGAAGTGAGCGTGAAGTCTGCGACTGGTATTAGACCGAGCGGCTCGCACCTGATGGGTTTACTGTTAGCAACAAGATTTAGTGTTGGTTAGTTAGTTTAGTGTAAGTTCATGTTTATACGTGACATTTCGCTTTTATATATACTCTAGATAAAACCCGCGACTTTGTCTGACAAAACACTAAATAAAAGCGTGTTATTCACAAGCTCATAAAACCATATATTATGTACTTCGTAAACGCCACATTATCGAAATCTATTTACCGCGAGGATAACTTAGGACGTGCGTTATTTTGAGAGAATAAAGGTTGCCTTAACATAACGTTTCATTGTACTTCCCCTGTTTTTTTTCATCTGTTTTTTTTTTTTTTAACGAATTTCCGCAACTGTGTACGCCTTAAATTCAATGTTTTTGGCCAATTTCTTATGGCTTTCCATTTTCTTGCGAAGAACCCTGAAGACTATAGAATTTTTTATGTAACTAAATGTTCTCTTAGTTAATATCTTCTTCTTCTTCAAGTGCCATCTCCTATCGGAGGTTGGCAACCCTCATGGCTAGCTGTACTTTGTTGAATATATATTTGTATAAATGTTGAATATATATTTGTATAAATGATATGATATCAGTCACAACAATCATTTTGTTATATAGAGATGACGGGTACAGCCAGATGGCGGCACGTCATCGACACATTGATTGATGCTGTTAGACGGTTGATAGATCACTGACAACATCGTCCATCTCCCATTTAACCATTAAAAAATTTAGGCACCAACGTTGTAAACTAGGTTTTCAATTACGCTGAACGTTCATAGGTTTTTTTTATATTGTCCACTTTTTAAGTAACGGCAATTATTCGGGAACATGAGAGTGAGATTATAGTCAAAGTCAAAATCTCTTTAAGGAGAATTAAAGGCTTCCGACAAGCGCTTGTGACTGTTATATAGCATCTTCTTCTTCTTCTTATAAAACGATCCCTATTCTTTACCTGAATAATATAGGTTTAGTTTTTAGCTTTCGGGACTCGTAGCAAATTTTTCACATAAAAAATCTTTTCATCTTACCAACAAAAATAAAACGTGATTTTCGCGTTAACAGGAATATTTTATCCCCTTTGACGAAGGCCGCGAGTCTGGTCATAGACCCTCGCATCCCTCTCCGCCAAGATGTCCAGCGGCGGAAAGCACGCCAGAAGGGTCGCCGCCTCGAAGGATATCGTGCGATATCCCCGCACCATGCGGATGGCCAGGGTTGTCAACTTCCAATTAAAAGTATTTAGGTAGGAAATTGTAAACAGAGTGTTTCTGAGTATATTTGTTGTTATAACTATGAATATTTCTATTCTATGACTCTGAAATTATATTGTTTTGTTATTTAGTGTTTCCATTCGAGCCAAGTGGTTGCATTTGCCCTACCTTACTTATCACAAGTGGCATGATAGTGTCAAAACTTGAGATATTTTATCAAAGAGTTATATCAGGTCAATTCAGATGACAGTTTGATAAGTTAACAATTTTTTAATAAAAATACCGATCAGAAATAACAACCTTCTTGCTCAGAGAGGAAATAGCCTATGCTAAAGGAGTGAGAGAAAACACCTTGCAGCAACCATGGAGTTGTGGTTGACATTAAACCTATACTCTTCATGATCTGTTTTCTGACATGAAAATTTGATAAATTATTGTAGTGTTAGTAAACATGAACTGTAGTATAAGTTGGATAACATGAGTAGAAATTTGATAACATTTAATTTTACATTGCCAAAAACAAAATGGTTAACTAATACTGATATTTGTTCACCACAAAAAAATTATCCAATCTTATCGATATACGTCACTAATGCCGCCATTGCGACTGGCTAAAAACATTCTAGCAAGGTGTGAGCTGAACATAGAACATATCTTGTGCAGACCCGATAACCTCTGAAGTAATTCTGTTCAGCAGTCAGCTGTGGACTGTCGCAGGCTGCTGACGATAGCAAAACGGGATGCTGCTGACTTTAGACTTTTAATAAAACTTAATAGGAGGGATGAATAGTCACGTTATAGAAGCGGTGTGTTCACGCGATTGTCTAACAAGATCATTAAACGGTTTAATTAGTTTTAAATCCAAAGAACTTGACCAATATCGATGCACTACAAAGATTATTTGATTATTTTCAACCTGAAGGAGGCAACCTCTTGCCATCCAGCCTCGCTAGAGATCATAGCGTTAATATGGCTCGCTAGCGAGGGGTTTTCACCGACCTGCAACACCAGCCGTGCATTTGGACGCTCCATGCCAAATTCTGTAATCTTTGCCTACTTCTTTACCTTGGTTTTTTTATTGAAACCACTTATCATCTGTTTGACGCAATCATAACGGTTTAAGAAGACCAATACACTGTGAATTTTCTGCCGTTTGTGCGGTAAGATATATTTTGTATAGCAGTAGCTTGTTCGTCCGAGGGTAGTTTAAAATCACTATTTAAAATGCGGATATTTAATTTTTTTTACTTTTTCTTCCAATATTTCGATACCTCCAACGTAAGTTGTTGTAACCCCAAATTCCCAGCTTCACAATAGAGCTTTACAAACATGTAAATTGCAATAAGATCGGGTTGTTGTTGCTGCGACCGGGTGATGGATGGGTAACCCATTCTAGCACTGGTTTATATTTGATATCCGCTCTGACAAAAAAATAAATAAAACTAACGTAACATACTTCATTTTATGAACTATTACTTAAATTACTCATATTAAAACCATATAAAAGATTATCCATAAGTTATTTACGAAATTATGAACAAAATAATGTTCCTAAGAATATGTATCACAATATTTAGGAATTAGAAGAATAAGACATAAAAACAAATAGAAGTAAATAGTATGTATCACACTATTCGGGAACACTTTTTAGTACATTTTTAAAAAATAGTAATTAAAGTAAATTTTAAGTAGGTAGTTAAAGGGTAAGGTGGATTTACTGTGGGATTGGGTGAGTTAGTTATGGGGTAAGGTGGATTTACTGTGGGATTGGGTGAATTTGTTACGGGGTAAGGTGGATTTGATGCGGGGTATGGTGAATTCTTTACGGGGTAAGGTGAATTCGTTGTGGAATAAGGAGCGTTTGCTGAGGGATTGGGCGAATTTGTTACAGGGTAAGGTGGATTTACGCCTGGGTAAGGAGGCGGATTATCGGGGTAAGGTGAATTTTGGCTTTGATAAGATGTGTTGCCACCGGGGTATGGAGAACTTATATATATTAGTATAGATATCCTGATTAAGATTTTTTCTTATATAAGAGATTTATTTAAGGGCCTAAAATGGCCATTCCATGGATGATGAGGGCCTCGCTGGGTTTTAATGGATATTCTAGCACAGCTAGCAAGTCCCACACTCCCATTCGCAAATGTTCCTAGATCATGGGATTATTTTGCGAACAAGGTAGTGCGTATAAGCATTTCCCAGCATCAAAGAAGAGGCGGTTCACATAAGTGACTACCGACGCCCAAGAACATCTGGACACCAGGAGTTCAGCAGGCCGATAGGGCCAACAGCAGAAACCACACAATAAAAAAAAGCACGCGGTTAACAGTGCACACTTTTTTAGACGCTTACCCTCTTTTGTAATAATTATTTTAAAAAGAGGAGTTGCGAGTTTCTTACTGGTTCTTCTCGTGGCCCGACTTTTCCGAACCAGTGGTAGCTTCTAAAGTGTGAAATAAACGTCTTTACAACTTTAAGTTTGAGTTTCTTTGGGAAAACCAAATAATTAATAAGCGCCCTGATACCTTTTGCACCTCTTCAAAACACTTCGACGGTGACATAGCTTCATTTGAATGATCATTCCAATGATCATGTAATGTACCTGGGGACTTTGTGTAGCTGCGCAGTTTTGTAGAACTTTGTGGTCTTCAAGGACAAAAATATACATACACTTTAAGCTAATTCTGACTCCGGGATTAGTCTATTGTCTATACGTTATGTAATTGGCTGTCAATGATATGAATAAACTACACAAGTAGGTTCTAGGTGTAGTCAATGTGCAATCATGATATTATCTTGATGTTGTGCAATCTCTACAACATCAAGATATCAATCAGTGATATTAATAGGGATCCACTATTTTACGTGCCTTCCGTAATACGGAAGAGGTCGGATTTTTGAAAACCAGTGTTAGAATGCTTCACCCATCCGTCACCCGGCCGCCGTAAATACTGCTTAACCTAGCGATCGCCTCAAATGCCGGCCACTGATTAAGCTATGAACTCCCAGACGTCGACAGGTACGTCGCCATGGATGCTTGCGGTTGCCAATGAAATAGCCGGTAGTAGTCGTGGCGACGCTTCTAATTTGGCGACGTCACCAAGTGTAAATTTGGCACGTCACCTGTCCTAAATTTTAATATGGATTGTTTGGATACGTGGCGACGTCGCCATGGCGTCTCGGTGAGGTAGGGCGACTTTTGAAACATTATTAATACAATAGGAGACTCTACAAAAACAAACTTTTAGAATAACATAGTAATAAAAAATGTGATAAAACAAAAACATAAAGATAATATTAAAGGGAAATACAAAACTGGAATGAAGTAGGATACAACGTAGAGATTGCGCGGATTAATTTGGCATCAGGCTTTTCGGGTGCAGAGTTAATTTTATGCCTTTCCGTTTTTGCCGTAAAAGCTGGATTAAGTTTAAATTGAAATTCGGAACACTGTAATTTTATCTTTTATGACAAAAGGTACAAGAAGCTGGCGGAAATTTATTTTAAAGTTGTACTTGAGAGAGGTTTTAATTTCTTTCGAATTATACGCTTGTGAAATATTGTTTTAAATTAATTTCAAAAGGCATTTAATCCCCCCTTTAAAAAGGTGTTCTCATAACGCATTAATGTTATTCTACAATATATAATATTATACTATGCGCACTCAGGGTTTTACAAGAATGTTGTACGAGAATAATTCTACAGCGCATTTTCCTGTAACGAGAAATAAACCTACCGTGTTAT